>CM037645.1:1789072-1859838 GCA_015227895.2 Colaptes auratus
GGCTTTAAATGGTAAAGAAGGAAATGAAGCCGCCTCTGCTCTCATAAGACCCCCCACCTGAAGCACTGTGTCCAGTTCTGGTGCCCCCCCCCCTAAGAGGAACATGGAACTGTTGGAGAGGGTCCAGAGGAGGCCACGAAGATGATCAGAGGGCTGCAGAACCTCCCCTGTGGGGACAGGCTGGGAGTGTTGGGGCTGTTCAGCCTGGAGAAGAGAAGGCTCCAGGGAGACCTTAGAGGAGCTTCCAGTACCTGAAGGGGCTCCAGGAGAGCTGGGGAGGGACTTCTGACAAGGGCTGGGAGTGCCAGGATGAGGGACAATAGCTTTGAGCTGGGAGAGGGGAGATTGAGAGTGGAGATGAGGAAGAAATGGTTGAGAGTGAGGGTGGGGAGACACTGCACAGGCTGTCCAGGAAGGTCCCTTCCAACCCAAACCCTTCTATGAATAAAACATCAGAGGAACAAGACCTGTGCTCAGTGTTCATGTATTGAAGAGTTCCTCATGTACCTGGCAATCAAGCTGAGCAACAAGCTCCCAAGAAGTCTCCCTTGTGCTGTCCAGGCAGGCACAGACCTACAGGTGAGGTCAGCTGCAGTTTCCCTTTCAAGGTGCTCCTTAGTAAACCTTCTCCTGGTTAACCTCTCCTCTGGCTAACCTGCAGCTGTGAAAGCTTGTAGGAATTGTCTGGACTCTCGTGGGTGGGTGTGAGGTGCACTGACTGCATCCATAGCTCCTCCCTGGCCTTTGCTGCTGTCACCTGCCTGACCCATAGGGCTTAGAGGAGGGGGAAATGTGAGCCACCATTTGCAGTGAGTCAAGGCTGGGAGATGCCCCTGAAGGTGCCCATTGAAGACTGGAGGTGTTGAGGCCGTTCTGGTGTCAGTGCCTCATTTACCAGCCTCCCTCAGTGAACTCTGGCAGTGGCCTCTTACTCAAGGCTGAGTGACTCTGCTCAGTGCTGCTCAGCACCCCTGGCCAGGGAGGCAGAATCAGTCAGGGCAGCCCTCTGACCACACAAGCCTTTAGCTCTGAGCCATGCCTGGCTCTAGATGTGCTGCCCTGGCTTTGCAGTGGGGGCTTAACAAAGCTCACAACAGCAAACCCTGCTGGGTTTGAAGCCACACAGAACTCTGGATGTGGTGAGAGGAGACAAGGGAGGGAAACAGCCGACCCAGAGCCTCCTAGTTTACCCCATTCAGGCATAACAGAGCCTCCAGCCCTGCTGGGTTTGTGCTGCTGGAGTAAAGGACCAGCGTGGTGAGGAGGGCGAGGATGAAGCTGAGAGGAGGCTGCAGGGCTCTAGGAAGTGGTGCCATGGCTCTGCATGCTGCCTCTGCCAGGCATGCCCCCTCCCCTCCATGGCTTTGGGGGCTCTGGCAGCAAGACCCTCCCTCCCCCCCTTTCTCTCACTAGCCCAGTCAGGCTAACATCTGCTGGCTCCTGGGCAGAGGAAACACAGGTACTGATCAGGCTCCCCAGAGAGGTTGTGGAGCCTACATCTCTGGAGACTTTCAAGCCCCATCTGAATGTGTTCCTGTGTGACCTGTGCTGGATTCTATGGTCCTGCTTTGGCGGGGGGGGGTTGGACTGGATCATCTCCAGAGGTCCCTTCCAACCCTTAACAGCCTGTGAGCAGCAGCCCCACCAAAGGCACAACACAGGGCAAGGCTGCTACACACCACACAGGCTGGCAGTGCTGCAGAGACTGAAACCCCATCTCCAGCAGCCCTGTCTAGTGCTGACCTGGGGCTTCAGCCATCAAAACATTTTGGACTTGATGATCTTTGAGGTCTTTTCCAACCTTATTGATTCTATGAAAACCAAGGCACAGAGCTCCAGAGGCAGGAAAAGCTTTTCACTGGACATCTCTCTCCAACGCTCAGCCCACGGTCAGCTCTGCACCGCCGGCCCTGCTGCATCCCAACTCTCCTCCTCAGCAGCAGAGCTGCAGTAATGCTGCCCTTCCCCACAGACCCTCCTGCTGGAGCTCCTGCCTGGATGGTGACACCTGAGGCAGCAAGATACCTCCTGCTGGCAGCTGTCCTTCTTGGGCAGCACCCCTGCTGCACACCACAGCCCTGAGTTCCTTTCCATCCTTTTCCCTTCTAAATCTGCAGCCTGGAGGGGCCACCAAGAGGAGAAGCTTGGCAGTGATGCCATGGTATCAGCCTCTTCCCACTCATGGAGATCAAAATTAGGTTATTTTGGGCCAGATTCTTTTTCTGGTATAAACTGGCAGAGCCTCTTTGCCTTCTGTAAATGGAGAGGGCCATTTGCATTTGTGCCATCACCTGGGGGGCTAATTGCTTGGCACTACTTGAAGACCTGACCAGATGGCAGCAGAGCTGCTGAACTGCTCTTATTCATCTCAGCTGCTCTCAGGAGAGGCACAGATTTTTGCCCCCACTGCTGTGAAGTGCTTGGGCAGGGCAGGGCAGTGCTCCAGGCCTGAGCTCCTGGGGACAGCTGAGGCTGAGGATACCTTTGCTTACAGTGAGGAGAGCTGGTGCAGAGCCCAGGCTGGTGCTGCAACATCACAGCACCCCAAGATGCCATCACCTCAAACCCCTCAGTGTTTCTCTCTGAGCTGGTGGTCTCATTTTTGACCACTTCAGTGTCCCAACCCAGCTTACCTGTGGCCAGCTAAGGTCACATTTGTTCTCATGCTAACACTGCTCTTCAGTTCCACTCAACCTGCTTCCCTCCTGCTCTTCCCTGGGTGAACAAGTGTCTTTAAGTCTCCTCCTGTTCAACAAACTCTTCAGTCCCCAACATCTGCATGCCTTGCTGGGTCCCTCCTCACCTGGCATCCTCTTTTAGATGGATGGAAGTCTCACAAAGGCTTCTGCAACGCCTGGAAACCTTCCTTTACAAAGCCACTGCTCCTAGCTCATCCTTTCAGGTCCTGCTGGCTCCTCTTGTTCATAGAAAAGAGATCACAGAATTGTTAGGTGTGGAAGGGACCTCAAGGATCATCTAGTTCCAACCCCACTGCCATGGGCAGGGACACCAGCTTATGAGCTTGAAAGGACCTTAAAGCTCATCTAGTTCCAACCCCACTGCCATGGGCAGGGACACCAGCTTATGAGCTGGAAAGGACCTTAAAGCTCATCTAGTTCCAACCCCACTGCCATGGGCAGGGACACCAGCTTATGAGCTGGAAAGGACCTTAAAGCTCATCTAGTTCCAACCACCTGCCAAGGGCAGGGACAGCTCCTCCCAGCCCAGCTTGCTCAAGCCCCTGTCCCACCTGGCTTACAACACTTGGAAGCTTGGAGTCTCCACAACTCCTCTAGGGAACCTGCTCCAGAGCCTCCCCCCTGCCCCCAAGAAGAATTTCCTCCTAATGTCTGATCTAAACCCCAGCTTCTTCCAGTTTGAAGCCATTACCCCTCACCCTGTCACACCAGGCCTTTGTAACAAGTCTTCTCCAGCTTTCCTGCAGCTCCCTTCAAACCCTGGAAGGCTGCTCCAAGGTCTTCCAGCAGCCTTCTCAGCTCCAGGCTGAACAGTCCCACTGATAAGCTCTGTGACTGATAATACTTCCCACAGGATGTGCTGCCAAGCCTGCAGCCCACAGGCACTGATTATTTTTGGTGTTTCTCAGGCAAAGCTGCTCTATTTTTTTTTCCCCCAGGCCTGGGGCTGTCTTGCAACTCCTTTCCTTCCTTGGCACCCTTGCTATTCCTGGCACACCACTTCAGATGTGGACAACTCCAAGCCAGCTCCAGCTGTGCCCTAGGAAAACACACCTGGGAAACTCCCCCAACCCCAGCTGCTCACAGCCAGGCAGAAGATGCCCCACAGAAGCCAGCAGAGCAGCAGCTCCAGCTTCAGAGGGCTGCAAGAAGCCACTGCCCACTGTATGGGTGGGTAAAACACTGCATTAGTTCCACTCTTAGCTCTTGAAAATACACAGGGATGTGTCACAGACTCATAAAATGGTTTGGGTTGAAAGGACCTTAAAAGACCATCTAGTTCCTAGCCCCTGTGCTGCACAGGGACACCTTCCCCTAGAGCAGCTTGCTCAAGGGCCTTGAACACCTCCAGGGAAAGAGCATGCACAACCTCCCTGGGCCACCTGTTCCACAACCATTGCTAAACCTCTCCTTGAAATGGAAATCACAGAATTGTCAGGGCTGAAAGGGACCTCAAGGCTCAGCCAGTCCCAACCCCCCTGCCATGGGCAGTAGGACACCTCACACCACAGCAGGTTGCTCACAGCCACCTCCAGCCTGGCTGCAAACACCTCCAGGGAGAGGGCATCCACAACCTCCCTGGGCAACCTGTTCCACAATCACTGCTCAGCCTCTCCTTGAAATTAAAATCATACAAGTATTAGGGGTGGAAGGGAGCTCAAGGCTCAGCCAGCCCCAACCCTCCTGCCATGGCCAGGGACACCTCACACCACAGCAGGTTGCTCACAGCCACCTCCAGCCTGGCTGCAAACACCTCCAGCCAGGAGGCTGCCACCACTCCCTGGGCAACCTGGGCCAGGCTCTACCACCTCTGGGCAACAACTTCTTCCTCACAGCCAATCTCAATCTCCCCACTTCTAGTTCTGCTCCAGCCCCCCAGTCCTATCCCTCCCTGACACCCTCCAAAGTCCCTCCCCAGCTTGCTTGCAGCCCCCTGCAGATCCTGCAAGGCCACCAGAAGGTCTCCTGGGAGCCTTCTCCTCTGCAGCCTGCACAACCCCAACTCTCTCAGCCTGTGCTCAGAGCAGAGCAGCTCCAGCCCTCTGCTCCTCCTCCTGGCCCTGCTCTGGACACCTTCCAGCCCCTCCACAGCCTTCCTGGCACAGAGGCTCCAGCACTGGACCCAGAGCTGCAGCTGTGGTCTCAGCAGAGTGGAGCAGAGGGGCAGAATCCCCTCCCTGGCCCTGCTGGCCACACTTCTCTGGCTGCAGCCCAGGCTCTGCTTGGCTCTCTGGGCTGCAAGTGCTCCCTGCTGGCTCCTGCTGAGCTTCTCCTCCCCCAGCACCCCCAAGGTCTTTTCTTCAGGGCTGCCCCAGCTGCAGGACCTTGCATGTGGTGTTATCGACCCTCATGAGGTTGTCGTGGGCCCAGCTCTGCAGCCTGCCAAGGTCAAGGGGATGATAAACAGAGGTTTCAGTGATAATGCCCAGCACACAACAAGAGTTGTCTGGGTTCAACCCCCTCCAAGTTGCACTTGAGAAGAGACAGGTTCTTATAAATTAACATTTATTGAAAATATCACATCAGCCTTTAGTTTGCTCTTTGGGCCCAGTGCAAAAGGAAGCTACTGACCATGGAGAAGTGCCAAAGCAGCTCCATAAAATGAAAGACCAACTACACTTGATAATAGGGATCAGGCTCTTTAATCTGGTGGAGCAGGGAGAGTGGGGGGTGAAAGGAACCATCTGGTTTGGGCTCTGATACGCAGCCTCCGGTGTCGCCTTAACACGGAGCTGTCATTAAAAGCCACTGGGTAGCAGTAAGACATGCATCTAAAAACTGACAGGATGGGCAGCATCCATTAAACAGGCTACCTGGAGAGTTGGGGGTGGGGGGAGGAGGAGTAAAACAAGGAAAGCACCAGGGCTCCAGGGCCCTCCTAGAAGGGAGAGTGGAAGTGCCGCTTGCCTGCGCTCTGCCGCGGGGAGCGGCTCCTGCTCCGGCTCCCGCGCGTCGGCTGTGGAGATGAACTTCTTTGGGAAAGCAACCTTCAAGGGCCTGGCCAGAGCAGGCTCCCTTCAGACCCCCAGCTTGTTGGCCTGGGTCAGGACAACCTTCAGGACAGGCATGAAAGCAGAGGTCTCGCTGAAGTTGCTGGTGCTGACGATGTGCGTGTGGATGTTCAGCCCCTCCTGGTAGTTGCGGCTCTCGATGCTCTTCACCATGCTGTGCAAGCCACTGAGGATGGCTGGGGAGAGCTGCAAGGGAGGCAGGCAAGGCAGGTCAGCAGAAAGCAAGCCCTGCACACACCCTCCCTGCTTGGAGATCTTGGAGGGCTTGTCCAACCCCAATGATTCTATCAGTGAGTAGCTGTGGTGCTTCAGGACACAGCCTAATGGCCATGGAGGTGTTGGGTAGAAGGTGTGATGACCTTAGAGATCTTCTCCCAGCCCTACTGATTCTATCAATGAGTAGCTGTGGTGCTTCAGAACACGGCCTGGTGGCCATGGAGGCGTTGGGTAGAAGGTTGTGATGACCTTAGAGATCTTCTCCCAACCCTACTGATTCTATCAATGAGCAGCTGTGGTGCTTCAGGACACGGCCTGGTGGCCATGGAGGCGTTGGGTAGAAGGTTGTGATGACCTTAGAGATCTTCTCCCAACCCTACTGATTCTATCAATGAGTAGCTGTGGTGCTTCAGGACATAGTCTGGTGGCCATGGAGGTGCTGGGTACAAAGTTGGTTTTGCCCCCAGGCTGCAAGTCTCACTTCCTGCTGGCAGCAGGGGACCTTGCTGGGGATAGGCCTCCCTGATGCTTGCTGCAGTCCCTGCACAGCACCATCATACTCATGGCATGACTCCAGAGCACTGCAAGGTCTCTGCAGGCACTTGGGGCCATGAACTTGACTTATTAGTGCTTCTGGGGAAGTGCATGGATACACTCAGGAAATTGACTTGGGAACCCCAGCCCAAGGGCCTGGAGCTGCTGGAGTGGGTCCAGAGTAGGACACAAAGATGATCAGAGAGCCTATGGGGACAGGCTTGGGAGGGCTGGGGCTGTTCAGCCTGGAGAAGAGAAGGCTGCAGGGAGACCTTAGAGCAGCCTCCTAGTACCTGAAGGGGCTCCAGGAGAGCTGGGGAGGGACTTTTGGCAAGGGCTGGGAGTGATGAGGGGCAATGGCTTTGAGCTGGGAGAGAGGAGACCGAGACCCTTGTGAGGCTGTGCAGGTGTTTCTGCAGAGGGGTTGGGTGCCTCTGGGGCTGTGGGGACACCTCAGAGCTTCTCACATGGCATGCAGATACCAGTGCCTGGCTGGCTTATGAGACATGGTAAATCCTAGAATGGTTTGAGTTGGAAGGGACCTTAAAGACCATCCAGTTCCAATCCCCTTGCCATTGGCAGGGACACCTCACACTAGAGCAGCTTGCTCAAGGCCCCATCCAACCTAAGCCTTGAACACTTCAAGGCTTGGAGCCTCCAAATGGGAACAACCTATTCCAGTGTTTCCCCCTCCCCCTCACTCTCAAGAATTTCTTCCTCCTCTCCACTCTCAGTCTCTCCTCTCCCAGCTCAAAGCCATTGCTCCTCATCCTGGCCCTCCAAGCCTTTGTCAGAAGCCCCTCCCCAGCTCTCCTGTAGAGCGACTCCAGAGAAAGAGCAAGCACCTGTAGAGGAGCCCACACCACTGCTGAGGCTCTTGGCCATCCCTGCAACATTTGATGGGGCTGGGGGGAAGCAAAGCAGGACTTACTGTCTGCTCCCTAAGCTTGTCATAGAGGAACTCCAGGCGCTTGTTGGCATCATCAAGCTTCCTCTTGGTTTGCTGCAAGAGAAAGCAACTCATTAGCCCAGGGCCACAGATCCATGGCAGCTGGAGGAGACCTTTAAGATGAGCCAGTCTGACCATCAACCCAACCCAAATTACTCAGGGGAAAGGAAAACAAAATGCAATCTCCTGAAGCAGTAAGCCAGGGGCTGGCTCCTCAGTGGCAGAACAGAGCTGGCTGCTCCCTGCGTTTGCTCCTCCTGTGGGTCTGCAGGTGGCATCACCCAGAGAAAGGTCTATGCACCTTCAGGTGCCTCAGGGTGTGTGGAGGCTGTGGGACCTCATAGAATGATAGAATGGTCCAGGCCAGATGGGATTTGCAAAGCTCATCCAGTCCAACCCCCCCTGCAGTCAGCAGGGGCATCCCCAACTAGATCAGGCTGCCCAGGGCCTCACTGAGCCTCACCTTGAATATCTCCAGGGAAGGAGCCTCAACCACCTCCCTGGGCAGCCTGTTCCAGTGTTCCACCACCCCCATAGTGAAGAACCTGCTCCTAATATCCAGTCTAAGTCTCCTCTTCTCTAGTCTGAAGCCATTGCCCCTGGTCCTGTTCCTGCAGGCCTTTGCAAACAGTCTCTCTCCATCCTTCTTGTAGCCCCCTTCAGGTACTGGCAGGCTGCTATTAGGTCTCCCTGGAGCTTTCTCTTCTCCAGGCTGAACACCCCCAGCTCCCTCAGCCTGGCCTCACAGCAGAGCTGCTCCAACCCCCTGATCATTTTCATGGCCCTCCTCTGGACCCTCTCCATCAGGTCCATGTCCTTCCTATCTTGAGGGCTCCAGACCTGGACACAGCACTGCAGGTGAGGTCTCCCCAGAGCAGAGCAAAGTGGCCTAGGCCCACAGCCAGTTCATTCCTTTGCCTCCACCCAAACCAGCCTGCTTTTGTGCCCCAGAACAAGGAGAGAGCTGGAATTGAACACTTTCCAGTGTTCCCAGCTTGAGCAGAGCACTGGGGAGCTTTCTTCCCAACGGGTGAGCTGATGCTCATCCCTGCTGAAACTGACCACAAGAAGTGACATGAAGAGCTCAGAGTCTTCTTGCCACATGTCCACCTTTCACCTGCTGGAAGCTGTGCTCTTGGCCCCAGACTGTCCCAGCTGAGCACAAGGCTTTGTGTGATAGTGGGTGGGCCATGGAATGGTTTGGGCTGGAGGACCTTCATCCAGTTCCAACCCCCTGCCATGGGCAGGGACACCTCCCACGGGCAGGGACACCTCCCACCAGCCCAGGCTGCTCAAGACCTTGAACACCTCCAGGGAGGGGACAGCCACAGCCTCCCTGGGCAGCCTGTGCCAGAGTCTCCCCAGCCTCACTCTCAACAATTTCTTCCTCATCTCCACTCTCAATCTCTCCTCTCCCAGCTCAAAGCCATTGTCCCTCATCCTGGCACTCCCAGCCCTTGTCCAAAGTCCTTCCCCAGCTCTCCTGGAGCCCCCTTCAGGTACTGGAAGGCTGCTCTGAGGTCTCCCTGGAGCCTTCTCTTCTCCAGGCTGAACACCCCCAGCTCCCTCAGCCTGGCCTCACAGCAGAGCTGCTCCAACCCCCTGATCATTTTCATGGCCCTCCTCTGGACCCTCTCCATCAGGTCCATGTCCTTCCTATCTTGAGGGCTCCAGACCTGGACACAGCACTGCAGGTGAGGTCTCCCCAGAGCAGAGCAAAGTGGCCTAGGCCCACAGCCAGTTCATTCCTTTGCCTCCACCCAAACCAGCCTGCTTCTGTGCCCCAGAACAAGGAGAGAGCTGGAATTGAACACTTTCCAGTGTTCCCAGCTTGAGCAGAGCACTGGGGAGCTTTCTTCCCAACAGGTGAGCTGATGCTCATCCCTGTTGAAACTGACCACAAGAAGTGACATGAAGAGCTCAGAGTCTTCTTGCCACATGTCCACCTTTCACCTGCTGGAAGCTGTGCTCTTGGCCCCAGACTGTCCCAGCTGAGCACAAGGCTTTGTGTGATAGTGGGTGGGCCATGGAATGGTTTGGGCTGGAAGGGACCTTCATCCAGTTCCAACACCCTGCCATGGGCAGGGACACCTCCCACAGGCAGGGACACCTCCCACCAGCCCAGGCTGCTCAAGACCTTGAACACCTCCAGGCAGGAGGCAGCCACAGCCTCCCTGGGCAGCCTGTGCCAGAGTCTCCCCAGCCTCACTCTCAACAATTTCTTCCTCATCTCCACTCTCAATCTCTCCTCTCCCAGCTCAAAGCCATTGTACCTCAGCCTGGCACTCCCAGCCCTTGTCCAAAGTCCTTCCCCAGCACTCCTGGAGCCCCTTCAGGTACTGGAAGGCTGCTCTGAGGTCTCCCTGGAGCTTCTCTTCGCCAGGCTGAACAGCCCCAACTCTCCCAGCCTGTGCCCCCAGGGGAGGTTCTGCAGCCCTCTGACCAAGCCACTGGTCCCTCATCCTGTCACTCCCAGCCCTTGGCAAAAGTCCTGTGGTAGTTTCAGGCTGTGCCTTTAAATTTTTTTCCCCTCACAGATCTTGAACAGAGAAGCAGTTAAAATGTCAATAAATCACTGTTGGGTGTAAAAAAGGAAAACCAAGATCATTCTAAACCATCCCCATTGGAGAGATCTACCACAAGATTTGGTTGTACCAAAACAGTTTCCTCCTCTCTTCCTGCTGCTTTGCTCTGGAGAGATCCTAACTTGCTTCGGCTTGACCTTGGCTGCATTGTTTTGGTGTTAACTCCTCTGCTCCTTTCTCCCTTCTTTTGTTCAGGGGGGGTCAGGGGTAGGCAGGGAAGGAGAAGCTGGTAGCTTCCCCTGGTCTGTGACCTGGGTGGGTTCTTGTGCTGTTCATTAGCTGTAAATCCCTGTCAATATTGTAACTCCTGGGTATGTTGTCCACATTCCTTGCATCCCATTGTAGACTCTAGTTCTGCCTGCAAACACAGCTCTCATTTGCTTCCAGCTGGGCTGGGCTGGCAAAGTTGATGCTGGGGAGGGAGGGGGAGTTTCAACCCACCACACTTTGCTACACAATGGTTGTGGCTGCCCCAAGCAGCAAGCAGAAGGAAGCTGCCTGAGGAGGGGTTGGGGTGAGCTGTGCCTTCAACCCAAACACTCCGGAGACACCCCAGAGACCTACCGGGTCGGAGGCAGACAGCAGGCACCTCTGGATGAGAGCTTCAAAGGTGGTCTTCAGAATAAGGTGCTCCTCAGGGATGGGTTTCTTGGTAATCTTCTCTGTTGGCAGTGCCTGCACATGCTGAGAAACAAGGGAGCAGGGTGAGGCTGTTCCAGGGAGCTCTGCCCAGGTGCTGTTTTCAGCTAACCCCAGTGGCCTTGCTGGGCAGCTGAGCGCAACCCCAGCTCCTTCCCTCTGTGGAGGTGACACCATCAGCAGCTGCTGTCACTCCCTCTGGAGGGTTGGGAAGTTGCAGAAGGAAGCAGCTTGCTGCTCCAGAACATTCATAGGACCACAGGATGTCAGGAGTTGGAAGGGACCTCTGGGGATCACTGAGTCCAACCCCCCCTGCCAGAGCAGGACCATAGAATCCAGCACAGGTCACAGAGGAACACATCCAGATGGGTCTTCAAACCCTCCAGAGAGGGAGACCCCACAACCCTCTGGGCAGCCTCCTCCAGAGCTCTGTGACCCTCACAGTGAAGAAGTTCCTCCTCATGTTGAGGTGGAGCCTCCTGGGCTGTAGCTCATATCCAGATGAGCTGCAAAGCAGCAGTATCTGGGTGGAGATGGCAGGAGCAAAGTGCCAGTGTGGTGCAGAGCTGGAGACCAAAGACCCTGCAGAGCCCTCTGGGAGCACAAGAGGGGCCCACAGGCAAGGCTCCCCTGATGCACAGCCCCCACCCGTGCCCACTGGGGCTGCCTTACCTGGATGGCATTGCCAATGGGGGCCCAGGAGCCCCCTCCGTGCTGGGCTTGGAGGCAGCAGGGGGCAGGATGCAGGGCCCTGGGGGCTGGGGTGCAGGGGAGAAGCCCCCCTGGCCCGGGGGCCCTGGCAGCAGCTGTGGGGGCTGGAAGCCAGGCGTGCCCACGAGGGGGGCTGGAGCTGGGGGCTGCTGCAGCGGGCACTGCGCATCTGCCAGTGGGTTCATGATGGGGGAGGTGATGGGCACCGGGGGCTGGAAGTTATCAGGGACCTGGGGAACAAAAGCAGACAGGGCATTGGTGCTGCTGTGGGCACAGCACAGCACCCAGCTCCTACAGACCACCCCCCCAGCAGCCAGCAGCTCTGCTCTGCAGAGTCCCCAGGACACAGAAGTGCCAGGGGCAGGCAGCACAGGAGCGCGCCCTGGCCACACCAACCCTTCCCCTGGCTGCACCGCACAGGGGGAAGTGCCCTGGGGCAGCAAGGGACCCCACTCCTGCCTGCCTGCCCAGCCTGCCCCTGGCACAGGAGCCACCTCAAATCAGAGCCACTCACCCTCACTGTAAAGAAGTTTCCACCTCATGTTGAGGTGAAACCTTCTCTGGTCCAGTTTGTGGCCACTGCTCCTTGGCTTATCACTGCAGAGCACCCAAAAGAGCTTGGCCTCCTCCCCTTGCCCCCCAGCCCTCAGCTATTGAGAGACATTGATCAGATCCCTCTCAGCCTGCTCCTCTCCAGGCTAACCACCCCCAGGGCTCTCAGTCTCTCTTCACAGGGGAGATGCTCAAGTCCCCAAATCCTCCTTGTGGCTCTCCCTTGGGCTCTCCCCTGCAGGCCTCTGTCTCTCTGGAACGGAGGAGTCCAGAACTGAACACAGGATTGCAGCTGTGGGCTCAGGAGGGCAGAGCAGAGGGGGAGCAGAACCTCCCCAGCCCTGCTGGCCACACTCTTCTTACTGCACCCCAGGATCCCATTGGCTCTCTTGGCCACAAGGGCATTTTGATGTCCCATGCAGAACTTGCTGCCCACCAGCACTCCAAGGTCTTTGTGGAGCTGCTCTCCAGCAGGACAGCTCCTCCCCTGTCCTGGTGCCTGCTGTGATTCCCCTCCAGGTGCAGGACCCTTGCACTTATCCTTACTGAACTACATGGAGAGAAAGATTACAGACCCCTGAATGCCAAGTGTGAATCAGTGGTGCCAGGATTCAGCTGGAAAGAGCAAACCCAAGCCAGCAGCAAAGGCAAGCTATAAAAGCAGTGAATCACAGCCAGACCCTTTGCAGGGGTGGGGTACAGCCTCCCTGAGGTGGAAAACAGTTGCAAACGCTGCTGGGGCTTAGAAAGCTGCCAGATGGTTGGAGTTGCCAACAGCCCCTGCGGTGAGTCATGGACAACATCCTGAACCATCCCCCCCCTCCCGCGGTGGACATCGGGGAAACAAACACAGAAACATTTCTGACAGGGCTTTGTTCAATCCCCAGCAAGGAAAACACAACAAACACAGCTTACAGGGAGGCAGCCCTCAAGCCCTGCCTGTGGCACACACACAGCAGCAGCAACTGTTTGGAGGAGGCTGCTGCTTGCTGTGTTCTGAGGGCCAGCAGTTATTCTCAGACTGCTTTCCTCCTCTGTCTCCTCCTACTTTAGAGCCTGAAGCTCCAGGAGGCAGCATGCCCAGGGAGGTGGTGGAAGCCTCATTCCTGGAGGCTTTTAAGGGATGTGTGGCTGTGAGCAACCTGATCTAGTGTGAGGTGTCCGGGCCCATGGTAGAGGGGGCTGGAACTGAGGGGCTGGAACTGAGGGGCTGGACCTGAGGGGCTGGACCTGAGGGGCTGGACCTGAGGGGCTGGACCTGAGGGGCTGGACCTGAGGGGCTGGACCTGAGGGGCTGGACCTGAGGGGCTGGACCTGAGGGGCTGGACCTGAGGGGCTGGACCTGAGGGGCTGGAACTGATCCTTGAGGCCCCTTCCAGCCCTAACAAAAAAAGGTGTCATAAGCAGCCTCTTAGCTAATTGCTAGCTGGGAAAGGGCAGGAAGAGCAGGAGGTGGTGGAAGCCTCATGCCTGGAGGTGTTGAAGGCCAGGCTGGAGGTGGCTGTGAGCAACCTGCTGTGGTGTGAGGTGTCCCTGCCCATGGCAGGGGGCTTGGGGCTGGCTGAGCCTTGAGGCCCCTTCCAACCCTGACAATTCTCTGATCCCATGCTGGCTGCTGTGGGACAGTAAGGAGCACACACAGCATCCCCTACCCATCCTCCTGACCCAGAGACCCAAAGCCAAAAGGTGAGGGCCACTTCTGCCATCACCCTCACCCAGACCTTATCTTGCCTGCTCCAACTACCTTTTTTTTCCCCCTCCCCTCCCCACATTTTTCCCTCTTGCTCCCTACATGCAGCATGCTCAGGATCACTAAGGCTGGAAGAGACCTCAAAGATCATCAAGTCCAAGCTGTCACCACAGACCTCATGACTAGACCATGGCACCAAGTCCCATGTCCAATCCCCTCTTGAACACCTCCAGGGACAGTGACTCCACCACCTCCCTGGGCAGCTCATTCAAATGGTGAATGACTCTCTCAGTGAAGAACTTTCTCCTCACCTCCAGCCTAAACTTCCCCTGGCACAGCTTGAGGCTGTGTCCTCTTGTTCTGGTGCTGGTTGCTAGAGAGAAGAGACCAACCCCTTCCTGGCTACAACCTCCCTTCAGGTAGTTGTAGAGAGCAATAAGGTCGCCCCTGAGCCTCCTCTTCTCCAGGCTAAGCAACCCCAGCTCCCTCAGTCTCTCCTCACAGGGCTGTGCTCAAGGCCTCTCCCCAGCCTTGTTGCTCTTCTCTGGACATGCTCAAGTGTCTCAATGTCCTTCTTAAACTGAGGGGCCCAGAACTGGACACAGGACTCAAGGTGTGGCCTAACCAGTGCAGAGTACAGGGGCACAATGACCTCCCTGCTCCTGCTGGCCACACTGTTCCTAATGCAGGCCAGGATGCCATTGGCCTTCTTGGCCACCTGGGCACACTGCTGGCTCATGTTCAGGTGGCTGTCAATCAGCACCCCCAGGTCCCTCTCTGTTTGGCAGCTCTCAGCCACTCTGACCCCAGCCTGTAGCTCTGCATGGGGTTGTTGTGGCCAAAGTGCAGCCCCTGGCACTTGGACTTGTTGAATGCCATCCCACTGGACTCTGCCCATCTGTCCAGCCACTTGAGGTCCCTCTGCAGAGCCCTTCTGCCCTCTAACTGACCAACATCTGCTCCCAACTTGGTGTCATCTGCAAATTTGCTGATGACTGTCTCAATCCCCTCATCCAGATCATCAATGAAGACATTAAAGAGGCTGGGGCCCAGCACTGATCCCTGGGGGCCACCACTGGTGCCTGGCTGCCAGCTGGCTGTGGCATCATTCACCACCACTCTCTGGGCTCAGCCTGCAGCCAGTTCCTAACCCAATGCAGTGTGCTCCTGTCCAAGCCATGGGCTTGGAGATGCAGCTTTTGTTGGCTGCTCACTCTTTTTTTCCCCCCTTCCCCTGCCAACTGGCTTCCCAGGAGCAACTTCAGGTTGTGCTTCTCAAGGGGCCAGCACTCCACTGTGTCAAGATAGGATTTTGTAGGGTACCTTCTTCTTGGCAGCTCTGTTCAGGGCAGGAGGGTCATTCCATCCATTCTGAGGTCCTGGACAGGAAGAAAAGAGAAAGTCTGAGTACCTCAGAGGAGGGCAGTGATGCCTTCTGGAGCTCAGCAGGGCCAGCTCCCCACCATGGCTCTACTGGCAGAGGCTTCTGCCCTTCACTGGAAGGCAGAGGAGCTCCTGTGCCCACCAGAGCCTCCCAACACCCCACCAGAGCCATCAACCCCTTTGGGCTCTGCACCCACTGCTTAGGGTTTGGCAGCTGGACCAATTTGCTCTTGATTTTGAGAGAAGCTGATTAGTTGGTTTTTTAATCATTATAATTAACTGTATTTTGTCTCTTGCAGGACAAATCTTTTTGAGCAGACATGCTTGGGGAAAAAAGCAGACCTTGCCAACCATGCCCCAAGCAGCTCTGCCCCACAGCCTGGGTGCCTGAAGACAGCTTCAGTTAGCAGGGAATTGGTACCACAGAAGAAATCAGAACTGGTTTGGACCCCTTCTGTTTGTTTGCTTTCCTTGATTGATGTGAACATTACAATAAACATCCAGCAGCAGCACAGATATCAGAAGCCACAGGCAAAGGAGGACATCATGAAGCTGCATCCACTTCCCATGAGCTGCTTGCTGTGACAGACACAGGACAGCTCAGGCACAGCCCAGTGTCTACATGACAGTCAAGGCATAAGGGAAAAAGAGGCCTAAGAGGCAACAAGAGGCCTTAAATGTTTCAGGTCAGCTTCATCCAGCCATCCCTGGTGACACAGCAGAGTCATGAGTGCAGGTTTTCCCTGCCAGCCAACGTGTTGCTGGCTGCTTGGTTGTCCCACAAACAGAGCAGAGCTGCTGGAGCAAGGTGGCAAAGCTGTAGCTTGGCACACCCAGGGCAATTCCTTGGAGACCAGAAGCAGCACAGAGGATGTCTGAGCCAATTTGCTCCCTCTGGGCTGTTCTGCTGCTCTGTGTGCAAGATTTGTACACCCAAGCCCACAATTAGACCTGCTGCCCCCATCATGCCATCAGAGAGCCTGTGATTGTCCCCAGCATCACCACAGCCCTGCAGAGCAATCAGGATTCACTGCACAAAGCCACAAATCCCCCCCCAAAACCCAGGCCCTGCCCAGTGGACTTTTTCCACCCAGGCTTTTTATCTGTCCACCTAGCAGATGACTTCACCTCAGGCAGCAGAGCTTAACCACCACTGCAGAATTTGCTCCATCTGCCTCTGAGCTTTTGTTTGAGCAAGTTCCACACCCAGAGCAGGCCACAAGGGGCTAAAAGGAAACACTGCTCAAGCCTTTCCACACCTGCAGTGCTACCTCCTGACAGCCACAGGCCCCTGGGGGCTCCTCTGCTCCTCCCTAGCCACAGAAATCCCAGATGGGATCCCTAATGGCAGTGGAAAGACCTGAAAGCAATCTCCAGCTGTAATTTCCTGCAAGCATTGCTCTGACCCCAGCATTGTTTCTGTGGTTCAGAGCTGCAGATGCCTCTTTATTGGCTTTTAATGAAGGAATTAACCACCACAGGACTTGATTCAAGCTGGATTGGCAAGCAGGCATGGCACTGAAGGCCCACTGCTGGGGGGTCTGGGCTTGATTGGTTTGGATGGAGTGGCTGTGATTAGGGTCAGCTCAGGTGGTACCTGTGAGGAGAGAGGCCTGGTCTGGAGCTGGGAAGTGATCTGCAGATAAAATGGAAAGAGAACTGAAAAAAAAAAAAATGAAGAGCAAGCCCAACATGGTCTTTGGGAAAGAAGGAGAAGAACTGGTCTGTAATTTCTGATTGGCAAGGGAGCTTCCATCAAGCAGGAGGAGTCAGGGGAAAAGCCTCTGAGGTTCCTGGGGGATCTCACACCAAGGTGTCCTTCTCTAACCACTGCTCTGGGGGTTCAGGCCAGGAAGCATGGGTACACATTTCTGCACTTCCAAAGCAAGGGGGCACAGGATAGAATCATAGAGTCAATAAGGTTGGAAAAGACCTCAGAGATCATCAAGTGCAACCTGGCACCCAACACCTCCTGACAACTGAACCATGGCCCCAAGTGCCACATCCAAGCCTTGTGAACACCTCCAGGGGAGGGGGCTCCACCACCTGCCTGGGCAGCTCATTCCAGTGGCCAATTCCCCTTGCTGGGAAGAACTTTCTCCTCACCTCCTGCCTAAACCTCCCCTGGCACAGCTTGAGACTGTGTCCTCTTGTTCTGGTGCTGGGGGCCTGGGAGAAGAGACCAACCCCCAGCTGGCTACAACCTCCCTGCAGGGAGCTGGAGAGAGCAAGAAGGTCTCCCCTGAGCCTCCTCTTCTCCAGGCTGAGCAACCCCAGCTCCCTCAGCCTCTCCTCACAGGGCTGTGCCCCAGACCCCTCCCCAGCTCTATTGCCCTTCTCTGGACACCTTCCAACATCTCAACATCTTTCTTAACCCTGAGGAGCCCAGAGCTGGACACAGCACTCAAGGGGTGGCCTCAGCAGTGCTGAGCACAGGGCACAAGGACTTCCCTGCTCCTGCTGGCCACACTCTTCCTGATGCAGGCCAGGATGCCCTTGGCCTTCTTGGCTGATGTTAGGGTGCTTTCCTTCTTGTTTATATGGAGTTCTCTGGGAGTCATCTAAAAGCTGGAGGAGGACAGAGTGTGCTCTTCAGACAGCTCTTATCTTTTCCCCACAGCTCTCCAGCTGCAGGCAGGAGCTGTGTGCCAGCAGCCCACACACATGAGCCACCTGGCCTCAGCCCCCTCACTGTGCCCTGGAGTCCACCTCCTGCCCAAGTCTGGGTTCTTGCAGGTCTGACATTCTGTACTGGCTGCTGGGGGAGACACAAGCAGCACTGATACTTCTCAGAAAGCTTTATACAAAGCCTGCTATGGACAACTTCTAATTCTGAAAGGAAATTTGGCAATGTGGACAATCACAGAACTGTAGTGGTTGCAAGGGACCTCTGGAGATCATCAAGTCCAAACCCCTCTGCCAGAGCAGGGTCACCCAGGGCAGGTCACACAGGAACACATCCAGGTGGGTCTGGAAAGTCTCCAGAGGAGACTCCAGCACCTCTCTGGGCAGCCTGCCCCAGGGCTCTGCCACCCTCACAGTAAAGGAGTTCCTCCTCATGCTTAGATGGAACCTCCTGTGGTCAAGTTTGTGCCCACTGCCCCTTGTCCTGTCTCTGGGGAGCACTGAGAAGAGTCTGGCCCCATCCTCCTGACACCCAGCCTGAGAGATTTGTAAGCACTGATCAGCTGCCCCTCAGCCTCCTCTCCTCCAGCCTGATCAGCCCCAGGGCTCTCAGCCTCTCCTCACAGGAGAGATGCTCCAGGCCCCTCAGCACCTCACTGGCCTTGTGCTGGACTCTCTCCAGTGGCTCTTTGTGCTTCCTGAGCTGAAAAGCCCCAAACTGGACACCATACTCCAGGTGAGCACTCACCAGGGCAGAGTAGAGGGGAAGGTGAACCTTCCTCTGCCTGCTGGCCACACTCTTCTTGATACACCCCAGGAGGCCCTTGGCCTTCTTAGCCACAAGGCCACATTGCTGGCTCAGGGGCATCCTGCTGTCCACCAGCACTCCCAGCTCCTTTTCCCCAGAGCTGATCTCCAGCAATGACAATGACTGCTCCCATTCCCTTGCCATGGAAATGACACAGGGAAGATGTATTGGTCAATGATGTCCCTCATTCCTACAGTCCAGAGCTTCATCTGCTCTGAGCAAGCCACCCTGACTGGGTCATTTTACTGCTAACACTAAGCTTAGATTCACAGAACTGGCAGGGCTGGAAGGGAGCTCAAGGCTCAGCCAGCCCCAACCCCCCTGCCATGGGCAGGGACCCCTCACCCCACAGCAGCTTGCTCACAGCCACCTCCAGCCTGGCTGCAAACACCTCCAGCCAGGAGGCTGCCACCACCTCCCTGGGCAGCCTGTGCCAGGCTCTCACCATCCTCATGGGCAACAACTTCTTCCTCACAGCCAATTTCAATCTCCCCACTTCTAGTTCTGCTCCAGCCCCCCCACTCCTATCCCTCCCTCACCCCCTCCAAAGTCCCTCCCCAGCTTGCTTGCAGCCCCCTGCAGATGCTGGATGGCCACCAGAAGGTCTCCTGGGAGCCTTCTCTTCTCCAGACTGAACAACCCCCAATTCTCAGTCTGTCTCCACAGGAGAGGAGCTCCAGCTGTAGGGAAGTCATTCTAAGTATCTTCTGAAAGCAAATGGTTTCCAACAATGGGAGTTTGCTTGAAGCATAAAGCACAAAGTGTGGAACTCCCCCCACTTCTAGACTGTTCCATTCCCCCCAGTCCTATCCCTCCCTGACAACTGATTCAGATTCAGTGCCTGCCAGTGATGCAAGCAGGGCAGTAAGAAAGAGCCATTTGCTTGTTCCTTGCATTCCTCTGGAGGTGCAGGAGCTGTGCTGTCTGCATTACAATGTGCTGCTCTGCAGCCCAGCCTGGAATCCCATCCAGCACACCTCTGCCTCTGTCCAGTGTGCTAATTCTCTGCCTAAAGGCCACCAGGCTAACAGGTGAGCTCAGGAGGGGGCATGGTGCAGCACCTGCAACACAGACAGGACACTGAATCTGGCTGCAGGGTGGAGGGAAAAGGCCTCCTCTTCCCTTGTAGCCTGCTCAACAGCAGTCCCCTCTGATAATTGAGAGAGCAAAAGAGCCTTTCTCCCTGACACATGATGTGTGAGTGTGAAGGCAGTGCCAGGAGAGCTGTGGGCTCCCAGGAGTGCTGCAGCCAAGACAAAGGCAAAATGCTTTGACTGCATTGCACCACCCCAGCTGGCTTTGAAAACAAGAGAGGGAAGGCACAGTGTGGTCCTCAGCAGAGCAAGCATCCCTGGAGCCCCCCCCTCAAATCCTGCCTGCCATTCCCTCTGCTCCCTGCTTTGCAGATCTGAGCCTCCCCTCTCCACCCTGGCTGTGAAGTGTGTTGGTGGCTGGGATCAGAGCAGGATCCCTCAGCACTTCCTGCACAGCTCTTCCCCAGGCTGCTGACCAAAGAGACAGGTTTGTTACCACAGGTGAGGTCACTGTCCCACAGCACACAGTTAAGTCCAGGCAGTCCCAAGAAGACATAAGAGCCCCAGCTCAGCTCATGCTCTCTCCCCATGCACACTCCAGCATGCTCTTAACAGCTCAGCCACACACAGGGACACTCAAAGGCCATGCAAAAGCATTTCTAAATCACTCCTGCTTATCTTGGAAGGCATTCACAGCTCCACTGAATCATAACCACAGGATGGGTTGGCTTGGAAGGGACCTTGAAGATCATCCATGGGGAGGGACACCTCCCACTACATCAGCTTGCTCAAGGCCTCCTCCAGCCTGGCCTTTACCACTTCCACTGACTGCACTGAGTGGTTAGGAAGAACCATAATGGAAGCAAGCTGATGCCACAGCAAATGCTGCTTGAAGGAAAGCTGCTGCTGCTCCCCCAGCAGGGCTGCAGGAACACCTCCCCTCTGCAAACCTCCTCTCTCAGGACTGGGATCACCTCTCCCTTGCAGCACTGGGGAAAGCTTGCTGGGGTCTGTATCCTGCTCTCCACCACACAGCAGGTTCTGAGGCCAGCCTCACAAGGTTGAAACTGTGCTTCCATCCATCCAATGCTGCCCTGAGCCAGACACAAAGCTGTGCTGGTGGCAAGGTCTGGCTCACACTGCTGCTACAGCAGCACCACAGCTGTATCTCTGCCACCCCTGTGGGGAAGGGTGGAGGGGGAATGTGTTTTAGAAATGCTTTTCAGCTGACCCTTTAGAAGCAAAAGCAGACTTTGCAGAGAGCATTCCCAAGGCAAAGGGGCAGGTTTCACTGTGTGAGGAAGTACAGCAGCACCTCCCTCCCCCTCCCTGCCTGCCCTGCTGTCCAAGCGCAGACCTGTTCTCTGGGATGCAGGAAGGTCACTGGTTGCAGGCAGAGTACCTGTTGGTCCAGTAGGTAATGCATAAGCCACAGAAGTTGCTGGTGGTCCTGGCCTGCCATGCTGAAAGGAGGTGCCAGAAGGAGGAGGAGGGAAGGAGGAGACTGGGGTCAGGCTGGTCGGGGAGGGTTGAGGCTGCCCGGGGTACAGCGGGGAGGGCACGGAGTGGGCAGGGGCAGAGGAGAGGTAGGGAGGGGTGGTGTTGGGAGCAGGGTTAGGGTAAGAGGCTGAAGCAGGGGCAGTGAGAGGCTGCTGAAGCTGATAGAGTGCTGGTCCCCCCGTTCCACAAGAGTACTGCTGTGTGGCCTGATACACTACAAACAGGGAGAAAAGACATCGGGTCAGTGAGCAGACAACGGAGGAGCAGGTTCCACCTGCCTCTGCTTCCTTCTCCACCTGACTCATCCTGACCCTTCCCTCCTCCCCCCTGGCTCCCACAGCTCTGCCTGCACTTGAAGGACTGCTCAAGACCTCAGCATGGCACTGGGGACAGGATGCCAGAGAAAGAGCTTCCTTGGCTGTAAGGGCTCCCATTCCACCCCCCCCCCCCCGACTCTCCTGCTGCCCAGGGTGGGGCTGAGGCATGTGGCCAACTGCTGCTCTCCAGAGCACTGTAACCCTCACCATGCCCCTCAGGGAAGGGCAACCCTGCCCCAGGCTTGCACAAAGGGAAAGCCTAGGCCAAGGGGGTGAGCAAGTCTCTGAGGTGGTCACAGCCTCCCACTGCAGCTTAGCAACACTGCCTCTGTCCAGCTGTAACCACTGTCTGCCTGCTTTGACTGTGCCAGGGCTCTGTGCCCCCTCCTCACTGCCCTCTACTCCTGCCCTTGTCTCCTCACCCCCTTTTGCATCTTCACAGAGGCCAAATGAGAAGCAGCCCCACAAGGAGGAGTTGGGCTCCTCTTTGCCAGGCCCATGCTGCTTCTCCAGGACTCACACTGAGGGGGGTTCTGATCCCAGCATACCCTTGGGAAGGGCCAGCTGAGGAGTGAGCTGTGGGCAGATGCCTTCTCAGCACAGGGCAGTGTCTGTCAGGAGGTGCCTGATGTCTGGACCACAGCAAGGCACAACAGTCCTCAGATGTCATCTTGGGAGCTTTCCCCATACCTCAGCATCATAGAGTTGTCAAGGTTGGAAGGGACCTCAAGGCTCAGCCAGTTCCAACCCCTCTGCCATGGGCAGGGACACCTCACACCACAGCAGGTTGCCCAGAGTCACATCCAGCCTGGCTGCAAAAGCCTCCAGGGATGAGGCTTCCACCACCTCCCTGGGCAGCCTGTGACAGTCTCTCACCACCCTCCTGGGCAACAACTTCTTCCTCACAGCCAAGCTCCAGCTCCCCACTTCTACCTTTGCTCCATCCCCCCCAGTCCTACCACTCCCTGACACCTTCAAAAGTCCCTCCCCAGCTTGCTTGCAGCCCCCTGCAGATCCTGGAAGGCCACCAGAAGGTCTCCTGGGAGCCTTCTCCTCTGCAGACTGCACAACCCCAACTCTCTCAGGCTGTGCTCAGAGCAGAGTAGCTCCAGCCCTCTGCTCCTCCTTGTGGCCCTTCTCTGGACACCTTCCAGCCCCTCCAGATCCAGCTGCAGCTGTGGTCTCAGCAGAGTGGAACAGAGGGGCAGAATCTCCTCCCTGGCCCTGCTGGCCACACTTCTCTTGCTGCAGCCCAGGCTCTGTTTGGCTCTCTGGGCTGCAAGTGCTCACTGCTGGCTCCTGTGGAGCTTCTCCTCCCCCAGCACCCCCAAGGCCATTTCTCCAGGGCTGCTCTCCAGCCAGTCCCTGTCCAGCCTGTATCAGTGCTTGGGATTGACCTGACCTAGCTGCAAAGTGAGCCTGGCTTGGTCTGAACCCTCGCAGCCCCCAGGAGGGTGAGTGGCTATCCTCAGGTGAAGGTGGAGCTCACCTCCCCAGTGGGATGCTTTAGACCTTATCATCATTTTCCTCATGTCCCAGCTGGCTGGGGGCCAGGGGAGCTGCTGCTACTCACTCTGAGGGTAGGCTGGGCGGGCGCCTGCCTGCGAGTAGAGGCTGTAGCTGGCGGCTGGAGCCTGCTGCGCCGGCACGGCAGGGCTGAGGGCTCCTGGCACCACGAAGCCTGCAGGAGGAGGGTTGTCTCCCTGTGGAAAGAGATGGCAGGAGAAAGGGGAGAGGGGAGATGGGGTTCAGTCAGCAGCGGGGAGGCAGCGCTGAAGCCAAACCGTAACACAGCAGGAGCGGCTCAGACGCGTCGAGGCCTGAAACCAGGCTCCCTGGAAGGGCCCCAGGGGTGAGAGCCTCCAACCCTGCCAGTGCCTCCTGGTGCCCAGCCTGATGCTGGAAGCACAGCCTGTGTGTGCAGGGATCCCAGCAGCAGAGCAGCACAAACCTTCCCTGCACCAGGAGGAGGTCCCTGCCAGCTCCAACAGGAGGTCTCTGCCAGCTCTAGCAGAGGTCCCTGCCAGCACTACCCAAGGGAGCCCAAGAGCTCCCTGCCATCCACAGCTGTCAGCTCAACACCTGAGACTTTCACTCTGAACCTCCTGATTGCCATGGGAAAGGGGAAAAAAAACCAACCAAACCAAGAATCTAGCATCACACTTCAAATATTCCAGTGTGGAGCAAGGGGTGAGGATGGGGAGGGTCAGGTCACACTGAGCTCCCCTGCTTCAGGCTTTCCAGAGCAACACAGCAAATAAAAACCCCAAACAGCAAAAAAAAGAGACACCAAACCAATAACCCTGAGATGCAGAGGAGCAAAGCCAGGGCACATCTGGAAGCTGCTCCTTCCAACTCTCTGTGCCAGGCTATGCCAGGGGAAGGGCTTTATTGGGGTGGAGCAGGGGCTCAGAGAGGAATAATGAAGGTATTATACCTGTGTGTCAGAGGGACAGCCTGCAGAAGGATGGCTGGGAAGGGCAGTAGGAGTTTTGTTACTCCAGGTAGTGACAGTAGGGGCAATTCTAACCTGAATTGAACAAAGAAATACCAATCATGGAAAACAAAAGCAAAAAAGCAAAAACACCCCAACAATGACCCAAGAAGAACCTGCAGGGTGTCCACCAAAGGAGCTGCACAGGGGAGGATTTGCATGCTGGCACTTGGGTCACACAGCCATAAAAAAAACAAACCCCACATAAATCACTTCAGAGGAAGAAGGGGAAGTGCATTCAAGACAGACAAAAAAAAAAATCATCACTGCACTGGAGCTGAAGTGAAGATGAAGCACAGTGGAGATGCAGCTACAGGAGGCTGTGGAGCCAGTGCGGGGTTAGAGGTGCCGGTGAGCCAGGTCTGCCGCCTCCACCTCCTCCTCTGTCACATTTGCCTGTGGCAGAAGCTCCCCTCCCCCAGGCTACTGCATGACACAGCTGGGTCCCATGTTAAAACTCAGCCTCACACAAAAGCAGCCTGCTTCACATCAAGCTCAAGAGGAGTTTGAGAAAGGTTAGAAGCTGGCATTCAGCTCCTGCACATGCACCGCCAGACAGCTCGGTGCTAATGGCCTCCCAGCCGGGCTCCCACTGCTCCCCGCCTCTGGCTTCCTTCTGCATAGAGCCATAGATGGGGTTGGGTGGGAAAGGACCTTGAAGATCATCTAGTTGCAACCCCCCTGCCATAGAAGGGACACCTCCCACCAGCCCCAGGCTGCTCAAGACCTCATCCAGCTTGGCCTTGAACACCTCCAGGGAGGAGGCAGCAGCCACAGCCTCCCTGGGCAACCTGTGCCAGAGTCTCCCCAGCCTCACTGCCAACAATTTCTTCCTAAACTCTAGCCTCAATCTCCCTTCTCCCAGCTCAAAGCCATTGTCCCTCATCTTTATCACTCCTACCCTTGTCCAAAGTCCCTCCCCAGCTCTCCTGGAGCCCCTTCAGGTACTGGAAGGTTGCTCTAAGGTCTCCCTGCAGCTTTCTCCTCTCCAGGCTGAACAGCCCCAACTCTCTCAGCCTGTCCCCACAGGGGAGGTTCTGCAGAGGATCATCTTTGTGGCCTCCTCTGGACCCACTCCAGCAGCTCCAGGTCCTCCTTGCACTGGGGGCATAAGATGAAAAAGGGGGTTCAAAAACCTGTGCTGAAAGGCTATCAAGGCTTAAGCAGATGATCCTATTGGGGCAGCAGCTCAACAAGGGCTTCCTCAAGCTTGAACAAGCTCACAAACTTCCTTGAAAGCACAAAAAGAGATCTCCCAAGACTCAAACCAGGCATTTTTTTGCCCTCCCCATTCTCATTCATCAGCATACTGCTGGGCACCTTCCTGGCCCCTCTCTCCTCCAAGCTTCTGCTGAGCCTGAGAACACAGAATGAACTCACTCACAGTGAGCTTGTGAGGCACCCAGCCTTTTCTTAGTGAGGAAGGCTTGCTTAAGGAACAGCTTGAGGTGTCCCTGAGACAGGGGACAAGGGGAAACTCTGCTTTAAAGAAAGCATTGCTCAGACCACACCACCGAGGCAGCTGCTGCTTGCCACAGCCCCCTGGGAAGTGGCAGCACAGCTGCGTGAGGCAGGTCACTGCTGGCAGGGAGGAAGGCCAAAGGCACAGGAAAGAGCAGCAGAGAGTTAATGATTGACACTGATGCATTTCCAGTCAGCTGCAGAGGTGTTAGCAAGGTGATCCTGTGTGAGCAGGGTGAAGGCTTTGTCCCTCTGAGATCCACCTTGTTAACACCCTGGGGAGAAGGGGAAGCCACACACAGGGAGAACAAGGAAAGCCCAGCTGCCCCACCCTAACCCCCCCACACCTTTCAAGCCCTTCCTTCCTGGCCCCATTTTTCTGGCCAGCACTGCCAGAGCCATGCCTGAGCTGGTGCCAGGCTGCTCTACAGGAGGAGAGCACCTGCAGCACTGGCACAGCTCTGCTCTCAGCACAGCCCAGCCCAAAGCTGATGTGCAGAGCAGGGCCAGAGGAGCCCCAGCTCTGTGCTGAGGGATGTGGCCACCCTCTTTAAGCATGCCCACAGTCAGAGCTGCCCCCCAACAACATCCTCCAGTGATGGCCAACGTGGTCTGATACCTTCAGGAGAAAGGTAAAAACCAAGGCAGCTGCCCTCTTGCATTTCTTTCCCTCCCTGCACAGCCCCCAGCTTCCTCCCTCACTTTTCTTCTGGCACAGCTGACTGCCAGCCCAGGCCTGCCCTGCCACACTCCCCTCATCCCTGCCTGTGTCCCCTTACACCAGGCCAGGGAGATGTCCTCACTGCAGGCTGCATCCACAACTGCTGAACTGGCTTTTTTACTGCCACCACTCAGCAGCCTCTGCAGCCAACAGCAGAGCTGGGGGTGGAAAGAGACAGGCCCAGAAGAGTCTGGTGAGCAGCACAAGGCCTGCAGTGATGGGAGGACACCAGGGACTGTGACAGCAAAGCACAGCACAATCCCACTGTGCTCTCCCACACCACAATTCCTGCCACTGAAGCACATTGCCAAACACTTAAGCCTCAGGAGCAGGCTCCTGGTCAAGGTGATTGAGGAATGTTTCCAGAAGAGGAGTAAAGGCTGTGCCTGTGCTGCCTGAAAAGCAGCACCTCAGGGCTCTCAGCAGAGGTACAAAGAGACCTCAGATCTGAGTGAAGATCTACTGAGAGCTACTCTAAGGAGGCCAAGCAGCTGTCAGCAGAGATCTGAGCCCTTTCTCAGGTCACAAGAAAGGAAACCCATTCCTCTGTCCCCAAGTATGATGCCCTCCCCCCCATAAAGTTAAACCCCCATACCTGTTGGTAATACTGCTGGGCTGGAGGCTGGGTCCCCTGCAGGTGGCCAGCCCCGGGGCCAGCTCGTCCCTTGGGCACAGGCTGCCTCTCGGTGGCTGCCTTGAGGGGCTGCTGGGCCCCGGGGATCTCCTCCTGGGCTCTGCAAAGCCGATCGCGCAGCAGCACAATGTTTGGCTGCAACCAGAGAAGGGACAGGAAGAGGCAGGTTAATGGCACAGCCTGGGCCCCCTGCCAGAGCAGGATCACCCAGGGCAGGTCACACAGCAACACAGCCAGGGGGGTCTTGAAAGTCTCCAACAGAAGGAGACTCCACCACCTCCCTGGGCAGCCTGCTCCAGGCCTCCAGCAGCCTCACACCAAAGAGGTTTGTCCTCAGGCTGCAATCAGCTGCCAGGCAGCAAGGCTCTGCCCTGTCTCACAGGCAGCACAAAGTGTCCCAGAGGGCAAGACAGAGGCAGCAAAAAGTGACTGAGACCCTGAACTAAAAGCTGTGCCAGAGCCCTGTGCTGGAAAAGGGGGCAAGAGCTGACTGGGAAAAAGTGGTTGGGTGTTTACATGGAGAGCTGCTCCTCAGGGTAGCCCTGCAGAAGCCTTCTCACTGGAGGGGGAAGCCCAGATCCAGGGCAGGCAGAGCTGTGCTGCAGACAGGGATTTCCTAGCATGGGAGACCACACCACAGCAGCTGTGCAGCAAGTGGCTTCTAACAAAGCCACAGTTCAAAGGCAAAAGATGTGCTTGTAGCAAACAGGACCTCAGGGCCCTGGCAGCACTAGAGCATGGGCACCAAAAGAGTAAGCTGCCATGAAAGGATCTGGGGAGAGCCAGCAGAGAGATAACAGCACAATGTTTGGCTGCAACCAGAGAAGGGACAGGTTAATGGCACAGCTTGCCCCCACCCCAGAGTGGCCCAGCAAGGGACAGACTGGGGTGGGAAGTTTTAAGGCTGTGCCTCAGGAGTTTGGAAGAACAAAGTGGTAGAAAGTCAATCAGTCCCCACTGGAGGTGAAAGAGGGAAACGATGATCAGGTCTAAAGAATCCCCAGGGGACAGATCTCTGACAAAGTTAATTCTGAGCACTACCTTCCTCCCTGACTCCTTCACTCCAGCAGATACTACCTGCTGGCTTGGCTGCCTTGCTTTGTTGTGGCTAACTATGAACAAACAGCTCTCTCTGCTTTTCTCCTCCTCCTGTCCTGTGTACAGTGGGGAGGGAAGGGAGCAGGGCTGGGGAAGCTGTTGGTAGCCCCCTGGTTTGTCCAGGGGGGTTCTTGTGCTGTTTGTAAATGGTCAATACCTGTAAGTATTGCCTATTTTGGACACATCCATGGCATTCCATGTTTTAGACTGTAGTTCTGCTTGTAAACACAGCTTCATTTGCTTTCCAGCTGAGCTGCTCTGGCAATTTTATGCTGGGGTTGGAAATTTCAACCCACCACAACTGGCCACACTGATGATGAGGCCCTCTCTCAGAAGCCTGCTGAGTTCTGTCTGATTGGAGAGAGTCTCTTCTGCACAAGAGATGTTTGCCTGCCTCCTGTCTTGGGCCTCACCAGCCCTGGGGAGCTCCCCATGTAAGAGAAGAAACCAAAAGCAAGCAAGCAACCAAGTGCCAAGGGACCTGTTTGGCTGGGTCTGGCTTGCAGGAGGAGGCACAGCTACCCCTTTTTGCAGCCACTGGCTGCAAGGACAAGGAGTGTGAAACAAAGAAGGAGGCCAACAAGGCCATATCCTCCTGGCAGCTCAGCAAGGCCAGGGCAGGCAGGGGGGAAGCAGCCTGCCACATCCTGAGGCACATTTCACCATGCAAAAGACCTTGCCTTGAAGTGTATCTCTTCACACAGACTAGAGGGACAGAGAAGAGGCCCCAGGGGGCCTGTACCTGGTTGGTGTTGGCAGGCAGGAAGGTCAAAGCTGCAGCAATGCTGCCCTGGGCAGCCAGCAGGTTGGCATACTGGCTCATCTTCTCAGCCAAGAGGGCCCCCACAGCGTTGGGGTCCGCAGCCTGGGTGAGCTGCACAGCTCTGCGCAGGATGACCACCTTCTCAATCAAATCCTGGCAGAGGAGAGGGGGGAAAACACCATCATCAATCCTAAAGCAAATCACAAATGAGAACAGCAGGGTGAAGCAGGACAACTGAGAGTCTCAGGATGGGAGGGGATGAAAGAGAACACCGCAGATCGAGTCCAACGTTCCCCGCCGCAGCAGGGTCACCCAGGGCAGGTCACCCAGGAACACAGCCAGGAGGGTCTTGAAAGTCTCCAGAGAGGGAGACTGCTCTCCCCTGTTGAAACCTGCAGATGGCATCCAGAATGCCTAGGGCACAACAGCAAGGCAGTCCCCTTGGTGCAGCCTCAGGCCACTGCAACTACCCCAGGCCATGCCTGAAGTGTCTCTCTCACTCTTGCAGGACCACACTCTCAACCCTGCCTGTTCCTAAAGCCTGCCCAAGGAGCTGCTCTTCAATCACAGAGTGAGGGGGTTGGAAAAGACCTCTGGAGATCAAGTCCAGCTCCCCTGCCAGAGCAGGATCACCCAGGGCAGGTCACACAGCAACACATCTAGGGGGGTCTTGAAAGTCTCCATGAGAAGGAGACTCCACCACCTCCCTGGGCAGCCTGCTCCAGGCCTCCAGCAGCCTCACACCAAAGAGGTTTGTCCTCAGGCTGCAATCAGCTGCCAGGCAGCAAGGCTCTGCCCTCTCTCACAGGCAGTAAAAAGTGTCCCAGAAGGCAAGACAGAGGCAGCAAAAAGTGACTGAGATCCTGAACTAAAAGCTGTGCCAGAGCCCTGTGCTGGAAAAGGGGGCAAGAGCTGACTGGGAAAAAGTGGTTGGGTGTTTACATGGAGAGCTGCTCCTCAGGGTAGCCCTGCAGAAGCCTTCTCACTGGAGGGGGAAGCCCAGATCCAGGGCAGGCAGGCAGAGCTGTGCTGCAGACAGGGATTTCCTAGCATGGGAGACCACACCACAGCAGCTGTGCAGCAAGTGGCTTCTAACAAAGCCACAGTTCAAAGGCAAAAGAAGTGCTTGTAGCAAACAGGACCTCAGGGCCCTGGCAGCACTAGAGCATGGGCACCAAAAGAGTAAGCTGCCATGAAAGGATCTGGGGAGAGCCAGCAGAGAGATAACAGCACACTTGTCACCACTGCTAGTTCTGGGGTGCTGCACATTCATTGGCAGCACTTCACTAAGTCAGTTTTTAACCACCTTGATCAAAAACCATCTAAACTCCTCCCTCCCCCAAAGCCACCCAGCTCCAGGGGGAAAAGGCATCCCCCCCCCCCTCCAAAGCCACCCAGCTCCAGGGGGAAAAGGCATTCCCCCCCCCCCAAGCCACCCAGCTTCAGGGGGAAAAGGCATTCCCCCCCCCCCTCCAAAGCCACCCAGCTCCAGGGGGAAAAGGCATCCCCTCCCCCCCCCACAAGCCACCCAGCTCCAGGGGGAAAAGGCATCCCCCCCCTCAAAGCCACCCAGCTCCAGGGGGAAAAGGCATCCCCCTCCAAAGCCACTCAGCTCCAGGGGGAAAAGGCATCCCCCCCCCCTCCAAAGCCACCCGTCCAGGGGAAAAGGCATCCCCCCCCCCCAAAGCCACCCAGCTCCAGGGGAAAAGGCATCCCCCCCCCCCCCAAAGCCACCCAGCTCCAGGGGGAAAAGGCATCCCCCCCACCCCCCAAAGCCACCCAGCTCCAGGGGGAAAAGGCATCCCCCCCCCCTCCAAAGCCACCCAGCTCCAGGGGGAAAAGGCATCCTCCCCCTCCAAAGCCACCCAGCTCCAGGGGGAAAAAGGCATCCCCTCCCCTCCAGAGCCACCCAGCTCCAGGGGGAAAAAGGCATCCCCTCCCCTCCAGAGCCACCCAGCTCCAGGGGGAAAAGGCATCCCCCCCCTCCAAAGCCACCCAGGGGGAAAAGGCATCCCCCCCCTCCAAAGCCACCCAGCTCCAGGGGAAAAGGCTTGCAGCCTGAAATGCAGGCAGGTCTGAGCCAGCACCAAAGCAGTCCACTGGGTGACTGAAGTGCCAGGTGGCTGCAGTGTGTTACCTTCCACCCCTTTCTCCAGTGCTTTACCCACCTGAAGGGCCAAGGGGCTGTTGCCATCCTGAGCTTTGGTCCAACAAGCCACAAGCTTTTCCACATTGCCAGCACAGATGTAGCAGAGGCAGGCCTGTGTCTGCAGCAGGCTGTCCCCCTCGCTCTCCAGCCTGCTCCCCAGCAGATCTAGGAGAAGCAGGAGCAGAGGAGGTGCTGATGAGTCACTTGGGTGATCCCTCCAGCACTGCTGAGGGAATCTGCACCACCTGCTGTACCTCTGCTCAGCACAGTGCAGAGGGCTATCAGCTCTGGGCACCACGTGCTCTGGTGTCCAGCAGACTGTCTGATGGGAGCCCAGGGCACTTCAGAAGGTGGACTTGTGAAATGCCTCCAAACCCAGGACAGGTCAGAGGGGACCTGCACACATGGCAAGAGGCCAGGGTTGAGTTTTCTCACCCACTCTTTGGAGTCACAGAATCAAGCAGGTTGGAAAAGACCTCAGAGATCAAGTCCAACCTATGGCCTAATGCCTAACACCTCCTGACAACTAACCCATGGCCCCAAGTGCCACATCCAATCCCTTCTTGAACACCTCCAGGGATGGGGACTCCACCACCTCCTGGGCAGCACATTCCAGTGGCAAATTACTCTCTCTATGAAGAACTTTCTCCTCACCTCCAGCCTAAACTTCCCCTGGTGCAGCTTGAGACTGTGTCCTCTTGTTCTGGTGCTGATTGCCTGGGAGAAGAGACCAACCCCCACCTGGCTACAGCCTCCCTTCAGGTAGTTGGGGAGAGCAAGAAGGTCTCCCCTGAGCCTCCTCTTCTCCAGGCTAAGCAACCCCAGCTCCCTCAGCCTCTCCTCACAGGGCTGTGCTCCAGACCCCTCACTTCAGGAGCACCACTTGAGCTTGCAAGCAGCCAAGGGACAGTGAGCAGCAGAGCCATGCTGACAGGAGTCAGACAGCTCCCCAGACACCATGGCTGAAGGGCAGAGGGGTGCCAGGCACACAGCTATGGGCAATAACTGCCCTGTGGGTCAAACCCAGGCAGCACACAGCAGGGCAGGCATGCCCATTGCCTGGGAATTGAGGACTCCTTCCAAGAAGCCAAAATTGCTCTTGGGAAAGAAGAGCAGAAAGCTTCCCTGGTCTCCTCTCCCAGGTAATTAGTGACAGAACAAGAGGGAATGGCCTGAAGGTGCCACTGGGGAGGTTCAGACTGGACAGTAGGAAACTTTTGCATTGAAGGAGTGGACAGGGAGTGGAAAGAGCTGCCCAGGGAGGTGGTGGAGTCACCAACCCTGGATGAGTTTAAAGGTGGTTTGGACGTGGTGCTTAGGGGTGAGCCTTGTGGAGCAGGGTTAATGGGTGTGATCCTGAGGGTCTTTTCCAACCTGAACACTTCTGAGGCTGAGGGAGCTGGGATTGTTTAGCCTGGAGAAGAGAAGAATCAGGGGAGACCTTCTTGCTGTCTACAACTACCTGGAGAGAGGTTGTAACCAGGTGGGGGTTGGTCTCTTCTCCCAGGCAAGCAGCACCAGAACAAGAGGACACAGTCTCAAGCTGTGCCAGGGAAAGTTTAGACTGGAGGGGAGAAGAAAGTTCTCCACAGAGAGAGTTGTTAGCCATTGGAATGAGCTGCCCAGGGAGGTGGTGGAGTCTCCATGCCTGGAGGTGCTCAAAGGGGACTGGACGTGGCACTTGGTGCCATGGTTTAGTCATGAGGTCTGTGGTGACAGGTTGGACTTGATGATCTTTGAGGTCTCTTCTAACCTTGGTGATTCTGTGATTTGTGTCCCAGACACTAAGACACTGGTCCCTTGGCTGCCACATCAGCACCACCATCACCCATCTGGAAATGGTAAGAGCCCAGCAGCTGTGCAGGACACAGGGGATGCCAGGACAATGCTGCTCACACAGGTCTGGGGGTGTTCGGCACCCGGGAAACAAGGCAACACAGCAGGCTGGAGGTTCCCCTCCAGCTCTGCAACAGGACCAAAGCAGTGTATTACCCAGCAAAAAAGCTAACAAAACATTAGAGCAGTTTGCTGGGCGGAAAACAACCCTGGCAAGGGGCAGTGCTGCTCCAAGTGGAACCAATGGCACCCAGCCCACAGAGTGACCTTACCGCAAAGGGCTGCAAACTCGTCTGGCCTGGCATAGGTGAGCACAGCAGCCAAAGCCTCTCTCCAGTTCTGCAGGTCACAGGACTGCACAATCTCTTTCCAGTTCTTCATTACCACTGCAGTGATGAGCTACAGCAGGAGAGAGAGAGAGCACAGTGAAAAAGATCTTGGGGAGGAAGTGCCTCTGGGAACTTCCCCACTGCACCAGGCTCCCAGCGGCTGCACAAGAGGCTTCCAAACCACTTCAGTGCAGCTCCACAACAAGCTCAAGGTAATACAGGCAGCACTGTTCATCCTGCCACAAAATGCACAGCAGAGGAATGCACAGCTCTCTGCAGGCTGGGACTTACTGCAGTGCCTTCCAGCACTGCTTTTGCAGACAAAGAAAACAACCCCAAGGCCAGGCTGGAGAGGAGAAGGCTCCCAGGAGACCTTCTGGTGGCCTTGCAGGATCTGCATGGGGCTGCAAGCAAGCTGGGGAGGGACTTTGGAGGGTGTCAGAGAGGGATAGGACTGATGGAGCAAAACTAGAAGTGGAGAGATTCAAAATGGATGTTAGGAGGAAGTTAGGAAAAGGCCTTGGGGGTGCTGGGGGAGGAGAAGCTCAACAGGAGCCAGCAGGGAGCACTGGCAGCCCAGAGAGCCAAGCAGAGCCTGGGCTGCAGCCAGAGAAGTGTGACCATCAGGGCCAGGGAGGGGATTCTGCCCCTCTGCTCCACTCTGCTGAGAGCACAGCTGCAGCTCTGGGTCCAGCTCTGGAGCCTCTGTGCCAGGAAGGATCTGGAGGGGCTGGAAGGTGTCGAGAGCAGGGCCAGGAGGAGGAGCAGAGGGCTGGAGCTGCTCTGCTCTGAGCACAGCCTGAGAGAGTTGGGGCTGTGCAGTCTGGAGAGGAGAAGGCTCCCAGGAGACCTTCTGGTGGCCTTCCAGGATCTTCAGGGGGCTGCAAGCAAGCTGGGGAGGGACTTTGGAGGGGGTGAGGGAGGGATAGGACTGGGGGGGAATAGAACAAAACTAGAAGTGGGGAGATGGAGATTGGCTGTGAGGAAGAAGTTATTGCCAATGAAGGTGGTGAGAGCCTGTCCCAGGCTGCCCAGGGAGGTGGTGGCAGCCTCCTGGCTGGAGGGGGTTTGCAGCCAGGCTGGAGGTGGCTGTGAGCAAGCTGCTGTGGGGTGAGGTGTCCCTGCCCATGGCAGGGGGTTTGGGACTGGCTGATCCTTGAGCTCCCTTCCAGCCCTAATAATTCTATGATTCTTTAAGATTGGAGGGGAGGAAGAAGTTCTGCACCAGGAGGCTGCTGGAACACTGCAAGAGATTGCCCAAGGAGGTGGTTGAGGCCCCAACCCTGGAAACATTCAAGGTCAGGCTGGACAAGGCTCTGAGCAACCTGATCTATTGGAGGATGTCCCTGCTGACTGCAGGGGGAGGGGTTGGACTGGATGACCTTTGGAGGTCCCTTCCAACCCAGACCATTCTGTGATGTGAGAGCTGTGTTGCACCACCCCTTCCAACCCTGCCACTTCCATGATTCTGTTTAGCTGGAAGCTTTTGTCACCATGCCCAGCAAGGGGCATCGCTTTTGTTTGTCAAACTGCTTTCAGTTGGCTTTTAAGCTCTTGGCCTGAGGCTGAGCAGTGAGAGGCAGTTGAGAAGGGCTGCTTTTAAGAGGCAAACTGGCAGCAGGACCAAGCCAAGCTGGCTGCAGCACCCCTAACCCTGCACCCAGCTCTCAGGAGAGGATTCCAGCTTCCTCTATCTCAAGATCTGCTCCCAGTTACTTTGCTTCAGATCAAAAGCAGACTTGGCAGCTCTGCTGCTGTTCAGTGAACAGAGCCTTTGCCATGCCAAGAACTCAAGCCCAGGAACAGCTGAACAAGCAGTCAAGTGTGCATTTTGGGACCAGGAAAGAACAAAACACACCTGAAGAACAGATTGCCAGGTCCTAGCTACAAGGTCACCACTGGTTAGCTCTCCACAAAAAGACCTTTGCCCAAAGAATGGAACTGCAGCAGGACAATGTTCCCCAGACTACCAAACTCTCCTGCACTTCATTAGGCCAGAGGGAGGAAAAGAGCTGAGGGCAGGCTAAGGAATCCTGCAGCCTATCATAGAATGGTCCAGGCCAGAAGGGACCTCCAAAGCTCATCCAGTCTGACCTCCCTGCACTCAGCAGGGACATCCCCAACTAGATCAGGTTGCCCAGGGCCTCACTGAGCCTCACCTTGAGTATCTCCAGGGAAGGAGCCTCAACCACCTCCCTGGGCAACCTGTTCCAGTGTTCCAATACCTCATAGTAAAGAGCCTGTTCCTAACATCCCATCTGAATTTGCCCTTCTCTAGCTTGAAGACAATGTCCCTCCTGTCTCTGCAGGCCCTTGCAAACAGTCTCTCCCCATCCTTCTTGTAGCCCCCTTCAGGTACTGGCAGGCTGCTGTTAGGCCTCCCCAGAGCCTCCTCCAGGCTGAACACCCCCAGCTCCACCTCAGCACCTGAGATTTCCTTCTTAATGCTCATCCACTACTAGAAATGTGCCTTAGGTTCAGCTAGGATGGGGCTAATTGTCACAAGAAGTTGAGAGTGGCCACATCTGAGGCTCAAGGAGGCCCTGGGCAGTCTGGCCTAGTTGGGGGTGTCCCTGCTGACTGCAGGGAGGTCAGAATGGATGAGCTTTGGAGGTCCCTTCCAGCCCAGCCCATAGATTCTATGATCCAGGCTGGCCAGCTGAACTACCAGCCAAGCAAGCACAGGATTAGAAAGGAGGTGCTGGCTGAGGGAGAGGTGCAGCTCCCACAGGCAGCCAGCCAGCTCTGGGTGCTGAGCAGCTGTGTTGTACATCCCATTTTCTACAGGGCCTCACTGCTATTATTCCTGTTCCTGTTGTTTCCTCTCTCTTTGGGCTGCTCTGTTAAGCTCTCCTCATCTCAACCCAGGTGGTTTCACCTTCTTCTCTCCTGATTCTCCCTCCTGCCCTCTGGAGGAGGGGTGAACAAGCAGCTGAGTGGTGTTGAGGCTGGGCCAGAACCACAGAATAGTTTTGGTTGGAAAAGTCCTTTCAGGTCACCCAGTCCAACTCTAACTCTGCCAAGGCTGGGGCTAAACCACATACCTCAGCACCACAGCTCTGCCTCTTGGAAACACCTCCAGGGATGGGGACTCCACTACCTCCCTGGGCAGCGTGTGCCAGGCTTTGAGAACCCTTTCAGTGGAGATGCTTCTTCTGATGTCCAACAGAAACCTCCCCTGGTGCAACTTAAGCCCATTTTCTTTCTTCCTATCCCTTGTTACTAAGGAAAAGAGCCCAACCCCCACCTCACTCCAACCTCCTTTCAGGGAGTTGTAGGGAGCCAGAAGGTTTCCCTTCAGGCTCCTCTTCTCCAGTCTAACCACCCAGATCCCTCAGCTGCTCCTCCCCAGCCCTGTTCTGCAGACCCTTCCCCACCTTTCTTGCCCTTCTCTGGACCTGCTCCAGCTCCTCAAGGTCCTTCTTGCAGTGAGGGCCCCAAAACTGAACCCAGTACTTGAGGTGGGGCCTCCCCAGTGCTGAGCACAGGGCACAATCCTTGCCCTGCTCCTGCTGGCTCACCTTCAGCCAGCTGTTGATCAATGCTCCCATGACAAACATGCAAATGATTCCTATCTGAAGCTGGATTCCAGGTGATCAGCAAAATGCCAGCATGTGGTGCTGTGCACCCTGACTCCCCCAGCCTTTGGGGAGAGCTTTGTGGCCTTCAGCCCTGGCCCAGGAAAGCAATTTGAGCACATGCCCACCTCACAGCCTGCCTCCTGCTACTCTTTCAAGTGTCCTTCTTGGAGAGTGGACTGCTAGGAGGTGACCATGAGCAACTGAAAGCAGCCACATGTGCCCACCCCATTGTCCTGCACTCTTTGAAGTCTGCTTCTGTTTCAACCCTGCTGCTGCTGCTACTTTCTCATGGTGGTAGTGAAGGACAAAAGATAGGAATCAGCAGCATCAGCAACTGCTAGCACTGCAAAAAGCTGAAAAGAATAACAAGCAGCTGGCTGTGAACAGGCTGGCTGCTGGACAAAGGGTGCCTGATCTGCCCTGGCATGCTCAGCTCTCTGCTGGGCATGCAGTGAAACCAAGCCTTGGCAAGGCCTGCTGAGAGCCCTCACAGGCAGAAATCAACATCAAGCTGCTGCTCCGAGCAGCTCTGGAGACAGCTGACAAGGGAACAGACTGCAAGGTGGGGCCCTGCAGGTGCTCATCTTTAGCAGTAAGAGTCTCCTAATGGATATGGAACCCAGGCACGCTGGAAACAAGGAAGGGACCTTAAAGATCATCCAGTTCCAACCCCCTGTCATGGGCAGGGACACCTCCCACCAGCCCAGGTTGCTCCAGGCCCTGTCCAGTGTGGCCTTGAATACCTCCACAGAGGGAGCATCCACAACCACCCTGAGCAATCTGTTGCAAGGTTCCAGCAGCCTCCTCCTGCCCAGAACTGGACACAGGACTCAAGGGGTGGCCTCAGCAGTGCTGAGCACAGGGCACAAGGACTTCCCTGCTCCTGCTGGCCACACTCTGCCTGACCCAGGCCAGGCTGCCCTTGGCCTTCTTGGCCCCCTGGGCACACTGCTGCCTCCTCTTCAGCTGCTCTCCCCCAGCACCCCCAGCTCCCTCTCTGCCTGGCTGCTCTCAGCCCCTCTGCCCCCAGCCTGTAGCACTGCCTGGGGTTGCTGTGGCCAATGTGCAGAACCTGGCACTTGGATGTGTTCAATCTCCTGCCCTTGGCCTCTGCCCATCTGTCCAGCCTGGCAAGGTCCCTCTGCAGAGCAAACCTACTCTCTAACAGCTCAACTCCTGCCCCCAGCTTGCTGTCAGCTGCACATTTACTGCTGATGGACTCCATCCTCTCCTCCAGATATCAGTAAAGATATAGAACAGACTGGGGCCCAGCACTGATCCCTGGGGCACACCACTGGTGCCTGGCTACCAGCTGGCTGTGGCACCATTCCCCACCACTCTCTGGGCTCAGCCTGCAGCCAGTTCCTAACCCAGTTCAGAGTGCTGCTGCCCCAGCCAGGGGCTGACAGCTTGGCCAGGAGTTTGCTGGGGGGGACAGTGTCAAAGGCCTTGCCGGAGTCCAGGCAGACTCCAAGACTCCATCCACAGCCTGCCCCTCATCCCCCAGGCAGTCACCTGGGCATAGAAGGAGATCAGGTTGGTCAGGCAGGACCTTCCCTTCCTAAACCCATGCTGGCTGGGCCTGATCCCTTGGCCATCCTTCAGGTGCTCAGTGATTGCCCCCAAGATGATCTGCTCCATCATTTTCCCTGGCACTGAGGTCAGGCTGACAGGCCTGGAGCTTGCAGCTTCCTCCACCCAGCCCTTCCTGTGGATGGGCACCACATTGGCCAGCTTCCAGTCACCTGGGACCTCTGCAGTGAGCCAGGACTTCCCCCTGAAGGGGAAGTCTTGACCCTCACACCCTCCTGTCAGAAAGAGGTGGCCCAGCTCTGCTTGCTCTCAAGAGACAGGGGCGCCACAGGTACATGCTGCTGGATCTGAACCGAAGCCACGGCAGAGCAAGGAAAGAAAATACACTTTTAAGGGACCAAAAAACCAGAGGGAGCTGGGGAGCAGCTGAACTGGAAGAAGGAAGAAAAGCAAGGCAGAAGTACCCTGGTGATTTTGCTCTGCATCTTGGCAAAGTACTTGTGCTGTGTCCGGGCGAGCAGGTCGCGGCCGCCGGCGATGGCCAGGATGATGGCGTCGGCCATGCGGTTGTCGTAGAGGCACAGCTCCACCGCACCCTCGAAGTCCCCCGTCAGCAGCGCCTGGCTCAGCAAGCCATCCACATCTGCAATCACACAGGGGGCCCGCGGCCGGCTGAGGCGCGGGGCGGGCGGGGGGGGGGGGGCGCGCCCCCGGCCGGCTGAGGCGCGGGGCGGGGCCCAAGGCCGGCTGAGGGCACACGGCCACGCAGCCCTCAGGGCGCCTCACACCGGCCGGAATCGGCCAGGCTGGAAAGAAGACCTTCGACAGCACCGAGCCCGACCCAGCCCCCAGCACCGCCTGAGCAACTCAGCCACGGCACCGAGGGCCTCACCCAGGCTGCTCTTAAACACCTCCAGGGATGGGGACTCCACCACCACCCTGGGCAGCACATTCCAGTGGCCAATTTCTCTGGCTGGGAAGAATCTCTTCCTCACATCCAGCCCAAACTTTCCCCTGGCACAGCTTGAGACTGTGTCCTCTTGTTCTGGTGCTGCTTGCCTGGGAGAAGAGACCAACCCCCACCTGGCTACAACCTCCCTGCAGGGAGTTGCAGAGAGCAAGAAGGTCTCCCCTGAGCCTCCTCAGCTCCAGGCTAAGCAACCCCAGCTCCCTCAGCCTCTCCGCCCCCAGCCTGGCTGTCCCCAGACCCCGCCCCAGACCTGGCTGCCCCCACACCCCGCCCCCCCCGCCTCAGGCCTTGCTGCCCCCAGACCCTTCCCCCCCGAGCCGTGCTGCCCCTCTCTGGACACCTTCCAGCATCTCAACATCCTTCTTGAATTGAGGAGCCCAGAACTGGACAGAGGACTCAGGCCTCCTGTTACTGCCACATGAGTTACACCTCTGGTGTCCCCAGTGTCCAACCCAGCAAGGTGGACACAGGAAACAGCCTATTTCCTACCCATACATCCTGCCCCCCTACAAATCCATCTGCAAAGTCATTCCCTTCCTATTTCTTCCCTCTCTGCTCCCTATCAGGTGACACTGGGGTAGTATCTCTAGGCCAGTCTAGACCTAATGTCAGGAAGAGAGGAGGAGGGCGGCAGTCTCAGGCCTGGCCAGCCTGAGACTAGCCCAGCAGTGGTGGGGGGGAAAAGAGAGCCCTGGGGGTTTTTGGGTAGACCCTCAGGTGGGGAGAAGGAAGGGGTGGGGGGCTCTGGGTGTTCTGTAAGGGGCTCTGAACACTTTGGGATATCTTGACCACTATGGTTTGCAATTTCTGTATAACACCAATTGCTTTTCCATCACTCTCCAACCCATTTGTGTGAGTGTCACTGTTCTGTCCCTCCTGGGGCAGAGGATCTGCCAGGCTCTCAACCAGGACAGCCATGCAGCAGCAGCTCCCTGTTGGACCCAACCACACAGAACTGCACCAAGAGCTCAGCCTGCTCAAGGCAGCTTCTGACAGAGCTGCTCCAAGTTCCTCTCATGTCTCAAATTAGGGTCATGGCCACTCCTCAGCCTGTGTGTGGGGAACTTTCAACCCACCACAGCCTGTCACTCCCAGCCCTTGGCAAAAGTCCCTTGCCCCAGCTTTCATGAAACTCCCTTCAGGTCCTGGAAGGTTGCTCTAAGGTCTCCCTGGAGCCTTCTCTTCTCCAGGCTGAACAGCCCCAACTCTCCCAGCCTGGCCCCACAGGGGAGGTTCTGCAGCCCTCTACAGCCTCCTCTGAACCCCCTCCAGGTCCTTCTTGTGCAGGGGGGCCCAGAGCTGGAGGCAGTGCTGGAGGTGGGGTCTGAGCAAAGGGGCAGAATCCCCGCCCTGTGCTGCTGCTCTCCCTGCTCTGGCTGCAGCTCAGCACTCAGCTGCCTGCTGGGCTGCCAGGGACCAGTGCTGGCTCCTGGGGAGTTTGTCACCACCTGACCCCCTTAAGGCCTTCTCCTCCAGGCTGCTCTCCAGCCACTCCTCACCCAGCCTGGATTTCTTGCCATGGTCTGTACTGTGTTCCCTGCTGACCCCTGTGAAGTTCTGAGGTGTTTAGTTTGCTCCTCTAAGGCTGACCTGGTTTGTTTTGTTCTGAGCAGATCTACCTTGTGAGCAGAAGAGCTGGAGGAAGATGGCAGAGTACTCACTGGAGATGAGGCAGTTTGCTTGTGCTCTCCAACTCTACCACAGAAAGGCCTACATAGGGTTGTCTATGGACTGCTGGCTCCTGGGGAGTTTGTCACCAACTGACAACCCCAAGGCCTTCTCCTCCAGGCTGCTCTCCAGCCACTCCTCACCCAGCCTAAGTGAAGATAATCCTCCACATCCTGTGCAGAAATTGCTGTCATTCTGCTACCCCAGCACCACCATCAGCATTCCCCAACACCAGCACCTACAACCCACACCAGTATCAAAGTGGATTTTTTTACCTCCACTAACAGAGATGTTGAAAGTCTTCTTTGCAGGTCCCAGATCTTCAGTTTCATTTCTGTGGTCCTTCAGCACCTAAGAGAAAGGAAAAGCATCACTCTTGGCACCATGGAACAAGCATGCCCATGAGACACACACCTGGCTCCTGCATTCCAAGTTAAGGGCAGCCCTTCAGACTCCCAACCACCTAAGAGATCATTAACTCAGAAGGGAGGTGGGTCCCTGCCCCTCATCATCAGAGCACAGGGTAAGGAACTGCCCCTGGTGCCAGCACAAAGCCACCTCCTAAGCACACTGAAGAAGGCCTGGGCCCAAACGACCTTCAGTGCAAGTCCCCCCAGCACTGCTACATCATTGCTCTGGGAGGGAAGAGAGAAGCACTTGAAAAATGGATCTCAAGGCGGGGTGGGGGGGGAAAAGAGCTGGAAGGCCCAGATTTCAAACCACCAGGGAAGGCTTCTGCAGAAGCCATGTGCACACAGGGAGAGCACCAACACCAGCAACCACACACCTGGCTCCTGGGGATAGCCCCTGTCCCAAGCAGACACCCCCACAGCCCCTGGGGTCCCCCTCTCCCAGGCAGGCACCCCCAGGGCCAAGAGGGATCCCCCCAAGCAGGCAGCCACATGGGCCCCTGGGGACTCCCTCCCTCCAAGGCAGGCACCCACACAGGGCCAAGAGGGGACCCCCACCACGCAGCCACACATCCAAGAGGGCCCCAGTCTGGTGGGCAACAGATACCTCTCCCCAGCAGCTGCTCCTCTGGAGCCAGGCCTTTGTCCCCATCATTCAGCACAGCTTCATCAGATCCTGCAGGAGCCTTCAGCAGGGAGAGGAGGCCACAATAAAACCACAACAAACCCAAACAGCCAGGGAGAAGAGGAGGCAATCCTTTGCCCTGCAGAGCACAGCCACCTTCCCACCACCACCAGCAGCCACAACCAGGCTGGACATGAGAGAAACACTCTGGCAACACCCTGCCTCAGTACAAGTGGCATGGCAGAGGCCCTCAGTGTCCTAGCTCTGGGGCACTGCACACCACCTGGTGCTGTTTTCATCTCAGCTGCCTGAAAACAGGCAGCAAAACTTCTCCTCCCCTGTTAAAACCTGCAGATGGCATCCAGAATGCCTAGGGCACAACAGCAAGGCAGTCCCCTTGGTGCAGCCTCAGGCCACTGCAACTACCCCAGGCCATGCCTGAAGTGTGTCTCTCACTCTTGCAGGACCACACTCTCAACCCTGCCTGTTCCTAAAGCCTGCCCAAGGAGCTGCTCTTCAATCACAGAGTGGGAGGGGTTGGAAAAGACCTTTGCAGATCAAGTCCAGCTCCCCTGCCAGAGCAGGATCACCCAGGGCAGGTCACACAGCAACACAGCCAGAGGGGTCTTGAAAGTCTCCAACAGAAGGAGACTCCACCACCTCCCTGGGCAGCCTGCTCCAGGCCTCCAGCAGCCTCACACCAAAGAGGTTTGTCCTCAGGCTGCAGTCAGCTGCCAGGCAGCAAGGCTCTGCCCTCTCTCACAGGCAGCACAAAAGGTCCCAGAGGGCAAGACAGAGGCAGCAAAAAGTGACTGAGACCCTGAACTAAAAGCTGTGCCAGAGCCCTGTGCTGGAAAAGGGGGCAAGAGCTGACTGGGAAAAAGTGGTTGGGTGTTTACATGGAGAGCTGCTCCTCAGGGTAGCCCTGCAGAAGCCTTCTCACTGGAGGGGGAAGCCCAGATCCAGGGCAGGCAGGCAGAGCTGTGCTGCAGACAGGGATTTCCTAGCATGGGAGACCACACAACAGCAGCTGTGCAGCAAGTGGCTTCTAACAAAGCCACAGTTCAAAGGCAAAAGAAGTGCTTGTAGCAAACAGGACCTCAGGGCCCTAGAAGCAAGGCTGCAATCAGCTGCCAGGCAGCAAGGCTCTTGCCCCCTCTCACAGGCAGCACAAAGTGTCCCAGAGGGCAAGACAGAGGCAACAAAAAGTGGGGACCTGACTGAGGCCCTGAAGTAAAAGCTGTGCCAGAGGCCTGTGCTGGAAAAGCAGTGGCAGAAGTGGTTGCCATTTGAAATGCTTTCAGCTAACTGAAGACAGGAACTTGGCACATGCTGGGTTGTGACTGACCTGGGGGGCAGCTACCAAGCAGCAAGAGAAGTGGTTCTGATTTTGGCATTACAAAGCAGGCAGAGCTGTGCCCAGGTGCTTGCTTACCTCTCCAGAGTCACCATCTGCCAGAAGGTTTTTCTTCAGGGTGGATGAAATCTGGAAGACAGCCAAGGCTTCAGTAAGTGCCCTTGTACAGAGCTCTCACTGCCCTCCTGGGCTGCAGGGCTGGCACCTGTGGCTGATGTGTGGCTTCCAGAACACTTCACAGGGAACTCAAGCACTTTCCCAGCCTGGGGAGGGATTCCCTGCTAAGCCTGCTGCACCCCAAGCTCTGATGGCAACAACAGCTGCTCTATGGCTTTAGAGCTCAGAGTTGGTTAACTCAAGGACCTCAAACCTCACTGCAGCTGATGGAAAACACAGTAATAAAAACAGGATCAGAGCAGGTGCAAAGTTTTTCTGCTCTTGGTAGGGAAAAGGCAGTGGTGGTAACCCCTGGGGAGCAGGGAGCCTGTCAGGAGAAGGCTCCAAGGAGACCTTAGAGCAGCCTTCCAGTACCTGAAGGGGCTCCAGGGGAACTGGGGAGGGACTTCTGACAAAGGCTTGGAGGGCCAGGATGAGGAACAATGGCTTTGAGCTGGGAGAGGGGAGATTGAGAGTGGAGAGGAGGAAGAAATTCTTGAGAGTGAGGGGGAGGGGGAAACACTGGAATAGGTTGTTCCCATTTGGAGGCTCCATGCATTGAAGTGTTCAAGGCTTAGGTTGGATGGGGCCTTGAGCAAGCTGCTCTAGTGTGAGGTGTCCCTGCCAATGGCAAGGGATTGGAACTGGATGATCTTTAAGGTCCCTTCCAATTCAAACCATTCTAGGATTTACCATGTCTCATAAGCCAGCCAGGCACTGGTACCTGTATGCCATGTGAGAAGCTCTGAGGTGTCCCCACACCCCCAGAGGCAACCAACCCCTCTGCAGAAACACCTGCACAGCCTCACAAGGGTCTCAATCTCCCCTCTCCCAGCTCAAAGCCATTACCCCTCATCCTGGCACTCCCAGCCCTTGCCTAAAGTCCCTCCCCAGCTCTCCTGGAGCCCCTTCAGGTACTGGAAGGCTGCTCTAAGGTCCCCCTGCAGCCTTCCCTTCTCCAGGCTGAACAGCCCCAACTCTCCCAGTCCCGTCCCCACAGGGAGGTTCTCCAGCCCCCTGATTATTGTGTCCTCCTCTGGACCCCCTCCAGCAGCTCCAGCTCCCTCATGTGAGCCCCCCACTTCCTCACAAGTTCTTTATTTAAAAGCAGTGAGAGACTTCCAGTGTCCTTTGAGACAAAGGAATTCCTCCAATCACATTCAAGTCAGAGGCTCTGGCACCATGGGCAGGAGAGCTGCAGCCCTGACAGACAGCATCTGCTTGGAACCACCCTGACAAGAGTGGTGTGCAGGAGGCCTGCTGTCCTGAGCAGCCTGTGGACACTGGGATTTGCTCTTGCAAGGCCCCACAGAGCACTGCAGCCATCCCTGCCATGGGCCAGCATTTTAGACCACTGAGGCACTGAACAGCAGCAGAGCTGCCAGGCACATTTACCTTCTTCTTCAGATCATCTTTTCTGTATCCCAGGAGCTCAAGGTATTTACCACGGGAATCCTCTTCGAAGTTCACCTTCAGAAAGGACCCAAAAAGAGAAGAGTTAACCACCCCTGCAATTCCCAAGGCTTCATTTACTGATGATCTGGATGTGAGGGGATTGAGTCCACCATTAGCAAATCTGCAGGTGAAACCAAGTTGGGGGCAGGAGCTGATCTGTGAGAGGGCAGAAGGGCTCTGCAGAGGGACCTTGCCAGGCTGGACAGATGGGCAGAGTCCAACAGGATGGCACTGAACAAGTCCAAGTGCCAGGTGCTGCACTTTGGCCACACCAACCCCAGGCAGTGCTGTAGGCTGGGGACAGAATGCAGTCAGGCAGAATAGGACCTGGGGCTACTGGTGGAGAGCAGCTGAACATGAGCCAGCAGTGTGCCCAGGCAGCCAAGAAGGCCAATGGCATCCTGGCTTGTATCAGGAAGAGTGTGGCCAGCAGGAGCAGGGAAGTCATTCTGCCCTGAGCTCAGCACTGGTTAGGCCACAGCCTGAGTCCTGTGTCCAGTTCTGGGCTCCTCAATTTAAGAAGGACATTGAGAGACTTGAAGGTGTCCAGAGAAGGGCAACAAGGCTGGGAAGAAGAAGCTGAGGGAGCTGGGGTTGCTTTGCCTGGAGAAGAGGAGGCTCAGGGGAGACCTTCTTGCTGTCTACAACTACCTGAAGGGAGGCTGTAGCCAGGAAGAGGTTGGTCTCTTCTCCCAGGCTCCCAGAACCAGAACAAGAGGGCACAGTCTCAAGCTGTGCCAGGGGAGGTTCAGGCTGGAGGTGAGGAGAAAGTTCTTCCCAGAAAGAGAAATTGGCCACTGGAATGTGCTGCCCAGGGAGGTGGTGGAGTCCCCATCCCTGGAGGTGTTCAAGAGGGGATTGGATGTGGCACTTGGTGCCATGGTTTAGCTGTCAGGAGGTGTTGGGTGATAGGTTGCACTTGATGATCTCTGAGGTCTTTTCCAACCTTATTGATGCTATGATTTTTCTCCCTCATTGTCACAGAGAGAGCTGCTGACTGTGGGGACTGAGTGCAGGAAAGAGCTGAGGTGGTCTTCAGTGAGTTGGGCACCTGAGCAGGCAGGGCTCCACTCTGGGGACTGCAGGTGAACAGCCTGAGGATTCCAAGTGCATCCTGAAGCAAAGTGCTCATAGTGAGCAGTGAAATGTGCACCTAGAACTATCCCAAAGCTTCTTCCCTTCTCACCAGCTCCCTCCACAAAGAAGTGCTGATGGAAGATGCCAAACCCCACAGACTACCTTCCCCAAGCCTTGGCTTCTGCCATGATTTCTCAGGAAATGAGCCCTGAGGACCCTCCTTCTTCTGGTGAGCCACCTCCCAAGACAGGGGTGGTGGTTTTAGGCTATGCCTTTAAAAGTGAGTTAGTCTGGCTTAAGTCAATGCTGGGGGAAACTTCAACCCACCACAACAGGGCTCATGGGCACAGCTCCACCTTTGGTTCCCAGCACCTCTTCTGCTACACCACCACCACGGGCAGGGTTTCTGCCCTGGCTTTCCAAGTGAGTGGGAAGCTCCCAGGCTGCTGTTACCTTCAGGAAGGCCCACACATTCTTCTCAAAGTCAGTCTGGGCCATGTCCACCTTCTCCTGGCAGTAGCTGACAAAGCCTTCAGACTGCACAGCCTCCTGCAGCTGGTTTGAGCGGGCCAGGAACTCCTTCTCTGTGACCACCTGGCTGACGTAGACATGGTGACACTGCTGCTGCTCCATGCCTGGCTGCTGCTGCTGCTGAGCCTTGGGGTTCTCAAAGGTCACCAGCTTGCCTCCAAACTGGAATCAAGGCAGAGGAAGGCAGAGGTGTGACTGGAGTGTGTGTGACAGTGCACACACTTGCATGCAGCTTCTGCTGCCCAAAGAGCAAGATGTTCCTGACATCAGCTCACTGAGCTTGGCTACAGCCTCCAGCCCTACCCAATGCATTCATCAACGATACAGACAAAGGGACAGAGCTGTTCCCTCAGCCAGTTTGCTGATGGTACCCAACTGGGAGGAGGGGCTGACACCCTGTCAGGCTGTGCTGCCAGCCAGGGTGACCTGGACAATGCTATTCACCAAGGGGAGTCCTGCAGCTGGGGAAGAAAAACCCCAGGAATCAGGGATCACCCAGCCTCTCGGGCGCCTGCCCGGCTCCCCGCCCCCTCGCCCCCAGCCTCTCGGCCGCCCGCCCGGCTCGCCGCTCCCCCGCCCCCAGCCTCTCGGGCGCCCGCCCGGCTCCCTGCCCCCCTCTCCCCCAGCCTCTCGGGCGCCCGCCCGGCTCACCGCCCCCTCGCCCCCAGCCTCTCGGCCGCCCGCCCGGCTCGCCGCCCCCTCGCCCCCAGCCTCTCGGCCGCCCGCCCGGCTCGGTGCCTATCCCAGTGTCTGTTTACTTCAAAGCAAACACTTCCCAAAGAAAAGCAAAGCCCTAACCCCCAAAGAAAGAAGCAGGTGCCTGCTGGCATCACACCACCTCCTCCTTCCTTCTTCCCAAGCAGTTCTGCCCCCCCTTTGCTGGCCTGCAGCCCACAGGTGCCCAGCCTGGAAGCTGCTGCCCCGATCCATCTCCCATTATGATGGCAAACAGGAGAAGCTCACCCCAGGTGGAGCACAACATTGACCTCCCCTCACCCTGAAGTGTTTTGCAGGTGCCACCTCCCCTCTCCCTCCCTGGCCAGCCATGCCCCAGCCCTGTCTGCTGCTCACCGAGAACGATGCTCCCACGGGGCGCCGGATCCACTTGGGTGGCTTCTTGAGGGGCAGGACAATGCTCTGGGGGGCAGCCTGCTGGGGCAGCTGCAGGGGTGGCAGGGGCTGGCCTGTACCAAATGGATCAAGGTTCCCAAAAGATGATGACAGCTTCAGTAACAAAAGGGGGGAGGAGGAAACACCACAAAAAACAAGTGTCATCTCTCCAATACATGAAACCATTTGCTCCCCAGGGCTCAGGGCTGGGGACAGCTCTCTGGAGTATCTTTATCACTGATAAAGGGGACACAAAGGCGTTGAGGGCACCCTCAGTAAGCTTGCAGATGACACTAAAATGGGTGGCAGTGTTGCTCTGATTGAGGGTAGGAAGGCTCTGCAGAAGGACCCTGGCCAAGCTGGATGGGTGGGCCAAGGCCAGGTTCAACAAGGCCAAGTGCTGGGTCCTGCACCTGGGTCACAACCACCCCATGAAGGCCCCAGGCTTGGGGCAGAGTGGCTGGAGACCACCCAGCAGAGAAAGCCCTGGGGGTGCTGGTCAACAGCTGGCTGAAGATGAGCCAGGGGGTGCCCAGGTAGGCCACCAACAGCCTAGCCTGGAGCAGCAATGGTGTGGCCAGCAAGAGCAGGGAAGCGATCACACCCCTGGACTCAGTACTGGTGAGGCCACAGCTTCAGTACTGAGCTAGGTGCCTCACTCCAAGAAAGACATTGAGGGGCTGGAGGAGGTCCAGAGTAGGACAACAATGGGGAAGGGTCTGGAGAAGAGGGCTGGGGGAGGAGCAGCTGAGGCAGCTGGAGGTGTTTAGTGTGGAGAAGGGGAGGCTGAGGGGAGATGATCTCACTCTCAGCAACCTCCCTGAGAAGAGCCAGGTGGGCAGGACAAGAGGAAGTGGCCTGAAGTTGCCCCAGGAGAGGTTTAGGTTGGGCATCAGAAGAAACTTCTTTCCTGCAAGGGCTCTCCAAGCCTGGCCCAGGCTGCCCAGGGAGGTGGTTGAATGCCCATCCCTGGAGGTGCTTCCAGGAGGCAGAGCTGTGGTGCTGAGGGCCATGGCTTAGCCCCAGCCTAGGTAGAGTTAGAGAATGGTTGGACTGAGTGAGCTTAAAGAGCTTTTCCAACCAAAACCATTCTGTGACTCATTTGTACCTGCAAGCAGGGCTGCAGATAGCCACTGAAGGCTCCCCCTGAGCCCAGCTGTTTCTCAGTACCTGATCAACTTGCTTCTGCCTCAGGCCATCCATGCTGCCTCCCATGATGGAGTAAATGCTGATCCGGCCATCGAAGGAAGCTGCAGACAGGACTGAGGGGTTCCTGGGACACCACTGGATATCAAAGCACCACTGGGTGTTTGTGGGCAGCTCATACAGCACCTGGGCAGCAAAAACAAGTCCCACAGATCAGGGCAGCACCACATCCAGCAGCAACAATTGAGGGGACTGAGTGCATCATCAGTAAGTTTGCAGATGACACCAAGGAGAGAGCAGGATTCCATCTGTTAGAGGGTAGGAGGGCTCTGCAGAGGGACCTTGCCAGGCTGGGCAGATAGGCAGAGGCCAAGGGCAGGAGATTGAACACAGCCAAGTGCCAGGGGCTGCACGTTGGCCACAGCAACCCCAGGCAGTACCACAGGCTGGGGGCAGAGGGGCTGAGAGCAGCCAGGCAGAGAGGGACCTGGGGGTGCTGGTAGAGAGCAGCTGAAGAGGAGGCAGCAGTGTGCCCAGGGGGCCAATAAGGCCAAGGGCATCCTGGGCTGGGTCAGGAAGAGTGAGGCCAGCAGGAGCAGGGAAGTCCTTGTGCCCTGTGCTCAGCACTGGTTAGGCCTCACATTGAGTCCTGTGTCCAGCTCTGGGCTCCTCAGTTTAAGAAGGACATTGAGAGACTTCAATGTGGCCAGAGGAGGAGGAGGCCGGGGCCGGGCCCAGGGAGCTGGGGTTGCATAGCCTGGAGAAAAGGAGGCTCAGGGGAGACCTTCTTGCTCTCTCCAACTCCCTGCAGGGAGGTTGTAGCCAGGTGGGGTTTGATCTCTCCTCCCAGGCCCCCAGCACCAGAACAAGAGGACACAGTCTCAAGCTGTGCCAGGGGAGGTTTAGGCTGGAGGGAAGGAAGAAATTCTCCCCAGCAAGAGAGATTGGCCATGGGAATGAGCTGCCCAGGGAGGTGGTGGAGTCCCCATCCCTGGAGATGTTTAGGAAGAGCCTGGATGGGGTGCTTGGTGCCATGGTTGAGTTGATGAGATGGTGCTGGGTGGTAGGTTGGACTGGATGATCTGAAAGGTCTTTGCCAGCCTGGTTAATTCTATTCCATTCTATAATCCTCCTGTCTGCCCTGAGACCAGTCTGCTCTTCTTGCTCCACCACAGCCTCCACACCACCACACACACCATGGAGATGCTCCCACAGCACTGCTTAGCTCCCTTCTCCTCCCACTACATCTTCTGTGGAAGCCACACAAGGCAAACGGTGCAGCTGGGGCACATCAGTGCTGTCCCACTTGGAGGAAGGAGACTTAATTCTGTGCTTCACCATGCAAGCTGTGAGCTGCTGCTGTTCATGCTGGCTCATTCAGAGGTCTTCTGGGGGGGTCTCTACACACTGCATGGAGACACATCCAGGCTCCAAAGGAAAGGAGAGAAGTTCAAAGCTGCACCATGGGAAGACAACCTCTCCTGCCCTGGAACAGACAAAGCCTCCACAGCAGCAGACACTGAACCATGCACTGGGAGACACCCAAAGAGCAAAAGCTGCCTGCCAGCAAGCTGCTGTGCATGTTTAATGAACACATGCAGCATGGCTCCTCCACAAGTGAGGCCTTTAACACAGCAGGGCCCAGCTCAGAGGACTCACCACCACTCCACTGCTGCTGCACTCTTTGGGCCAGTGTCTGAGTCTCACAAACACTTCTCACTCTGTCCTCCACAACTGACTGCCAGCTGCAGCATGCCTGAAGCCCTGCTCGTGGCCCAGGGGCCAACACTCAAGCTGTCTGAAGAGAGGAGCTGCATCCCCTTTGGAAGGTTACCTCCAAGCACACACTGAGGCTGGGTGAGGAGTGGCTTGAGAGCAGCCTGGGGGAGGAGGCCTTGGGGGGGTCAGGTGGTGACAAACTCCCCAAGAGCCAGCAGTGGTCCCTGGCAGCCCAGAGCCAGCTGAGTGCTGAGCTGCAGCCAGAGCAGGGAGAGCAGCAGCACAGGGAGGGGATTCTGCCCCTCTGCTCTGCTCAGCCCCCACCTGCAGCACTGCCTCCAGTTCTCATGCCCCCAGCATAAGAAGAACCTGGAGCTGCTGGAAAGGCTCCAGAGGAGGCCATGGATATGATCAGGGGCTGCAGAACCTCCCCTGTGGGGCCAGGCTGGGAGAGTTGGGGCTGTTCAGCCTGGAGAAGGCTGCAGGGAGACTTCTGAGCAGCCTTCAAGTACTTGAAGGGCTCCAGGAGAGCTCGGGAGGGACTTTTGGCAAGGGCTGGGAGTGACAGGACAAGGGACAATGGCTTTGAGCTGGAAAGAGGGGAGATTTAGCCTAGAGATTAGGAAGAGATTCTTGACAGTGAGGGTGGGGAGACATTGGAACAGGTTACCCAAGGAAGTTGTGGATGTCTGTTCCCCAGAGTCGTTCAAGGCCAGGCAGGATGAGGTCTTGCACAACCTGGCAGCCAGAGCAGCCTTCCAGTACCTGAAGGGGCTCCAGGAGAGCTGGGGAGGGACTTTGGACAAGGGCTGGGAATGCCAGGATGAGCAACAATGGCTTTGAGCTGGGAGAGGGGAGATTAAGAGTGGAAATGAAGAAGAAACTCTTGAGAGTGAGGGTGGGGAAGCACTGGCACAGGCTGCCCAGGCAGGCTGTGGCTGCCCCCTCCCTGGAGGTGTTCCCAGGTTGGATGCAGCCTGGGCTAGTGGGAGGTGTCCCTGCCCATGGCAGGGGGGTTGGAACTAATGGTCTCTAATGTTTCTTCCAACCCAAACCATTCCATGATTCTCCAGGCCCAAAAGGGCAGGGTGGGAACACATTCAAGAGCCCCTCACTGATCTGCCTCCAGCAACCTCCAAATTCCTCCGGGCTGGATTGAAGTCCCACTCCCAGATGGAACAAGGCAGCAGGAGCCCAGCCACAGCAGCCACCAAAAGAACAGGGGGCAAACACTTAGAGTGGAGCCATTCCCAAGCCCTGTCCTGAGCAGGGACCTCACTGAGGAGAGCAGCAGTGAGTGGAAAGCTGTAGGCCAGCAGTATCACGAGGGAATCCTTCAGTACCAGCACAACTTCTAAAGGCACATGGACCAACCACAGGACAGAGAAGGACATCCCACAGGAGCACCCTTCCTAGGAATGCAAGCACACCACCAACTGCTCTGCACTTCCCACCCCTGAAGGGAGATGCTTTGAAGACAGACTGAAGGAGTTGGGGCTGTTCAGCCTGGAGAAGAGAAGGCTCCCAGGTGACCTCATTGTGGCCTTCCAGTATCTGAAGGGGCCTACAAGAAGGCTGGGGAGGGACTTTTCAGGCTATCGGGAGTGATAGGACTAGGGGGAATGGAATGACTGGAGGGGGGAGATTCAGGCTGGAGGTGAGGAGGAAGTTCTTCACCGTGAGGGTGGTGAAGCCCTGGAATGGGTTGTCCAGGGAGGTGGTTGAGGCCCTGTCCCTGGAGGTGTTTAAGCCCAGGCTGGATGAGGCTCTGGCCAGGCTGATCTAGTGTGGGGTGTCCCTGCCCATGGCAGGGGGTTTGGAACTAGATGATCCTTGTGGTCCCTTCCAACCCTAACTGAAACTATGAAACCAAGAAGCATGGGGAGGGGTGTGCCATACCTCTCCTGTGTTGGGGTTGGAGCAGAGGATCTTTGCATCCTTCCCACAGCTCAGCAGCAGCTCTGAATCTGCCATACTCCAAGCAATGGCCAATATACCCCTGTGGGAAGAGCCAGAGGCAGGAGGTTCACGTCAGCACAGAGTGGTCACAGATACAGCACATCCAGGGGCTGAGTTTCTGCCTCAGCTGAGCATTCCACCTCCCCACTCCTCCCCTCTTACAAGAGGACACATTCCTCAGTGTCACCAGCACTTCACTGAGTGAAAGAGATGCTTCCTGTTCTCTGCTTCCAGAGGCATAAAGGTGCAGCAGGTGTGTTGGAAAATTAAATGCAAGAGCCATGAGGGAGAAGCTAGACACCAAGGTTACAGAGTGGTTTGTTGGCCTGCAGTATCATTACCCTGCAGTGTGCAAGCAATCAGGGGCCAGGAGCTCTGCCAGCAGCAGATTCCAGGCAGCAGAACCACTGGCAGCAGTTGTGGCAGCAGCCCCAAGACAGAGCAGTTGCTGCTCTCTCCCTGTCCTTGTACCAGGTGCTGGTTTGGGCAGGAGAGAAACTTTCCCTGACAGCTGAGGAGAGGCAAGAATCCAAATCTCTTCCTGAACCCAAATTTAAGGCATTTAGACAACTGAGGGGCAGGGAAACTCTGTCCAGATGTGAGGATGGGCCCAGGGGTACCCTCAAGTCCATCATTCAAGCAAAATCCTGCCCTGTTCTCTGCATCTCAGCTCCCTCTTCTTGAGTAAGGCAGCAACAACCTAACAGCTTCAGTGTCTCAGCAGGATGGCAGAGAGCTTATTTTGGGGCCTGTGCCCCTCAAACCAGCAGGCCCCAACACTTCAAACCCCTAAGGACAGAGGCCTGGCAAGTCAGCAAGCCAGCATGCCACACTGCCTGCTGCTGGAGTCACTGCCTTCAACCAAGTGAGACCTCAGAGGGAACTGAGCAGGAAGAGAGAGGGGTGACCAGCAGTGCCAGCAGCAGGGAGCAGCAGAAAGGGGTTGGACAGACTGGCAGGCAGCCACCAGCAGTGCCAGCACCAGGGAGCAGCAGAAAGGGGCTGGACAGGCTGGCAGGCAGCCACCAGCAGTGCCAGCAGCAGAAAGGGGCTGGAGAGGCTGGCAGGCAGCCACCAGCAGCGCCAGCAGCAGCAGAAAGGGGCTGGAGAGGCTGGCAGGCAGCCACCAGCAGCGCCAGCAGCAGCAAAAAGGGGCTGGAGAGGCTGGCAGGCAGCCACCAGCAGCGCCAGCAGCAGAAAGGGGCTGGAGAGGCTGGCAGGCAGGCAGCTACCAGCAGCGCCAGCAGCAGAAAGGGGCTGCACAGGCTGGCAGGCAGCCACCAGCAGCGCCAGCAGCAGCAAGGGGCTGGAGAGGCTGGCAGGCAGCCACCAGCAGTGCCAGCAGCAGCAGAAAGGGGCTGGAGAGGCTGGCAGGCAGCCACCAGCAGTGCCAGCAGCAGCAGCAAGGGGCTGGAGAGGCTGGCAGCCAGCCACCAGCAGTGCCAGCAGCAGCAAGGGGCTGGAGAGGCTGGCAGGCAGCCACCAGCAGTGCCAGCAGCAGCAAGGGGCTGGAGAGGCTGGCAGGCAGCCACCAGCAGTGCCAGCAGCAGCAAGGGGCTGGAGAGGCTGGCAGGCAGCCACCAGCAGTGCCAGCAGCAGAAAGGGGCTGGAGAGGCTGGCAGGCAGGCACCAGCAGTGCCAGCAGCAGAAAGGGGCTGGAGAGGCTGGCAGGCAGGCACCAGCAGTGCCAGCAGCAGAAAGGGGCTGCACAGGCTGGCAGGCAGGCACCAGCAGTGCCAGCAGCAGAAAGGGGCTGCACAGGCTGGCAGGCAGGCACCAGCAGTGCCAGCAGCAGCAAGGGGCTGGAGAGGCTGGCAGGCAGGCACCAGCAGTGCCAGCAGCAGCAAGGGGCTGGGGAGGCTGGCAGGCAGCCACCAGCAGTGCCAGCAGCAGCAAGGGGCTGCACAGGCTGGCAGGCAGCCACCAGCAGTGCCAGCAGCAGCAAGGGGCTGGAGAGGCTGGCAGGCAGCCACCAGCAGTGCCAGCAGCAGAAAGGGGCTGGAGAGGCTGGCAGGCAGCCACCAGCAGTGCCAGCAGCAGGCTCTCCAAGGTCCATACCTTGTGTGGCTTTCTAGAACACGAAGAGGCGAGGAGGCAAATCTTAGGTCCCACATCTGGATCACAGGCAGCCTGTCATCCTCTGAGGCCAAAACCATCTGGGTAGCCACATCAGGGTGCCAAGCCAGGCCTGAGCAGTGCATCTGAAGGACAACATGGCACCACAGTGTGAAGAACCAAGCAGCACAAAAGGACAACAAGAACTGGACTAAATGTATCTACATGAATCTGCTGCCCTCCCCCTGGGGCCACTCTCCCCCTAGGGGTTCTAATGGACAAGCAGCTGAATAGGAGCCAGCAGTGTGCCCAGGTGGCCAAGACAGCCAAAGGCATCCCAGCTGGAACAGGCAACGCTGTGTCCAGCAGAAGCAGGGAGGGGACTGTCCCCTAGTACTCAGCTCTGGGAAGGCCACACCTGGAGTATTGTGTCCAGTTTTGGGCACCTCAATGCCAGACAGATGTGGAGGTGCTGGAGCCAGGGCAGAGGAGGGCAAGGAAGCTGAGGAAGGGCCTGGAGAATAAATCTGATGAAGAGCAACTGAGGGAGCTGGGGATGGTTAGTGTGAAACAGAGGAGGCTGAGGGGAGACCTCATTGCTGTCTACAAGTACCTGAAAGGAAGTTGTGGAGAGGTTGGTGCTGGTCTCTTCTCACAGGTAATTAGTGACAGAACAACCCTAATGGCCTCAAGCTGTGACTGGGTAGGTTTAGACTGGAGATTAGGAAAGGTTTTTGTCCCAGCAAGAGTGGTCAGGCACTGGCAGAGGCTGCCCAGGGAGGTGATGGAGTCACCAGCCCTGGAGGTGTTCAAAGGTGGTTTGGATGTGGTGCTTGGGGATATGGCTTGGGGCTGAACCTTGTAGAGCAGGGTCAAAGGTTGGACTCGGTGATCCTGAGTGATCCAACCTGAATGTTTCTGTGACTCTGTCCCTCCCACCCCACGATGGAGAGTCACACAAACCAGCCAGGCACTGGGATGTGGCACTTGGGGCCATGGTTCAGTTGTCAGGAGGTGTTGGGTGCCAGGTTGGACTTGATGATCTCTGAGGTCTTTTCCAACCTTATTGACTCTATGATTCTCTTCCCATCACGCGAGAGGCTGCTCTGAGGTGTCCCCACCCCTCCCAGAGGCACCCCAGCCCCTCTGCAGCAGCTGCCCAGCCCCAGCAGGGCCGACTCACCCTGTTGTTGTGGTCACTGACTTTGATGATGGGTTCGTTCTTCCGGAGGTCCCACACGGTCGCGCGGCCGCTGGGGCTGGCGGAGGCCAGGATGTGCTGGACCTGCCTGTTCCAGGCGATGCAGCTGACGTCCTCCAGAGGCTGTGGCACAACACACAGCAGCCCTCTCACGACCTGCCCCAAGCCACGGGCTCACAACCCTCAGGATGACTCGCCCCAGGTCCCACCTGGAGCTCTGCACCTCCAGTTCTGGAGCCCCCTAGTACAGGAAAGATTCTGGAGGGATCTGGAAGGTGCCCGGAGAAGGGCCAGGAGGAGGAGCAGAGGGCTGGAGCTGCTCTGCTCTGAGCACAGCCTGAGGGAGTTGGGGCTGTGCAGGCTGGAGAGGAGAAGGCTCCCAGCTTGGTTTTAAACTCTGAGTTCTACACTTTGTGCTTTATACTTTAAGCAAACTCCCATTGTTTGAAACCATTTGCTTTCAGAAGATACTTAGGATGACTTCCCTGCTGCTGGAGCTCCTCTCCTATGAGGACAAGCTGAGAGAGTTGGGGTTGTGGAGGCTGGAGAGAAGGCTCCCAGGAGACCTTCTCATGGCCTTCCAGGAGCTGCAGGGGGCTCCAAGCAAGCTGGGAAGAGACTTTGGAGGGTGTGAGGGAGGGATAGCACTGGGGGGGATGGAGCAGAACTAGCAGCGGGGAGATTGAGATTGGCTGTGAGGAAGAAGTTGTTGGCCAGGAGGGTGGTGAGAGCCTGGCCCAGGCTGCCCAGGGAGGTGGTGGCAGCCTCATGCCTGGGGGTGTTGAAGGCCAGGCTGGAGGTGGCTGTGAGCAAGCTGCTGTGGTGTGAGGTGTCCCTGCCCATGGCAGGGGGGTTGGAACTGCAGCAGGTTGCCCAGGGAGGTGGTTGAGGCCCCAGCCCCTGGAAACATTCAAGGTCAGGCCAGACAAGGCTCCGAGCAACCTGATCTAGTGGGGGATGTCCCTGCTGACTGCAGGGGGAGGGGTTGGACTGGATGATCTTTGGAGGTCCCTTCCAACCCAAACCATTCTATGATGTGAGAGCTGTGTTGTACCACCCCTTAAAGGCTGTATGTAACAGCACCAGTCAGCCCATGGCTGACTACCCTTAACTGCTACCCACACTGCACTTGAAAAGGGTCCCCCCCCAACCCTCCCCCCCATTCTGACAGAGCTTTACAGCTGCAGCTTCCAGTGTGCTCTCAACCTCAGGGACATCCACATAGACATCAGTCTGCTCTGCAGCCTGTAACAAGCACAGCTCTGGTACCTGAGTCTTGGCTCCTGGTGTCATTGGCGTGGCAAAATTGTTCAGGTCCCAGATGTAGATTTCAGACTCATTAGCACCAGAGGCCACCAGATTGGTCTGCAAGACACAGGAACAGATGTCAAGGAGTATTGCCAGTACCTACAGGGGAGCTGAGGAGAGACTTTTGACAAGGCTTAGGAGTGCCAGGATGAGGGAAATTGGCTTTGAGCTGGGAGAGGGGAGACTGAGACTAGAGATGAGGAAGCAATTGTTGAGAGTGAGGCTGGGGAGACACTGGCAGAGGTTGCCCAGGGAGGCTGTGGCTGTCCTCTCCCTAGAGGTGTTGAAGACCAGGCTGGATGAGGCCTTGAAGCAACCTGGGCTGGTGGGAGGTGACCCTGCCCATGGCAGGGGGGTGGAACTGGATGGTCTTGAAGGTCCCTGCCAATCCAACCCATTCTGTGACTCCATGATTTTCACTCTTCACAGTGTTAGCAGCCACATGACTGTGCCAGTTTCTCCTGCCAGCTCAGGATACAGCCTTTGGGTTTGAGAGAGAGCAAAGTAAGGCTGAGTCAATCTCAAATGCATCCCCTGCACCAGACTGTCCTGCCAAGCCCAGAACTCCCCTCCTGTGGGGTGCTCCTCCACTGCACAGCAAACACCCATGGAGGGGCTACAGCCACAGGCAAGGGAGTGGAGAGAGCAGGGACACTGCTGGGAGGGGGCAGGTGAGGAGGAATCAGGGTGAGGGTGCTACAGGGTTGTGATCTGGGCATCTGGAAGGAATGTGGTGGTTGTGAGTCCAGCACCCTGCCCTGAGGGAGGGCAACAGAACAGGAGGACACAGTCTCAAGCTGTGCCAGGGGAGGATCAGGCTGGATGTTAGGAAGAAGTTCTTCCCAGCAAGAGAGATTGGCCACTGGAATGGGCTGCCCAGGGAGGTGGTGGAGTCCCCATCCCTGGAGGTGTTCAGGAAGAGCCTGGATGAGGCCCTTGGTGCCATGGTTGAGTTGATCACATGGGTGCTGGGTGATAGGCTGGGACTGGATGATCTCAAAGGTCTTTTCCAACCTGGTTAATTCTATTCTATTCCAACCACCCAGAGCAGCCCTGCCTCTGGGATGCAAGAGTCCAGGCAGGGCAACACGAGTTGAGGGCAGGCAGTGCCCTTTGGTCACATCCTGTGGCTGGTGACAGGCAGGTCTGGACTTCATCAGGGACAGAAAGCAAAAGGAAGCACTTCAGAGGCCAAGGAGCACAGGATGGCCTCGCTGGAAGCAAGTGTGCAGGGACAGAAGGGCTATTGAGGCAACAAACCTAAGGCACAGCTGGTGGGGACAAGGCAAACACAGCTCACTGTGTCTGGAAGGAAGTAAACACTTGGAGGGGAGAGGGGAGAGCTTGTTGGCTTTGAGAGCTCTTCTGCTAGAGGCCACGTCACCACATTTCCTCTGCTCTGCCTCCTCCTTCCAAGGAACAATACTCAGAGGTCTTGAAAGCCAACACCCAAGGGGATAGCCAAGCCTCTGATGTCACCAGAAACTGGAGTGGGAGCAGGGAAATCCTCCCTGCGTGGTGAGAACATGGGCACAGAGTGCCAGGGCTAGCAAAGGAGTCTTGCTGAGGGCACCTGTGGTGGGTTGAATGTTTACCCCCCCACATCCCCCAACATTGACTTTGCCAGGCCAGCCCCAGCTGGAAGCAAATGAGAGCTGTGTTCACAAGCAGAACTGCAACCTGCAATGGCATGCAAGGAATGTGTGCAAAACACACAGGAGTTACAACAGTTAGAACAGAATTAACCAGCTTGGAAAAGACCTTTGAGATCACTGAGTCCAGCCTACCACCCAGCACCATCTCATCAACTCAACCATGGGATTTACCATTCATAAACATCACAAGAACCCCACCCCAGGCCAAAAACCAGGGGAGCTAACAGTAGCTTCCCACTCCCTGACCACCACCCCCCCTACCCCTTACCTCCCCTGGACACAAAGGGACAAGAGACAGGGCAGAGAATAGTTAGAGCTTAGGCAAAACAGTGCAGCCAAGGTCAAGCAGAAGCCAGCACAGCAGTCAGGATCTCCCAGAGCAAGGAGGCCAAAAGAGAGAGAGTTTGCAGAACTAATTCTTATGGCAGCAGGTAAGTCTCCCCTGGGGATTGTTCAGAACTATCAGCATTGTCCTTTTCACACCCCAGAGTCATTTAGCTACATTTTACCACCTCCTGTGCAAGATCTGGGGAACATTTTAAAGGCATAGCCTAAAACTACCACAGGACTTCTGACAAGGGCTTGATCAGAGGGCTGCAGAACCTCCCCTGCAGGGACAGGCTGGGAGAGCTGGGGCTGTTCAGCCCTGGAGAAGAAAAAGGCTGCAGGGAGACCTCAGAGCAACCTTCCAGTACCTGAAGGGGCTCCAGGAGAGCTGGAGAGGGACTTTGGACAAGGGCTGAGAGTGCCAGGATGAGGGACAATGGCTTTGAGCTGGGAGAGGGGAGATTGAGAGTGGAGAGGAGGAAGAAATTGTTGAGATCTGTGGAAAATTTTGAAGGTACAGCCTAGAACTACCACAACACCAGAGGACTGCCTCTGCTCTCCAGGTAAGGGGGCTGAAAAGCCCCACTGAAGTGACATCATCAGCTGAGGAAGGAATGAACCCCAGACCAGACAGCTTAACCTTTCCCCCCCCCGATCCTGAAGTGCAGGTAAGAGGCCAAGTCTGTCCTGCTCCCAGCAGACACTCCAACACCAAACTCAGTTCAGGGCTTTTAGGGGATGAGAAAGGGAGAGGAGGATGGAAGGTTACAAGGCAGGTCACTCCTCGGTGCCAGTGAGTGATGAAGAGGAGCAGGAAAAACCCACCTGGAACATGTTGACATCAAGGGCTCTCACTGGTCCTGTGTGCTTGTCCTTTTGGGCTATGATGACCTCCTTGTCTCCAGCAATGATTTTGGCAGGGTCATACAGAATGACATTGCCATTCTCCCCCCCAGCAAGCAGCACTCCAGAGACTCTCTCGTCCGAGGTCATGCTGTGGGGCCCCCAGAGCAGCTTGTGGTACCTGTAAGGCACAGAGGACCCCAACACTCCAGAGCCAGCCACCACCAGCTCCACACACACTGCAGTGCCCCAGCCTGCTGCTCTCAGAGCAGAGCCACCAAAGCACAGCCTGCATTCAGAGAGTCACAGAATCAGTAAGGTTGGAAGAGACCTCAGAGCTCATCAAGTCCAACCTGGCACCCAGCACCTCCTGACAACTGAACCATGGCTCCAAGTGCCACATCCAATTCCCTCTTGAACACCTCCAGGAGTGGGGACTCCACCACCTCCCTGGGCAGCACATTCCAGTGGCCAATTGCTCTTGCTGGGAAGGACTTTCTCCTCACCTCCAGCCTAAACCTCCCCTGGCACAGCTTGAGACTGTGTCCTCTTGTTCTGCTGCTGGGGGCCTGGGAGAAGAGACCAACCCCCTCCTGGCTACAGCCTCCCTTCAGGTAGTCGGAGAGAGCAAGAAGGTCTCCCCTGAGCCTCCTCTTCTCCAGGCTAAGCAACCCCAGCTCCCTCAGCCTCTCCTCACAGGGCTGTGCCCCAGACCCCTCCCCTGCCTTGTTGCCCCAGACCCCTCCCCTGCCTTGTTGCCCTTCTCTGGACACCTTCCAGCAGCTCAACCTCTTTCCTAAACTGAAGAGCCCAGAGCTGGACACAGGACTCAAGGGGTGGCCTCAGCAGTGCTGAGCACAGGGCACAAGGACTTCCCTGCTCCTGCTGGCCACACTCTGCCTGACCCAGGCCAGGCTGCCCTTGGCCTTCTTGGGCACACTGCTGCCTCCTCTTCAGCTGCTCTCCCCCAGCACCCCCAGCTCCCTCTCTGCCTGGCTGCTCTCAGCCCCTCTGCCCCCAGCCTGTAGCTCTGCCTGGGGTTGCTGTGGAAAAGTGCAGCCCCTGGCACATGGATGTCTTCAATCTCCTGCCCTTGGCCTCTGCCCATCTGCCCAGCCTGGCAAGGTCCCTCTGCAGAGCTCTCCTGCCCTCTCACAGCTCAACTCCTGCCCCCAGCTTGCTGCCAGCTGCACATTCACTGCTGATGGACTCCATCCCCTCCTCCAGATCATCAATAAAGATATTGATCAGGCTGGGGCCCAGCACTGATCCCTGGGGGACACCACTGGTGCCTGGCTGCCAGCTGGCTGTGGCACCATTCCCCACCACTCTCTGGGCTCAGCCTCCAGCCAGTTCCTGACCCAGTTCAGAGTGCTGCTGTCCCAGCCAGGGGCTGCCAGCTTTGGCCAGGAGTTTGCTGGGGGGGGACAGTGGCAAAGGCCTTGCTGAAGTGAAGGCAGACTCCATCCACAGCCTGCCCCACATCCCCCAGGCAGTCACCTGGGCATAGAAGGAGATCAGGCTGGTCAGGCAGGACCTTCCCTTCCTAAACCCATGCTGGCTGGGCCTGATCCCTTGGCCATCCTTCAGGTGCTCAGTGATTGCCCCCATGATGATCTGCTCCATCATTTTCCCTGGCACTGAGGTCAGGCTGACAGGCCAGGAGCTTGCAGCTTCCTCCATCCAGCCCTTCCTGTGGATGGGCAACACACTGGCCAGCTTCCAGTCACCTGGGACCTCTGCAGTGAGCCAGGACCTCCCCCTGAAGGGGAAGCCTTGACCCTCACACCCTCCTGTCAGAAAGAGGTGGCCCAGCTCTGCTTGCTCTCAAGAGACAGGGGTGCCACAGGTACAACCAATAACCTGCTAAGATCTCTGCCTGCAAGCCCAGCTGAGTGCTCCCAGCCACCAGGTGACTCAGAGCTCACCACTGCCAAGCCATAGGAGTAACCAAAGGAAGGCTTGAAAGCCCATCCACTGCAGGACTGCAGGGAAACCTCTTCTCCTTGTGCAAGGCTTCTGACAGGAGGGAGAGAAAAAAGTGGAAATAGAGGAAAAACCCCAATTTGTTTTCCACATCTCTGCTTCTGGATGTGCCACACCCATAGAATCACAGAATGGTGAGGGTTGGAAGGGAGCTCAAGGCTCAGCCAGCCCCAGCCCCCTGCCATGGGCAGGGACCCCTCACCCCACAGCAGCTTGCTCACAGCCACCTCCAGCCTGGCTGCAAACCCCTCCAGCCAGGAGGCTGCCACCACCTCCCTGGGCAGCCTGGGACAGGCTCTCACCACCCTCATGAGCAACAACTTCTTCCTCACAGCCAAGCTCCAGCTCCCCACTTCTAGTTCTGCTCCATCCCACCCACTCCTAACCCTCCCTGACACCCTCCAAAGTCCCTCCCCAGCTTGCTTGCAGCCCGCTGAAGATCCTGGAAGGCCACCAGAAGGTCTCCTTGGAGCCTTCTCCTCTGCAGCCTGCACAACCCCAACTCTCTCAGACTGTGCTCAGAGCAGAGCAGCTCCAGCCCTCTGCTCCTCCTCCTGGCCCTGCTCTGGACACCTTCCAGCCCCTCCAGAGCCTTCCTGCCACAGAGGCTCCAGAGCTGGCCCCAGAGCTGCAGCTGTGGGCTCAGCAGAGTGGAGCAGAGGGCAGAATCCCCTCCTGCCCTGCTGGCCACACTTCTCTGGCTGCAGCCCAGGCTCTGCTTGGCTCTCTGGGCTGCAAGTGCTCCCTGCTGGCTCCTGCTGCTGTGCTGCAGGATCAGCAAGTGCTTTGTTCACATCACAGACATCTCCTGGACCACAATCTATTTTCACAGCATCCTAGAATGGACCTCCAAAGCTCATCCAGTCCAACCCTTCTGCAGTCAGCAGGGACATCTTCAGCTAGATCAGGTTGCCCAGAGCCTTGTAGAGCCTGACCTCGAGTGTCTCCAGGGATGGGGCCTCAGCTACCTCCCTGGGCAGCTTGCTCCAATGTTTCACCACCCTCATGGTGCAGAACTTGTTCCAAGCATCCAATCTAAGTCTCCTCTTGTAAAATGTCAAACCATGGTCCCTGGTCCTGTCACTGCAGGCCTTTGCAAACAGTCCCTCTGCAGCCTTCTTGTAGCCCCCTTCAGGTACTGGAAGGTTGCTTTAAGGCCTCCCTGAAGCCTTCTCTTCAGGCTGAACACTGCCAGCTCCCTCAGCCTGTCCCATAGCAGAGGATCTCCAGGACCTGATCATCCTTGTGACCTCCTCTGGGTGCACTCCATCAGGTCCATATCCTTCCTGTGTTGAGGGCTCCAGAGCTGGACACAGCCCTGCAGGTGAGGTCTAGCCAGAGCAGAGGGGCAGGATCCCCTCTCTCTCCACCTCTGACCACCCTGCTGTGGATGCAGCCCAGGCTTCCCTTGGCCTCCTGTGCTGCCAGTGCCCGTGGCTGGCTCCTGTCCATTCCCCAGGCTAAGTCAAGAGGAATAACCCATCCCTCCTGAAATGAAGTGCTTCCACACCCAAAAGAACCCAGCCTCCCTCACCTCACTGAAGCTGCTGCACAAACAAACCACCATTCCTGTGCACTCAGCCATGACCTACACACCAGGACAGCTGCCACAGACCAGCCCCCAGGCAAGCAGAGGGCAAACCCACACTGGCCAGGTGGTGGCAGAGAGTTATTTGACAGTCACTCTGCTGTTGTTAATCTTGTTATCTCTGAGCAGCCTGCAAGTCATTTCTTCAAGCCACAGCAACTTCAGCATGAGAGAACACAACTCTGCAGCAAGTCAGAGCACAAACTGGGTGAAAAAACACTGCAACAGCCAAGCCCTTGCTCTGCTAGGGCAGTGTTCAGTGGGGGCTCACCAAAGAGCAACAGAAACTGGTCAGGGACATCAGGCAGACCCTTTCCCCAGGTAGGATTTTCACACTTCTGCACCTCACAAGGCAAGGTTATGAGGAATGGAAGGGCCTAAGGTTGCACAGGCATCACTGTTGCACCACCAGAGTGCTGTGCCCAGCTCTGGAGCTCTCAACACAGGAAGGCCTGATGGAGAGGGTCCAGGAGGCCACAGAAATGATCAAGAGCCTGGAGCACCTCTCCTTATGGGGACAGGCTGAGGGAGCTGGGGGTGTTCAGCCTGGAGAAGAGAAGGCTCTGAGGAGACCTAATAGCAGCCTGCCAGTGCCTGAAGGGGGCTCCAAGAAGGCTGCAGAGGGACTGCTTGCAAAGGCCTGCAGTGGCAGCCTGAGGGACAATGGTTTGAAATTAAGGAAGAGGAAATTTAGAGTGGAAGTAAGGAACAAGTTCTGCAGGAGGAGGGTGGTGCAACACTGGAACAGGTTGCCCAGGGAGGTGGTTGAGGCCCCATCCCTGAAGGCATTCAAGGTGAGGCTGGACAGGGCTCTGAGCAACCTGATCTAGTGGAGGATGCCCCTGCTGACTGCAGGGGGGGTTGGACTGGAGGAGCTTTGGGGCTCCCTTCCAACCCAAACCATTCCATGACTTAATTCACAGTGCAGTTAGAGGAAGAGTGAGGAACCACCACCAGAGTGAAGTGAGCAATTACCTTCCTCTTGCCCTTTGCTCCTGCCAAGATACAGCATGGCTCTATAAAACCAGGGCACAACTTTCCCTGAAGGAGGAACTAACAGAGCTGGGGGAGGGTTTATCTTGTGTGGGGTTACTCCCCTGGCCACTTGCATGTGCTGCAAATCAAAGCAGAGCCTGATTTACACCCAGCTGGGGCACTTCTCCTTATCTTGAGCTAAAGGCCAATCAATAAATGAATCCAGGCTCCTGTGCAATGCATTTTCTGGGGCAAAGTCAACTTCTGGTGCTGCTCATCAAGGGCAGTGCTTTCAAGGGAGCACTGTACCCTGTAAGGAGTGGTTTGTGCAATTCAGTAAGGAAATGTCCCTGTCAGTCCCAGGTAAAACAACACAGCACAAGCAAATTGTGAAAGATCAAACACCTCCCCCTGCTCTCAGCAGCTCCAGAGATCTGTTAACAGCAGCACTGCCCACCTTGCAGGGCACTCAGTGGAGGGTGGGGGCTGTTTCTCACAAGCTCTCTGCACTAAGGCACAAACAGCTGCAGGGCAGAGGCTGTGAGCTGCCTGCCAGCACCACTGCTCTGCCAGACCCAGGAATGGCTGCCACAGAACTGACACAGCACAAAGCCAGCACCCTACAGCTTGTGCTTCCTGCTGCAGAACCTACCACAGCCACTGCCCACCCAAAGCAGGTCAGGACCTGTGTTCAGCTGCACACACTCTCAACCCCTCTCAACACAGCCTCTAGGAGCCCAAACTGCAGGTGCTCAACAACTTCAGGGAAGAGCTGCAGGTTCTAAGGTCTTGAAGTTAGAGCTTCAGAACACATAATGATGGAATCTAATCAATTTCTGCTTGTGCCAGAGGTAAGAGAGACAGCAGCTGCCCCTCCAAAAGGGTCAAACTCTCACTGGAACATACAGGTAGCATAATTGCCTGCACCTTGCCATGCCATTTTGGGCCACCAAGGGAAAGAGTGGCCACACTGACAGTGTGGCTGGTGCAGAGGAGTCACAGATCCAGTCCAATGGCAATGGACATTTCCACCTGCTCTACACCCACAGAAACATCCTACACTTCCACTGATGTTCTTCCAGCTGGCTGACAACAAGGAGCAGCACTGGACCAGCCACCAGAGAGCAGCTACAAGGCACTGCTGGGATGGACACTGGACCCTCTGATGTGAGCAATATATCTCTGGACAGGCACACAGTAAGAAACTAAGAGCTAAAGGGAGCTGCAGAGTCAGGAAGGTGGCTTCCCAGCTGCAGGGTGAGGTATGACACACAGAGCCCAGTTTAGTTCTGTTGCAGGGGTCTCCCTGAAACACCTCAGTGCAAACAGGATGGGGCAGTGGGAGAAGCTGTGACTGCATTTTTCACAGCTTGCCATTTCCTTCTGCTCCCTGGAGAGTCCCAGAGGCCCCTGAGAGAACCAAGATCAAAACATACCAGCCCATGTCAGAGCTTTCACACTTATGTCAGAGCACAAACCCCTTGCAGCTCTCCAAGTCCAAGCTCACTGCCTTCACAGTGTCCCACACCACCAGTGGCACTCACACACCTTCACCCTCCAGTGCTGAACATCTCAACTACTGTAGATAAGCCTGAAGTGGTCTTGCCACATCCTACCACATAAAACAGCCCCACAGCCACTGCTCCTCCCTTGTAACCCCACTGCTTACCTGTGAGAAGATGAGAAAGTAGCACAGGACTTCATGTCCAGCGAAGGGTCTGCTAAGTCCAGCTCAAATATTTCCAGAGAAGCACTTGTGCTGAAGGTTGCATCCAGCTGCTGAGCTGAGGTACCTGCAGAGGAGTGTGCTGGGCTGTCAGCAAGTCATGGTGCACAGAAAAGCAACTGCAAAAGCAGCACGAGGAGGGACACAAACACAGCACCTCCGCAACGAGTGACCCTGGGATGGAGTCACATTGCTGCTATTTCAGTGCAGCTGCACATAACTCTCCTCATGGTTGGAAGAGAGCTGAATTAACCAGGTTGGAAAAGACCTTGGAGATCATCAAGTCCAACCTATCACCCAACACCACCTCATCAACTAAACCATGGCACCAAGCACCCCATCCAGGCTCTTCCTAAACACCTCCAGGGATGGGGACTCCACCACCTCCCTGGGCAGCACATTCCAATAGCTAATCTCTCTTGCTGGGAAGAACTTCCTCCTCACCTCCAGCCTAAACCTCCCCTGGCACAGCTGGAGACTGTGTCCTCTTGTTCTGCTGCTGGGGGCCTGGGGAAGAGACCAACCCCCCCCCCAGCTACAACCTCCCTGCAGGGAGTTGTAAAGAGCAAGAAGGTCTCCCCTGAGCCTCCTCTGCTCCAGGCTAAGCAACCCCAGCTCCCTCAGCCTCCCCTTACAGGGCTGTGCCCCAGACCCCTCCCCAGCCTTGTGCCCCAGACCCCTCCCCAACTTTGTTGCCCTTCTCTGGGTACCTCCCAGCATCTCAACCTCTTTCCTAACTGAGGGGCCCAGAACTGGACACAGGACTCAAGGTGTGGCCTAACCAGTGCTGGGTTCTTTTCCCATTGGGAGTTTCTCAACCAAGATGAAGAGGAAAAGCTTTGGCCACGTACACCTCTCTCCCTGACAACACTCAGAGAAGGACTGAAGTCCAGATGAGCAGTGAGGGGCAGTGAACTAGCAGTGAAGGCTTGCTAGCACTGCACCCTGGCAGAAAGCAGAGGATGCTTGCTGTCACCTGCAGCATGCATAGCACAGCTGGAGAACTCCACTGAGAGCACCACAGCACAGAACCTGCTGCAGCCTTCAGGACCTGAAATAGCTCCCCTCCAGCGTGCACTTCACAGCAGCCAGCACATACAGCCCCAGGCCTGCTGCCTCCCGAGAAACTCACCTGTGGCCAGGTAAATGGGGTGCTGCTGGGCAGGGCTCCATGCCTGCATGGCAGTTCGATCAACCTCCTTCAGCTTCATCTCGCTAGAAAATAAAACCATGAGAGGAGATGCTTAAAGGGAGCGTGGGGAGACCGCACTGCCAGGGGTTCGGCAGCTGCACTGAGACGTGGCAGAAGCAGCCTGGGTGAGCCCAAAGCCATCGCACGGCCAGCCAGGCCATCCCCTGCAGAGCATACCCGGAGGACAGGAAGGATTCTTCCTCTGCAGAGTAACATCGACGCGTAAAGGGGGCTGATGGCTGCTGAGCAGAGCCTCAACTGCCCTGAAACCCCTCTTCCAGCGGCACCAGGATACACACCAAGCAGCCCACAGCAGCCTCCGGCTGCAACCCACGGAACCGAGCTCCCTCCGAAAACCACCCCCTCGCCTCTCGCTCAAGTCCACTCAGCAGCCAGCCGGATGGGAGAACGAAAAACGGTTTAAACCCCATCCACCGCATCTTTTCGGGTCCTTTCCCACGCCCCAGGGTCCTCTAGCTGCGGACGCACCGTGCGCGGCCAGAGGGCGGGGGGCGCCCCTCCACCGGCACCTGCGCCCCGTTTCCGACACAAACCGAAGGGAAAAAAGGGAAAGGTGGAAACGAAGGGCTTCCCCCCCTCACCTCCGCGTCCCCGGCGCTCACACGTCCCCGGCCCGCTCCAACGTGGCAGCCGTGGCACCGCCCCGCTCGCCGCAGCTTCCGGGCGCGCCCCGCGCTTCCGGGCGGCCGGCACCGGAGCTGCGCCTGCCCCTCGCAGGAAGAGCGTCTTGGGGTCGGGGGGGTGCTGCCACCTCCTCCTTTGGTGTGTGTGTGGGGGTGTTGCTCTCCGGGTTTCTCGGGGCAGTAGCAGCGGTCGGCCCTGGGGAAGAGGGAGACAGGCGTTAAGGGGCTGCCCCGGGGAGACATCGAGGAGCCGGGGGAAGGCGCCCGCAACTCGGGAGCTCCGGTGTCGCCTGTCCTCAGCTCAACAGCAGTAATCATGGCAGTATCATGATGTGAACAGCAGTGAGGCTCATCATCGGAGCGGGGCCAGACACGGGAGCGGGGCTTCCCCCGCCTCTCGGCGCGGGGGAGCAGCACCAACAAGCCCGAGTCAGCCACCCAGCCGCCGCACCCGGCGACTCGGCGCCTTTCACAGGCCCGGGGCGGGGACAGGCTGCGGGCGTGGCTAGGGGCGCCTCTGGACACGGCCCCCGACCCACCTCTCACAACAGCCGGAGCGCAGCCCCGCTGCTGCCTCCTGCCGCCGGGTCCCGCGGTCGCCTAGCGGGCAGACACTGTGCCCGGGGCGGGCGCTGCCTCAGCCCCATGGCCCGGCTGCGGCTCCCCGCTGCGCGCAGCCGAGCGGCCGCGGCCAGCGTAGGCGCAGCCGAACATCTCTCGGGCGAGCGGCGCCGCCGGCGGAGAGCGCGCAAGGAGAGGAAGCCCGCGCTCCCGAGCCCGCTACATATAGGGACTGGAAGCGCGGCTCCCATTGGTTGCGAGGATCGCTGCTTGCCATTGGTTGTTCCTCCTTCTGCTGCCGCTCACTGGTTGGCTTGGTTCCCGCCGCCTGGCTTCTCTGCTCTCGTCAAACCGAGGCGGAAGTGCAGCAGCAGCCGCCGCCGCGCCCAATAGGGCAGCAGCTCCTTCCGGCGGGGAGTGGCGGCTGAGCAGCCAATGGGAGGCCGCGTTTGCGGAGGCAGAAAGGGGGGCCTGGGAACCGGCGTCCTGTCAGCCTCACCTCCGTGCCCGAGGAGAGCCTCCTAGATGCCACGGTGAGGCACACGGAGGACAGGGAGGTGATTCAAGACAGCCAACGTGGTTTTCCTAGGGGCAAATCCTGCCTGGACAACCTAGTGGCTTCCAACAATACAGTGACTGTGTCAGGAGATAAGGGACGACTGGTGGATGTGATCCTGTGGATGTGATCTATCTGGACTTGTGCAAGGCCTTTGACACGGTGCCCCCCCCAACATCCTGCTCGCCAAGTTGTAGACATGTGGATTTGCTGGGTGGAGTGTTCAGTGGATTAGGAATTGGCTGGATGGTTGCATCCAGAGGGTGGTGCTCCATGGCTTGAAGTCCAGATAGAGACCAGTGGCAGTGGTGTCCCTCAGGGGTCCACACTGGGACCTGGCTGTTCAGTATTCTTATCAGTGCTATAGACAGTGGGATCCAGGCACCCCAGCAAGGTGCAGATGGCACCAAGCCCTCTGGTGCTGTCAGTACACCAGAGGGACAGGAAGGCATCCAGAGGGGCCTGGACAAGCTGGAGAGGTGGCAGCAGGGGAACCTCATGGGGTTCAATGAGAGCAAGTGCAGGGTTGTGCACCTGGGCTGGAACAATCCTCACTATCGATACAGACTGGGAGAGGAGGCAATGGAAAGCAGCCCTGTGGAAAAGGACTGGGGGTGAGATGGGGGAGAAGCAGTGTGAGCTGGCAGCACAGAACAGTGGCAGCCTGGGCTGCATCCAAAGCAGCGTTGCCAGAGATCCAGAGAGGTGATTCTGCCATTTTGCTCTGGTGAGACCTCACCTGCAGTGCTGTGTGCAGGTCTGGAGCCCTCAACACAGGAAGGACATGGACCTGATGGAGAGGGTCCAGAGGACAGCCACAAAAACGATCAGGGGGTTGGAGGAGCTCTGCTCTGAGGCCAGGCTGAGGGAGCTGGGGGTGTTCAGCCTGGAGAAGAGAAGGCTCCAGGGAGACCTAGCAGCAGCCTGCCAGTACCTGAAGGGGGGCTACAAGAAGGATGGAGAGAGACTGTTTGCAAAGGCCTGCAGGGACAGGACCAGGGACAATGGCTTCAGACTAGAGGACACTTAGACTGGATATTAGGAACAGGTTCTTCATCATGAGGGTGTTTGAACACTGCAACAGGTTGCCCAGGAAGGTCGTTAAGGCTCCTTCCCTGGAAACATTCAAGGTGAGGCTCAACGAGGCCCTGGGCAACCTGATCTAGCTGGGGATGTCCCTGCTGACTGCAGGGGGGTCAGACTGGATGAGCTTTGGAGGTCTCTTCTGGCCTGGACCATTCTATGATATGCTGCAGGATTCTTTACCCTGCCCTCAGCCCTTTTCCTCCCTCTGGGCTAATGAAAGGCAGGAGAGTTTACAATACAATAATACAATACAATACAATAAATAAATCCAGGTTGGAAGAGACCTTCAAGATCATCGCGTCCAACCTATCAACCAATCCAACCCACCTAAACAACTAATCATGGCACCAAGCACCCATCAAATCTCCTCCGAACACCTCCAATGATGGTGACTCCACCACTCCCTGGGCAGCACCATTCCAATGGGCAATCACTCTCTCTGTATAGAACTTCCTCTAACATCCAGTCTAAACCTCCCCTGGCGCAGCCTGAGACTGTGTCCTCTTGTTCTGGTGTTGCCTGCTTGGGAAAAGAAACCAACCTCTGCCTGGCCACAATCACCCTCAGGTAGTTGTAGAGAGCAAGAAGGTCACCCCTGAGTCTCCTCCTCTCCAGGCTAAGCAACCCAGCTCCCTCAGCCTCTCCTCATAGGGCTTGTCTTCCAAACCCCTCACCAACTTTGTTGCCCTTCTCTGGACACGTTCCAGCAAGTCAACCTCCTCCTAACCTGAGGGGCCCAGAACTGGACACAGGACTCTAGGTGTGGCCTAACCAGTGCAGTGTACAGGGGCAGAATGACCTCCCTGCTCCTGCTGGCCACGTGTTCTGAGCAGGCCAGGATGCCATTGGAGTTCTTCACCATGAGGGTGGTGGAACGCTGGAACAGGTTGCCAGGGAGGGGCTGAGGCTCCTGCCCTGCAGATAGCCACAGCGGGTCTCGGCAGGGCTCTGGGCAGCAGGCGAGCTGAGCGCAGAGGGGCTGGCGTGTGGCGGAGCCGCGGCGGTGCCGTCCAGCCCAGGCCGCGCCG
>CM037645.1:1860338-1865338 GCA_015227895.2 Colaptes auratus
CCCCAAGCTCTCTCCTCAGGGCTGCTCCCCAGCCAGTCCCTGCCCAGCTGCATTTGTGCCTGGGATTGCCTCAACCCAGATGCAGGACCCTGCCGTTGGTCTTGTTGAAGCTCCTGAGGTTGGCTTGTGCCCCCCTCTAGCCTGTCAAGGTCCCTCTGGATGGATCCTTCCCTCAGCTGTCTGCTGCACCACACAGCTTGGTGTCATCAGCAACCTTGCTGAAGCTGCATCAGTGCCCTGTCCATGGCACCCACAGAGATGTTGAACAAGCCTGGCCCAGGACTGATCCCTGAGGGACTCCGCTTGTCCCTGGCCTCCACTGGGACATGGACCCGTTGACAGCCACTCTTTGGGTGCGGCCATCAAGCCAGTTCTTGCCAGATCTTGCCCCATTCTCAATTCAGAGCTGAATGCTGTACTCATTCGGTAACAGTTTAAGCTGCGCTGGACCTTTCAATGGAGGAATCGGAGGATTCTAAGCGTTATCCAGCTGCAAGCTGGTAGTTAAGGAACTGCTTTGAAGAACTCTGCCGTTTCCGTAGGTGAAAGCACTCCCTTAATGATCTGCTAAGATGCTCTGCTACCAGGAAGAATATGGGGTTTGCCATTTGCCACTTGAAATATGACTTTCCCAGCAACATGTAAGGGGCAAGCAAATAACAAATCTCTTACGGGTTTAGGCTATGCTTGAATTGTAAATACGAATTCCACTCTTCCAGAGAATTCAGTCCAGGGGCTGGATGAATTCCCCACCACCACCACCATTTCCTAAGAGACTGAGCAAGTAACCAAGCAACAGAGATAAGTTTTTTTTCGTTTCATTGGCTCTGCAAATTCCTATATAGCTTTGGGAACACGGAGTTTTCTCTCTCCTTCTTCTTTTTCCTCTCCGGGCTGCCTCTGCTGCTTTGCTGCTGGCTGCCTTATCTCTGACCTTGCATGCAAAGCTGAGCTGCCTTCTGTTGTGATTGTGTGAGGTACAGTGGGGGAGGGAGAGGGAGAGACAGCAGGCTGGCTGCTAATATAGCCCTCTGGGCTGCCCGGGGGTGGGGGAAGAGGATCACAGGATGTTAGGGGTTGGAAGGGATCTCTGGAGCTTTTCCAGTCCAACACATTGCCAGGATACTGTAGATGTTAGCCAAGGAAAATCCACTGCTGGGCTTTCCTGAACCCAGTTACTTTCCCACAGGATCACAGGATGTTAGGGGTTGGAAAGGACTTCCAGAGATCATTGAGTCCAAACCCCCTGCCAGAGCAGGACCACAGAATCCAGCACAGGTCACACAGGAACGCATCCAGATGGGGCTTGAAAGTCTCCAGAGAAGGAGACTCCACAACCTCTCTGGGCAGCCTGCTCCAGCACTCTGTGAGGCTTACAGTGAAGAAGTTCCTCCTCATGTTGAGATGGAACCTCCTGTGCTGTAGCAAGCAACAAGTTGTTACCTGCCTACGCAGCAGATGAGGGGCAGCTGTGAGCAGGAGCGGCAGGATCAGTGGCATGCACCCATGAGTGCCTTAAGCTTTGAGTGCTTTGAGTGATGAAGCTTTCATGCACGAACACCCCATGACATTCTCTTATCAGCAGCCAACTATTTCATGCGTGAATGCCCTCAAAGTTGATGCATTAGTGCCCAATCAGCTGCCCCAGGTCACTGGAGAAAGGCAAGGAGATGTTATCCTCAGGTGGGCTCGGCAGGAGGTGAATCCACGCACTGGTTCTGCTAGCAGAGCTTCAGAGGAGGGATGGATGTGTTCACCTGCTGATCAGTGGCAAGCAAGGGATGGGGAAAACCATCTGACAATCAGGCAGCTCAATGCAGGTGGGGCTTGCTTTGTGGCTTAGTTTGAACTAGGAGAGCAGTTCAAAGCAAGGCCAGAGCAGAATCTGTACACACCACTTCCTCCCACTGAAAACCCCAACCACCACCCCAGACCTGCAGACAGGGCCCAGGTTTTTTTTCTTCTAGTGCCACCCATTATATTCAGTCTTGTTTTGTAAAGCTTAGTACCAGCTTGTTTTCATCAAGTGACTGCAAACCTTTAACTCAACCATCTCCAAAGCAAAACAGAAAAGCAAAGCAGCCCTGAAATGTTTACAAAAGCCGAGTGCCAAATCGATTTCCACCCAGGCATCCGATCGCTTCAAGCACAAGCAAAGTGTTTCTGCACCAGCATGGACAGAGGGCACAGGAGCACCCAGCTCAGGCACGCCTGAGTGCTCAGTCAGCTCTTTCTCACCTGGGCCCTAGCAGCTCTTGCATGAGCCCCCATTTAGCACAGAATTGTCAGGGTTGGAAGGGACCCCAAGGATCAGCCAGCTCCAACCCCCCTGCCATGGGCAGGGACACTTCACCCCACAGCAGCTTGCTCACAGCCACCTCCAGCCTGGCTGCAAACCCCTCCAGCCAGGAGGCTGCCACCACCTCCCTGGGCAGCCTGGGCCAGGCTCTCACCACCCTCCTGGCCAACAACTTCTTCCTAACATCCAGTCTCAATCTCCCCACTTCTAGTTCTGCTCCAGCCCCCCCAATCCTATTCCTCCCTGACACCCTCAAAAGTCCCTCCCCAGCTTTCTTGGAGCCACCTGCAGATCCTGGAAGGCCACCAGAAGGTCTCATCAGAGCCTTCTCCTCTCCAGCCTGCACAATCCCAACTCTCTGTCTGTCCTCAGAGCAGAGCAGCTCCATCCCTCTGCTCATGCTTGTGGCCATTCTCTGGACACCTTCCAGCCCCTCCAGAGCCTTCCTGGCACAGAGGCTCCAGAACTGGACACAGTGCTCCAGGTATGGTCTCAGCAGAGTGGAGTAGAGGGGGAGAATCCTCTCCCTTGACCTGCTGGCCACTTACTTTACAAGCTTGTGATAGTTGATCTAAATCTCTCCTCTAACTTGTATCCATTCCCACTAGTCCTATCTTAAGGGGGCTCCAGGAAAACTAGGGAGGGACTTTTGAGGGTGTCAGGGAGTGATAGGACTGGGGGGGATGGAGCAAAACTAGAAGTGGGGAGATTGAGATTGGCTGTGAGGAAGAAGTTGTTCCCCATGAGGGTGGTGAGAGCCTGGCACAGGTTGCCCAGGGAGGTGGTGGAAGCCTCATCCCTGGAGGGTTTGAAGGCCAGGCTGGAGGTGGCTGTGAGCAACCTGCTGTAGTCTGAGGTGTCCCTGCCCATGGCAGGGGTTGGAACTGGCTGATCCTTGAGGTCCCTTCCAGCCCTGACAATTCTGTGATACAATCTCCATACCTGGAGCTGGTGCTGAAACAGAGAGGGGAAATTGAAACTGGAGATGAGGAAGAAATTCTTGAGAGTGAGGGTGGTGAGAAAAGGGCACAGGTTGCCCAGGGAGGCTGTGGATGTCCCCTCCCTGGAGGTGTTCAGTGCCAGCTTGGATGTGGCTGCAGCAACCTGATTTAGTGTGAGGTGTCCCTGTCCAGGGCAGGGGGGGGTCAGAACTGGATGATCCTTGGTATCCTTTCCAACCCTGACAAGCCTAAGTCCCCTTTATCACCTACCTAAAAGCCATTCCTTCAGGGACACTCCACCAACCCCCAGTGTGCTCTGGGGGGATTCCAAGGGATACTCCACTAATAGCCAAACAGAAAGCACTTTGGGGATTCCAAGGGACACTCCACCAACCCCCAGAGTGCTTTGAGGATTCCAAAGGACACTCCACCAACCCCCAGAGTGCTTTGAGGATTCCAAAGGACACTCCACCAACCCCCAGAGTGCTGTGGGGATTCCAAGGGACACTCCAGCAAGCACCCAGTGTGAAACAGAAAGTGCTTTGGGGGATTCCAAGGGACACTCCACCAAAAGCCAGTGTCAAACAGAAAGCACTTTGGGGATTCCAAAGGACACTCCACCAACCCCCAGTGTGCTGTGGGGATTCCAAAGGACATTCCACCAACCCCCAGTGTGCTGTGGGGATTCCAAAGGACATTCCACCAACCCCCAGTGTGCTGTGGGGATTCCAAAGGACACTCCACCAACCCCAGTGTGCTGTGGGGATTCCAAAGGACATCCACCAACCCCCAGTGTGCTGTGGGGATTCCAAAGGACACTCCACCAACACCCCCAGTGTGCTGTGGGGATCCAAAGGACATTCCACCAACCCCCAGTGTGCTGTGGGGATTCCAAAGGACATTCCACCAACCCCCAGTGTGCTGTGGGGATTCCAAAGGACACTCCACCAACCCCCAGTGTGCTGTGGGGATTCCAAAGGACACTCCACCAACCCCCAGTGTGCTGTGGGGATTCCAAAGGACACTCCACCAACCCCCAGTGTGCTGTGGGGATTCCAAGGGACACTCCAGCAAGCACCCAGCGTGAAACAGAAAGTGCTTTGGGGGATTCCAAGGGACACTCCACCAAAAGCCAGTGTCAAACAGAAAGCACTTTGGGGATTCCAAAGGACACTCCACCAACCCCCAGGGTGCTGTGGGGATTCCAAGGGACACTCCACCAACTCCCAGGGTGCTGTGGGGATTCCAAGGGACACTCCACCAACAGCCAGTGTCAAACAGAAAGCACTTAGGGGATTCCAAGGGACACTCCACCAGCCGCCAGTGTCAAACAGAAAGCACTTTGGGGATTCCAAAGGACACTCCACCAACAGCCAGTGTCAAACAGAAAGCACTTTGGGGATTCCAAGGGACACTCCACCAACAGCCAGTGTCAAACAGAAAGCACTTTGGGGATTCCAAGGGACACTCCACCAACAGCCAGTGTCAAACAGAAAGCACTTTGGGGATTCCAAGGGACACTCCACCAACAGCCAGTGTCAGCAGAAAGCACTTTGGGGATTCCAAAGGACACTCCACCAACCCCCAGAGTGCTTTGAGGATTCCAAGGGACACTCCACCAACAGCCAGTGTCAAACAGAAAGCACTTTGGGGATTCCAAAGGACACTCCACCAACAGCCAGTGTCAAACAGAAAGCACTTTGGGGATTCCAAAGGACACTCCACCAACAGCCAGTGTCAAACAGAAAGCACTTTGGGGA
>CM037645.1:1870338-1907540 GCA_015227895.2 Colaptes auratus
CTGAGGCAGAGGAAGTTCCATGGAAACATGAGGAAAAGATTTTTCCCTGGGAGGAGACAGAACAGTGGAACAGGCTGCCCAGGGGGCTGGTGGAGTCTTCCTCTCTGGAGATATTCAAGACCCACCTGGATGTGCTCCTGTGTGATCTGCTCTGGGTGACCTTGCTCTGGCAAAGGGGTTGGACTGGATGATCTCTCAAGGTCCCTTCCAGCCCCTAACATTCTGTGATTCTGTGACTCCTAAGCAACGTAAAAACCTACCCAAAACTTGTTCTCACCCTGCACATGTCTTCAGCTTCTCTAGAATGGTCAGATTTCTACCCAAAAAGATCGCGGAGTCCAACCATTCTCTAACTCTGCCAAGTCTGGTGCCAAACCACGTCCCCTCAGCACCACATCTCTGCCTCTTTGAAACACTGCCAAGGATGGGGAATCAACCACCAACTTGGGGAGCCTCTTCCAGTGTTTGTGAACCCCTTCAGGGAAGAAGTTTCATCTGTTGCCCAACCTAAACCTCCCCTGGGGCAACCTGAGGCCATTTCCTCTTCTCCTGTCACTTGCGACTAGGGGAGAAGAGACCAACACTAAGCTCTGTTGATGGCCATGATGGCCACTTCAAGAACCCAAGGAGTCTACAGAGCAGCTTTATAAGGAGACAGCTGAGGTAGGGGCCCTCTCTCTCAACAACTAACAGTGCTGTGAATCTTCCCTTTGACCAGAAGAGGTAATACTCCTATGTCCCAGGGCCTCAGGCCTACCACAATAGCCAGAAAAGAGTGGAGGCAGAGGGGTGTCTGAAACCAAAGACCCCCTAAATGAGATGAATGATGCTGGGAGCCTAAGCCAGCAGGTTTCCAAGCCTTTCACAGCTGCAGCAGCAGTTTTCTCACAAGCAGCATGCAAGGAGTTGGGTACTTACTGCTATAGTCACCATATCCATAGTAGTTGTTGTAACCAGTGTAGTCGTATCCTCCATAGCCGCCGTACCCTTGGCTGTTGTAGCCATAGTTCCCATACCCTTGATTCCAGTAGTTGCTGTAGCCCTGGTTCCAGTTTTGGCTGGGGCCTGCAACATAGCATGCCAAAAGTGAGAGCTGCAGGAGACTGGTATTAGAGTTAGAATGAGCATTAACCAGGTTGCAAAAGACCTTTGAGATCATCGAGCCCAACCTATCACCCAGCACCATCTGATCAACTAAACCATGGCTCCAAGTGCCTCATCCAGGCTTTTCCACAACACCTCCAGGGATGGGGACTCCACCACCTCCCTGGGCAGCACATTCCAATGGCCAATCTCTCTTGCTGGGAAGAATTTCTTCCTAACATCCAGCCTCAACCTCCCCTGGCACAGCTTGACATTGTGTCCTCTTGCTCTGGTGCTGGGGGCCTGGGAGAAGAGACCAACCCCCACCTGGCCACAACCTCTCTTCAGGGAGTTGGAGAGACCAGTAAGGTCTCCTCTGAGCCTCCTCTTCTCCAGGCTAAGCAACCCCAGCTCCCTCAGCCTCTCCTCATAGGGCTGTGCTCCAGACCCCTCCCCAACCTCATGCCCCAGACCCCTCCCCAGCCTCATTGCCCTTCTCTGGACACGTTCAAGAGTCTCAATGTCCTTCTTAAACTGAGGAGCCCAGAACTGGACACAGGACTCACGGTGTGGCCTAACCAGTGCTGAGCACAGGGCACAAGGACTTCCCTGCTCCTGCTGGCCACACTCTTCCTGATGCAGGCTAGGTTGCCATTGGCCTTCTTGGCTGATGTTAGGGTTCTTTTCTTCTTGTTTATATGGAGTTGTAATGGAGCTTTGTTGCCCTTCTCTGGACATGTTCCAGCAACTCACCATCTTTCCTAAACTGAGGAGCCCAGAACTGGACACAGGACTCACGGTATGGCCTCAGCAGTGCTGAGCTCAGGGCAGAATGACTTCCCTGTTCTGCTGGCCACACTATTCCTGATCCAGGTCATGATGCCACAGGCCTTCTTGGCCACCTGGGCACACTGCTGGATCATGTTCAGCCTACTATCAACCACTGCACTCCAGCAAGCCCCTCAGCTCCCAGCAGTGTGGCAGTGCAAGCTTACCTCCACCTCTCCCTCGAGCTCTTCCGACAAATCCTCCCCGGCTCCCCCACTGCTGCTGCTGCTGGTACTGCTCCTTTGACATGGCTACTTTGATTTCACACTGCACAGGAAGTTCAAGGCAGATCCCATTAGCCAAGGTCTGGCCCACAAACCATTCTTAAACTTACAGGACAGTAAGCAGAAAACAGGATTGGGTGACCCTGCTGCTCCCCTTAGGAGGGGGAAAAAAAGAGGTACCTTCTACTCTCCAACTTGAGAACAGTTAACCACTGCTGACACAAAACATTTGCTGTCAGTGTAGCTCATTCTGGAGAGAATGCAGGGTTCTTCCTATGCCTGTTTGCCCTTTGAAGCAGACCTCTGAGGTCAATTTAGCTGGAAAACTGAAATCAAATCTGAGTTACAGAGTATGACTCACAGGATTGTTTCAGTGGGAAGAGACCCTTTAAGCTCACCCGGTCCAACCATTCTCTAACTCTACCCAGGCTGGGGCTAAACCATGGCCCTCAGCACTGCAGCAATGCCTCTTTGAAACACCTCCACAGATGGGCATTCAACCACCTCCTTGGGCAGCCTGTGCCAGGCTTTGAGAACCCTTTCAGTCAAGTAGTTTCTTCTAATGCCCAACCCAACCCTCACCTGATGCAACCTGAGGCCATTTCCTCTCATCCCAGCACTTGCTAGTGGGGAGAAGAGATCAATTCCCACCTAGCTCCAACCTCCTCTCAGGGAGTTGTGGAAGGCAACTCTACAAGTTGCAGAGAGTAAGACCAACTCAGCTCTGTTCTGAAGCTTCCATGCCACATATCTGTCCAAAAAAGAAGACACCATCTACAGCCTGAGGTTTTTGCCACTAGGTTTGATTTCATCCAGCTCTCTGCAATGAACTTGACTTCCCATTTCACTTTTGGAAGTACTCTGACATAACTGGATGTGGTTTTCATGTTAAACACAGAAAGATCAACCTACCAGGAGAAGATGGTGCAGCCTGATGCTGTGGATCAGGGACACAGCCCCCTGACTACACTGCTGGAGAAGGTAGGGGGCTTCCCAACGAGCCCAGCCCTCTGCCCACAGGGGTGCAGTGCAAAACCTCCCCAAAGCTCAGGAGTTAAGATGACAGCAACCTATTCTTAGCCCCTTAATGCCTGTCTGGGAGGTCTAATGCTTAGAGGAGTTTCCAGCCTCTTATCCCCACCCAGCTGCAACCAGTAATGCAATCCCATGGTTCAGTTTCTCCAGGGCAAACTCCACCTACTTTACTAAGCCCAACGTTGTGGTATTTCTTTTCCATGATTTTCTTCACTGGCTCCTCCTCCTTGAAAGTAATGAAGCAAAACCCACGCCTCTTGTTGGTTTTGTTGTCCATGGGGAGCTCTATTGATTCAACCTAGGAGAACACAAGAGATTTTAGCTCCTGTCCTGCCATTCATGCTGCTTGAAAACACATTTCTAACAGGTTGGATTTGTTAACTGGACATTATTTAGGCTTGAATATGATGGTGGGCCTCCTTCAGAGTGCCTGACATCACTGGAGACCAATCACCACCAGCATCACAAACACCAGGAGGAGTGTTCAGAACTCTGCAAGAGGTTTGTTTTATTCCCCTGTACCTCACCCTGAATTGACAAACTCACACACAACATGGTGCTCAAAGAGTACTGGATGAACATCCTCACTCAGTTAAGACTGCAGTAAGCAGTAGGTGTTTGAAACCTTGAGCAGATGCAAGCCTTCCAGCTTTGGATGAAACAGATGCAGCTTTGTTCAAGCTCAGAGTTTGGTGCATCCACAACACTGCCAAAATGCTGTGTTCAACAGCTGGCAACAGCCAGAGTGAAGTTCTCCTTACACAGAATCATGGGATCATAGAATCAACCAGGTTGGAAAAGACCTCAGAGATCATCGAGTCCAACCTGTCACCCAACACCGCCTGACAACTAAACCATGGCTCCAAGTGCCACATCCAAGCCTTTCCTGAACACTTCCAGGGATGGAGACTCCACCACCTCCCTGGGCAGCTCATTCCAATGGCTAACAACTCTCTCTGGGAAGAACTTTTCTCCTTCCCTCCAGCCTAAACCTCCCCTGGCACAGCTTGAGACTGTGTCCTCTTGTTCTAGTGCTGGGTGCCTGGGAGAAGAGACCAACCCCACTGGGCTACAGCCTCCCTTCAGGGAGTTGTAGACAGCAAGAAGGTCTCCCCTGAGCCTCCTCTTCTCCAGGCTGAACACTCCCAGCTCCCTCAGCCTCTCCTCACAGGGTTGTGCTCCAGACCCCTCCCCAGCCTTGTGCCCCAGACCCCTCCCCAGCCTCATTGCCTTTCTCTGGACACGTTCAAGAGTCTCAACGTCCTTCTTAAATTGAGAGGCCTAGAACTGGACACAGGACTCAAGGTGTGGCCTAACCAGTGCTGAGTGCCCATCTGTCCAGCCTGACAAAGTCCCTCTGGAGAGCCCTTTCTACCCCCTAACATGCAGCACAAGACTTCAGCACAGGCAAGTCAAAAGCCTCTAGTGCAGAGTGAGCTGTAAGAAGGCAGGTGATTGACATCCATGTTCCCTGACACAGAGCTGTCATCACCTGATGCTGGTGACATCTGAGAAAGGGCTGCAGTGATGGTTTAGAATTGCCCAATTGTTCTGGTTGGAAAAGAACTCCAAGATCATCAGGTCCAACCACCATGGCCACTAAACCATGTCCCCAAGTGCCATGGCCACACCTTTCTGGAACACCTCCAGGGATGGGGACTCCACCACCTCCCTGGGCAGCCTCTGCCAACCCCTGACCACTCTGACAGCAAAGAAATTGTTCCTCATCTCCAACCTAACCCTCCCCTAGCACAATTTCAGGTCATTTGCTCTTGTCCTATCACCTGATACTAGGGAAAAGAAACCAACCCCCACGTGGCTCCAGCCACCTTTCAGGGAGCTGTAGAGAGCAATGAGGTCTCCCCTCAGCCTCCTCTTCTCCAGACTAAACAACCCCATGCCCCTCAGCTGCTCTTCCCCAGCCCTGTTCTCCAGATCCTTCACCAGCTTCACTGCTCTTCTCTGGACACACTCTAGCAACTCAATGGTCTTTCTTGGAGTGAGGGACCCAAATCTGAATTCAGTGCTCAAGGTGTGGCCTCACCAGTGCCAAGCACAGAGCCATGATCACTTCCCTGGTCCTACTGACCACACTACTGCTGATCCAGGCCAGCCTGCTGATGGCCTTCTTGGCCAGCTGGACATACCCTGGCTCATCTTCATTTGTCTGTCAACCACCACCCCCAAGGCCTTTTCTGCTGGGCAGTTTCCAGCCACTCTGCCCACAGCCTGGAGCATTCACAGGGTTGTTGTGACCTAAGTGCAGGACCCAGCACTTGGCCTTATTGAACCTCATATAACTGACCTCAGCCTATCCACCTAGCCAGCCTGTCCACGTTCCTCTGCAGAGCCTTCCTGCTCCAGCAGACCTATACTCCCTCTCAGTTTGGTGTCATCTGCAAACTTACTGGAGCTGAAGATATCCTCAATCCTCTTGTCCAGATCACTGACACAGACATTAAAGAGAAGTGGCCCCAGCACTGAGCCCTGGGGAACACCACTTGTGCCTGGCCACCAACTGGATTTAGCTCCATTCCCCACCACTCCTGGGGCCTGGCCATCCAGCCATGGAGCTACACTGGGCCATTAAGCTCACAGGGGCATCCAGGCCCACTGCACTGCGGGGGGGGTGGGGAGGGGGCTGCTTTTCTTTCACTGAATTTGTGAAGACAGAACAAGTTCTACAAGAATAAGTAGTTCAGCTCACCACATACCTCACCAAAGCCTCCAAAATATTCCCTTATTTTCTCCTCAGGTGTGTCTGGAGACAAGCCCCCAACAAAAATCTTTTTCACAGGTTCTTTTGTTTTCATGGCTTTAGCTCTTTTGGGATCAATGACCTTTCCATTCAGCTTGTGTTCTTTCTGGTCCATGACCTGTGGAGAATTCAAACAGGATCTTACTCACAGCTCAAACCAAATGCTTCCCTGCTGCTTTAAGCAAGGCCCAGCTGGTTTCTACTTCATTTTTGTGAATGCTATCACTTCAGTTTCAATGCCATGATTACAGCAATGATCTGTTGCCCCAAACCCAAACAGCTCCACTGTTTTGATCCCACTGAGAATTCTATCAAAGCCTTCCAAGTGTCACCTGGAGGCAAGCATCAGCCAAGAGAAGGGAGAGTGTGGTATCTCTCAAAAAGCATTCCACAGTCCCACCCTCAAACCTCACCTGGTTTAAGAACTGGGTGACACTTTAAGGTACCACCAAAGGTCAGTGAAGATGAAAACTTTTCAGTGTGCTGTGCAACAGCATTTTAGAAATGCTAAGTTCATTTTTGCTTGGCTAAAACCCCAAATCTGTCAAAGCCACGGGCTCCTCTCTAGGGGTCCAGGTAGCAGCTCTGGGATGCAGAGACTGGAAGCTCTCTGGCTGCACTCAGAGTGGAGGCAGCAGACATTTCTGTACAGTATTTTTAAAAGTGCTCAGGTCCAGTGGCTTGCAGAACACTCCCTGTAAGCACCCAAAGCCAGACTCTGGGAATCCCAGGCTCACAGGGTGTTAGGGGTTGGAAGGGACCTCTGGAGATCACCCAGTCCAATCCCCTGCCAGAGCAGGAGCACAGAATCCAGCACAGGTCACACAGGAATGCATCCAGATGGGGCTTGAAAGTCTCCAGAGGAGGAGGCTCCACAACCTCTCTGGGCAGCCTGCTCCAGTGCTCTGTGACTCTCACAGTGAAGAAGTTCCTCCTCATGTTGAGGTGGAACCTCCTGTGTTGTGGTCGCCACTGGTCCCTGGCCACTGCACCACAACTGAGAGAGCTGGGGTATAAAACTGGAAGTAATTCAATAAGCATCTTCAGTCTCTTCTATCCCAGAATCCCCTGGCACAGACCCTGTGCAAGGCAAGCATGCAGGCAGCCACCAGAGCTCTGCTCCCCAGAGAGCAGGGCTCTGCCTCTCTGCTGCCTGCCCCCCTGCACACGCAGTACCTTATCCACGCTCTCCGACTCCTTGAAGAGCACGAAGCCGAAGCCTCTCGACCTCCCCGTGATGGGATCCAGCTTCAGGGTGCAGTCTACCACTTCACCAAACTTGGAGAAGTAGTCCTTCAGGTCTTTCTTGGTGGTGTCCCAGCTAAGGCCACCAATAAACATTTTCCTGTTAAGACAAGAGGTTAGCTGTTAATGAGTCGTCTTACCCAAAGCACTCTGCCCTGAAGCTTTACCCAGTAGAGTCTGGTCAGGGACACTGCACACAGCCTCCCACTTCCCACTTCCCCCCCCTTTTAAGATCGTTTCCTCCCCTTTTTGGAGCTTGCTTAACTGATCCTGGCCAGAGTAGATAAAGATTTACATGTGCACAAAAGGTTTTGCACCACTTTCTGCCATAGCTGCTTATTCTGCTACCCCATGAAACTACAAAGACTGGCAAGGAGATGTTTTACTGCTTCCCTGTTATCTCCACCACTCTTGACCCTCCACAGGCTTCATGCCATGTGGTCATCTGTGGGGCCTGCTTGTGAAACAAACACAGGCAGAACAGATTCATGAGGCAGTGCAGGTAAACAGAAGCATACTCTGGACCCCACATGTCAGTAAACTAAAGCAAAGAAAGGAAGTTCAGTCAAGTCCCCTTCCCCAGAAAGTAGCCAAAGAGCAAAGTATTGCATAGTCAAAATGTGCCTTCCCTCCCCAAAACATGGCATTATAAACACCTGGCATCATCCAAGACAACAGTGGGAATGCCATCCCAGCATACTACAGACAGGACCAGTGCTGCTGAGCAAAGGTATACAGCAGGCAGTGCTGATCATGACTTCCCCTGGAAGCTGGAATCAAATCAGGAGCATCCCATCCCATTGCAAGCCTCACACACACAAATATAATCATCAGCCTGTGTGCCAACAGGAGACACATCAGGATTTGACAAGTGAAGGGATTCTGCCCCTCTGCTCTGCTCAGACTTCACCTGCAGCACTGCCTCCAGGTCCGGTCCCCCAGTACCCGGACATGGAACTGTTGGGAGAGGGTCAAGAGGAGGCCATGAAGATGATCAGAGGGCTGGAGAAGCTCCCCTGCGGGGACAGGCTGGGAGAGCTGAGGCTGTTCAGCCTGGACAGGAGAAGGCTGCAGGGAGACCTCAGAGCAACCTTCCAGTACCTGAAGGGCTCCAGGAGAGCTGGGGAGGGACTTTTGACAAGGGCTGGGAGCGCCAGGATGAGGAACAATGGCTTTGAGCTGGAAGAGAGGAGACTGAGACTGGAGATGAGGAAGAAATTCTTTTGGGCTGGAGGATGAAGAGACGAAGAACAACCCTGCAGAGAAGAAGCTGGGAGTGCTGGTGGGTGAAAAGCTGGACATGAGCTGGCAGTGTGTGCTCACAGGCCAGAGCCAGCTCTGCCCTAGGCTGATCCCCACCAGCACGGGTAGCAGGGGCAGGGAAGGGATTCTGCCCCTCTGCTAAGACCCCACCTGCAGTGCTGGAGTCCTCAGCACAGGAGAGGCAGGGACCTGTTGGAGTAGGGCCAGAGGAGAGACACAAAAATGATCTGAAGAATGAAACACCTCTCCTGTGAAGAAAAGCTAAGGAAGTGGAGGCTGTTCAGCCTCCAAAAGGTTCCACAGAGACCTTCTGGTGGCCTTTCAGCACTAAAAGGGGTCAATAAGAAACCTAGGGACAGACTTTTTAGCAGAGCCTGTTGTGATATGACAGGGGTGATGGGGTTAAACCAGAAGATGAAGTTTGAGAGTAGCTAGAAGGAAGACAATTTTTACAGTGAGGGTGGTGTAACAAGTGGATTTCTCAAGACACAAGTTGCCCAGAGAGATGGTAGAAGCCCCATGCCTGGAACCATTCCAGGAGAGGTTGGACAGGGCTCTGAGCGACCTGATCCAGTTAAACATGTCCCTCCACAGCACAGGGGTTTGGACTTCAGGAGCTTTAAATGTCCCTTCCAACCCAAACCATTCTATGAAACAGTCCTATGAAGGATTTTCTCCCCACCTTGCAGTAACTGCATGTGTCAGCCCAGTCACAAAGTGCCACATAGAGATGTGGACAAACTACAGCTCCGCTGCAACACTGAGGCCAGAACCAGCCTGCAACACTAAAGGTGAGCATGACAGTTAAGGTGCAATGTCACCCTGCTGTCACCAGCTTTTAAAGTGGCCAGCAGGGTCAGGGAGGTGACTCTCCCCCCCTACTCCACTCTGCAAAGGCCATACCTGGAGCACTGTGTCCAGTTCTCTGTCCCCAGGAAGGATCTGGAGGTGCTGGAAGGTATCCAGAGAAGGGCCAGGAGGAGGAGCAGAGGGCTGGAGCTGCTCTGCTCTGAGCACAGCCTGAGAGAGTTGGGGTTGTGCAGGCTGGAGAGGAGAAGGCCCCCAGGAGACCTTCTGGTGGCCTTCCAGGAGCTGCAGGTGGCTCCAAGAAAGCTGGGGAGGGACTTTGGAGGGGGTCAGGGAGGGACAGGACTGGGGTAGATGGAGCAAAACCAGAAATGGATTGATTCAGATTGGATGTTAGGAAGAAGTTGTTCCCCATGAGGGTGGTGAGAGACTGGCACAGGTTGCCCCAGGGAGGTGGTGGAAGCCTCACCCCTGGAGGTGTTTGCAGCCAGGCTGGAGGTGGCTGTGAGCAACCTGCTGTGGTGTGAGGTGTCCCTGCCCATGGCAGAGGGGTGGGACTGGCTGAGCCTTGATGTCTCTTCCAACCCTGACCACTCCATGATTCTATGTACACTTCTCAAGCCACAGGCTGGCTGGTCTAAGCCACACCAGCACAAACAGTTCTCTGGGAAAGCCTCTAAACTTCAGAGTTAACAGAGCACAGACATCACCACGCCTAGTAGCTTTGGCCCTCCTCCAGCAGGCAAGCCAGGAAGCTGCTTGGCAGTTGCCAACAAGTAGATTTCTCTAGTCCACGCATTCTCACTGGGGTGATCTGAGGGTATGAGAACCTGCACTTTTTCCCAGCAGACACTGTCTCCAATTCCTAATCCAAAGGAAACACCAACATACACACACACACAGCAGCTACCCAAGATGTGCTGGTTTCCCTCTACTACCAAGAGGGCTGTCAGAACACTGTTTCTTGTACAGCCACAAGAATTGACAGGTCAAAACCAACTGGACTAAACTACAAGGCAGTGTATACCACATATAATCACTGCCCAACATCATGTCACTCTCTAGGCTGTGTTGCCTTAAAAGCTTCCTCATGGCAACCCTTTAAGAGGTTTGTATTCAAAAACCAAAACATAAACCTAGTATGCAAACAGCAGCAACAAAAACATTCTCAGTTTCCCCTAACCCTAGTAAAAGGCTCGAAAAGACGTTCCTGTTCTCTCTCCCTGCTCTCAGCACCATCCCTGGTGATCACAGGGAGGTTTGCATGGCAAGTCTCTACAAGACCAACAGCTTGGTGTTCCTTCAGTCTGTTTTCTGCCTCGAGCAAAACCAGACCTGCATCTTCAGTTTCTCACTGGCCAGACAGGGGACAGCACACAGCAGCAGCTTGCCCGGGAACCGAATTCATGATAGCAACACTGCTTCACGCCAAGCATCAGGGCAGAGACCTTTCAGAAGATTAAAAGCTGTCTTCGCGCTGGAGCTGCCGCCTAAAGCAAGCAGCGTCCCCATGCAACGTGTTCCAGGAGAAAGGAGGAACAGCCTGTGGTGGGAAGGAGCCCAGGCGCCTCTCAGCAGCACCCAGCTGACACATCGGTTATGTTTGCAACACGAGGCGCCTGCAACCCGAAGGTTCAGCCACATGGAGCTGCAGCCTGTAACGCTTGCCCGGGCGCAGAACTCGTAGGAAGCACAACCTCAGCGGCAGCTAGGCTCACACCACACCAGGAGACCTCCTGAGGAGACAGATGCAGCCCTCAGCATCAGCCGCCTCCGACTGCACCACGGGACTGGAGCCGAGGAAGAGCAGGAAACTTTCCTCGCTCCTCGGCAGCATCTGCAACTCCGCGGCAGGGCTGCTCTCGCTCCTTTCCAAAGCTCCCCGGGGCACAGCGTCCTCCCCGAGCCCCTGCAACGCCGAGGAGGCAGCCTGCTGCTGCCCCAGCCGCGCGTTCCGAGCGCAGGCCAGCAGGACCCCGGGGCGCGCTCAGGGCTGCAGCCGGCCGCTCCGCTCTCCCGTCAGCTCTGCCGCGCCGCGGGCGCCTCTGCCCCGCTCCTCCCTCCCGCCCCACAGCTGCGGGCACACAGAGGGCGGAGGTGCCCGCGCAGCGCCGCCCGCCCGAGCTCCGCCGGCGGCCCGCCCCCGCCGGCCCGGCCCGGTACGTGACGTCGCCGCGGCGCCAAGTAAACAAACAGGGCTGGAAGCGGGGCCGGGCCGAGGGGCGACGACCCCTCCCGCCCACCCGAGCAGGACGGCGCCAGGGAGACCAAAGTCGCGGGGCGTCCCGCGCTGCCCCCCGCCGCTCACCCCTCGTCTTCCTCGTTCTTGCTGGCGTCGATCTTGGCTCCCTCCGACTCGGCGCCACCGCCGCCGCTGCTGCCGCCGCCTCCCCCGCCGGCGCCCCCCGCCCCAACCCCCGTCAGCCCCTCGGGCTGCTCCGCCGACTCCGCCGAGCTGCCTCCGGCGCCGGCCGCCGAGTCCATGGCGAACTGCTGCTCCGACATGGCGCCGCTGCGGCTGCCCCGCGCCGGCCGGCCGGCGAACCGCCCGCGCAGCGCCGCCGCCGCCCCGGCCCCGCTGCCGCTTCCCCGCCGAGGCCCCGGCCCCGCTCGCGGCACCAGCGCCCCGAGCCCTCCTCCTTTCGCTCGCTTTTTTTTAATGGCGCCGCCACCGACACAACCTAAAATGGCGGACGGAAGGAGCGCGGCGAGCGGGGCTCACGTGACCTCGCCTCCCGGGGAGGCGGCGGGGGCGGCGTGCGCCGGGCCCGGGCCGAGCCCTGGCCGAGCCCTGTGGCCGCCAGCGCCGCGCCCGGACCCGTGCCGAGTCCTGCGGCCGCCCGCTTGCCCATCGCTACCGCCAGCGCCCGAACCAAGCCGAACCTCGAAGCCGTCGCTTGCCGATCGCTCGGAGCGAAGCCTCGAACTCGACCGTCGCTTGCCGGTCGCTGCCACTAGCGCCGGAGCCAAGCCGAACACCGATCCGTCGCTTGCCGTTCGCTGCCGCCAGAGCCGTGCCCGCCGCTGGCGATCGCTTCCGTCAGCAGCGCCGTGTTTGGGTTTCCCGTGTGGCTGCCGGGCACAAGTTGCTCGGCAGCCCGCCGTGAGGCCCGGCGGGCCTGTTTGCAACCGGCAGCTACCGGCGAACCTTGAGTGCGGGGCCGGGCTGCTGCCCGCGCCGGAATTAAGTTTTCACGGGAGAAAACAAAGGAACAAACGAAAAAAAAAAAAAGGTTTTCAATTTCAAACCTGAGTTGCTACCAGGTTGGAGTGAAACTTGACTCTCGGCCGGGTCTGAGGGTTTGCATATTGACGGACGCCTAACAGCAACGCAAAGGCAAAGCCCGCTGCTGGCGGCCGGCCGGGGGCTCTGCCGGCAGGGACAGCTGCTGCGGTCAGCTGCGCTGGGGGAGGTGGGAGCGGGCACACAGTCCTGTGCCTTCTCCCAGCGGCCGTGTGCCCCTTTTCTCCTCACAGAATAACAAACGTCAGAAAGTCCATCTTTCTCCCCAACCACCCAAGACCGCTGGGCCGTCTCCCAAAGCACCACATCGACTCTTGAAACACCTCGAGGGATGGTGACTCCACCACCTCCCTGAGCAGACTGTTCCACTGCCTGAGTGCTCTTGCAGGAAAAGAAATGATTCCTGATGTCTTAAACCTCCGCTGGTGCAACTTGAGGCCATCTCCTCTTGTCCCGAGTTCCTCAGGAGACTGCATCAACACTAGCCTCACAGAAAGTTCCTTTCAGGTCTCCTCTCAGCCTCTTGTTCATGCTGAGCAACCCCAGCTCCCTCGAGAGGTACTATCCAAACCCCTCACCAGCTACTTTCCTGTGTGCCAGGGGGCAGTGGTGTCAGCAAACCTTCCCTCCTCCAAGCTGACAGGACCCCCAGAGAGCTAGGAACTCCTTAGCCCAGAGCAGATACAGTATGCAGTTACCCTGGATGATAGGAAGTAAGCCCCCGAGCTAGCAAAGGTAATAGAAACACTGAATTTATGGAGAAACCTCTGAAAGGGAGAGAAACCTCCACCTAGGTGAGACTTCCTTTAAAAGTGTGCAAGGCCAGTCTCTCCTGGGAATGAGCTGCTAATACTTCATATTTTTTAACAAGCAAGGTGGGAGGGGTGGGTTTTTTGATGGCTTGTGTAGACTGCTGTTGCAACCCTTTGTTTGGCCTCAGGCAGCATGACCTTCACCTTACCCAGCTCATTTCTGCATTCAGGAAACAACCTCTGGGGTAGTTTCCCCTTCTGTGGCAGGCTTGTGTTTGCCAAGCATAGGATGGAAAACAAGTTTCCTGGTTGAGAAGAGTCCAGCACATGATCTAACTTGAAGGAACAGATGCTAACTTGCACAGAAATAAGCACCTCAACTTTAGAGTCGGCAAATAGTAACCTCCTGTTGGAGTAGGGAAAGGGAGCAGTCTCAAGCTTAAGTCTTGAGTTACAGCCTCAAGTGTTCAAGAACTTGAAAAGTGTTGAGAAGTCACACAGATCTACCCTCCAACCTCTCAACCAGTCCCATCTCCATACAAACAGGGGTGCTGTAGTTCTAGATCCCCCCCACTAGATGTATGAAGTCAGCACTGTTCCAAATTGCAGAACATTAGAGGTTGGAGGGGACTTCCAAAGGTCATCCAGTCCAACGCCCCTGCCAAAGCAGGGTCACACAGGGTAGTCCTCACGGGAATGCATCCAGGTGGGTTTTGAAAGTCTCTAGAGGAAACTGGGCAGCATGCTCCAGGGCTCTGTGACCCTCACAGTGAAGATGTTCCTCCTCCTGTTGAGGTGAAATCTATGTTCAAGCTTCAACCACTCCTCTTTTCTCAAGCTGGCAGGAGACAAGTGCTGTCTTCCACAGTAAGGCCTACTCAAAGCACCGCAGGAAAAGGGGAGTGGGTTGCACTGCCCCTGTACACACAACCTTCTCTTGAGCCACTGATGACCTTCATAAAAGGTACCTGTCACAGGATCACCTTCTATACAAGTGCAGTTCTACCAGTGCAAGCTGACAGCCACCAGCAAGACTACACTGTCACTGAAGTAAGCATTTATTAGGGAATCCTTTAACATGAAATTGTACAAATGAAGTTTGTATAAACAAAACAACAACAACCAACAAAACGAAAGAAAAAGTCCACTCTGTGTCATAAACATGGATGGCAAAATAAAAAACACCACCAAAGAGAAAGTAAAATCCAGAACAGAAAACTAGTGAGCTGCTATGTACAGTTGGGACACAGTTGTGTCACACACTAAAAAGTCTTTTACAAAAGAGTCATTTCCTTTCATGGAGACCACCCTTCCACTCAAACTCACTCAGGAGGTGCTGCAAAGATGGCTTTGTTGCAGTGTTCTCTCTCCTCTCTCTCTCTCTCACCTAAAAATGAAGACAGAAATGCATGTCAGGCCTGGGGTGGAAGTTACTACAGATCATCCTTAAAAGGTCCATTTTCATGAACTGCTTTAAGTCTTCTACACATTCCTCGCTTCACTGTTAAAGATCATATGCACAAGAGGGTTTGGTGGTTTGGTTTATTTGTTTGGTTACCCATCAGGAAATTTAAATCTTCCCAAATTCAGCCCATTCAGGAAGCTGTTCCAGAACAACAACAACACCCCCCCACCCCAAATTTAGACTATTAATCAGGCTCTGGATTCAGGATGATTTTCAGGCACACCCCCCACCTGGAAACAGGGTCCAAAGCCATCCGAAACCAATCCTCCTGCCACAGAAACGCTGCCAGAAGGGTTTCCAATGTGTTTGCTCCTGTGGCTAAACGCAAGGCAGGGCCCCCCCCCCCCAAAAAAATATCTTTAGATCCACGTGCATATGATCTTTTTGTTCATTATTCTCCAAGATTTAAAAGTTTCTTTTTTTTTTATGTTTGGTTTTGGTTTTTTTTTGGTTTGCAGATTTCACTACTGGCTACAAAAAAGAAAAAAGGCAAGCATTAAAATCTTAAAAGGGATGCAACACTTATTAAAATGAGGCTCCACAATTGAAATACAACACTTAAAAAACAGAAGACCAAAAAATGATTAAAGCTGTAAAGGCATTTTATTTATCCATTAAGAAAAAAAAAAACAACACAACATACTCTTTTTTTTTAAAAGCTCCTGTAAAAAACCATTTTAAGTTAAAAAAAGACACTTTTAAAGTCTCCCAAGATATTCTGTTTGTTTTAAAAAGGAAATAATAATAAAAAAATTAATTAAAAAAATAAAAAAAGAAGCCAAAAGTCTGACGTTTTCCACTTTTAATCTTTACGCTGGTACATGAAGTTGGAAGAGACCATACCACAGGACAGCGTTTTCTGGTGTATGCCTTGCGCTCTGCCTGCAACGTGCGACCCCAGAGATAGACGTGGTCAGGGTGACACACGGCCTGCAATGAAGTTCCCGCTGGCGGGTACAAACAAGGTATAATGTCAGAGTTAGAAGACAACATTCTTGTTTTTCCTTTAAGTTGTACCCATTTCAGTACTTTACCTGTTAATACTTCTATTAAAAAGCTTTAATTAATCCTCTAGACCGCCTGGTACGCAAACAGCAAAGCAGAAAAACTCTCTTTTAAAACGTTTTTCTGAAGTACTAAAGGAGGATAAAGTCAATGTTTGTTTGTTTTTTTTTTTTACCAAAGTTAAAGATCTATAGACACTGTAGGCAAAGCTGTGTTTTTTAAGAAAAAACAAAGCAATACAACAACAAAAAAAAAACGTGGTTTAAAGTTAACAAAAGCTTAATTAAAAAGTCATGCTACGGTAAAGTTTGGTTTTTGGTTTGTGGTGGTTTGGTTGTTTTAAACTCATTTGTCTATTGATCTTTAAATTAGATTAGGCACAGTCAGAATGGACCTTGTGCTCATGCACACACCTGTTTTCCTCCAGTGCTAGGTAGTGCTTTAGTAGGGCTGGTAGTTGTTTTGATGATTGCCACCGCCACGGGATGCCTTTCCGTACGTGCTTTGTTGGCCTGCAGATAGGAGGGAAAGTAGCAACAACTCAGAAGCATCAAGGTCAATGCAGCCAACAATTCCACAGAATGGTTTGGGTTGGAAAGGACCTCAAAGATCACCTAGTTCCAACCCCCTGGGCTGGGACGCCTTCCACTAGCTCAGGTTGCTCAAAGCCTCATCCCACCTGGCCTTGGACACCTCCATGGAGGAAGCATGCAGAACCTCCCTAGGCAACCTGTTTCAGTGTCTCCCCACCCGCACTGTAAATCTCTTTGAAAGAGACTGTTCCCTGTGCTGTGCACCACCGAGGCCACTCTTCAGAGCCATGTGTTGTAATTAAGAGGTGCCAGAGGAGAGTGACTAGCAGAGGCCCTTGTGTAAAGCTGCATGCTGTTCCCTGGAAGGAGATGAACCCCACTTACCGCTGTAATCTGTGTATCCCGGCCCATATCCATAATTGGGGTAGTTGTACCCAGAGTAGTCATAGCCTCCATAGCCACTGTAGTTTTGATCGCTGTAGGTGCTGTTGTAGTTCCCATAGCCTTGATCATAGTAGTTATTATATCCTTGATTCCAGTTCTGTCCCTGACCTGAAGCCAAGCAGACCATTTTGTAAGTGGCAACTTCTAATGCTTCCACAACCATCTGGCAGCAGAGTGTGCAGACTGCTTCTGACAGCTCAAATGCAGTCTATCACAACACTATGGAAACAGCAACAGGCAGAATTTCAACCTTCTCCTACACTACTTCATCTAACTATTCGCTGCAAGAATCCTCTTACCTTCCCAAGAACTCAAGAAAAACAATTTTCAAACAAGAACTGAGGCAGCTCATTTGGGTATGAGAGATGGATCATACCCACAATGTCAGAGGCAGTCCTGCTTAGGAAACACTCCACCAAACCACAGCAGCACACCCCTGAAGCATGCATTACAGCAGGTCGTGATGTTTTCACTTCCATTTCGGACCATTAATTGTTTGAACACCAAGGAATGCCATAGAACAGCTTTATGGCACTGTGGTGGCTGTGGTTGCTTGGACTTCAAGACTCGGGTGTAATGGGACAGTTGAATGCTGCATTAGGTGCTTGTGAGGTGAGGCAAAGAGTGTTCCTTCCTCTCTAGCAAACAGCCCACGAGCCAGGTAAGAGTATCTTTTCACATGAAAGGGTGACTGCAGTTAGCTATGTTGTCAACATACCCGAAGCTACACCCAGCTTCCCACTTCACCACTGCAAGCAGAGCTTCTTCAGCTTCCACAAGCACCAAAAAGCCATTTACTCCACATTTAAACACGAGAGCTGCACACAGCCCCAAACCTACAAACACCTCAGCCTTTAGCTCAGTTAAAACATTTGCATTGATTTCAACATCCAAAACACTCACCCCGGCCACGTCCCCTTCCACCTCCTCGACCACCAGAAGTATTGCTTTTTCCTCCTTTCTGCTGCTGCTGCTGTTGCCTGTATACCTCTTTGGGCTGTGCTACTTTGATCTCACACTGAAGAGACAGAAACAATACATAATTCTTTAACTCATCAAGCATTTTCAGACCATCTTGTGAGAGCTGCTTTCAGGGAAGCCTACAGAGATGGCCTATTTCATCTGCTAAGAATGACAGCTTCCATACCTTGCCTGAACCAATCTGATGGTATCTACTTTCTAGCAGCTTCTTTACTGGCTCTTCATCTGTGTACGTGATGAAACAAAAGCCTCTCCTTTCATTTGTCTTTGTGTCCATGGGAAGCTCAATGTTCTCAATCTGAAATGGAAAGTGCCTATCAATAATGCATGACATGCACAACCAGCTTTTTATGCTACTTGAAGCAGGGTCTCTGCTGATTGCTACAAATCACCCCTCATACCGGAGCCACAAGCATACATATAGCCCCCACCCTCCTTAGCTTCATGCAAGCCTGAGCCAGCTCTCTCCTCAGCAATTCTCCTTACAACAGAAGCAACACTGTACTTGAAAGTAGAGTTGTTCTTATACTGTACCTCGCCAAAAGCACCAAAGTACTCCTTAATCTGTTCTTCAGATGTATCTGGGCTCAGCCCACCAACAAACACTTTTTTTGGTGGCTCCTTTCCTTTTAGAGCTTTTGCCCTTTTAGGATCTATTAACTTCCCGTCCAGTTTGTGTTCCTTCAGTTCCAATACCTAAGCAGCACACAAGGGGGGGAAAAAAAAGCCTCAGATCACGAGTGACACAGGCAGGCTCTGTGCCATCGATCCACAAGCAATGCACTCACCTTCTCCACGCTGGCAGCATCCTTGAAGAGCACGAACCCAAATCCTCTCGACCTCCCAGTCACCGGGTCTGTTTTAATTGTACAATCCACGACCTCGCCAAACCGAGAGAGATACTCCGTCAAGTCTTTCTTGCTGGTGTCCCAGCTGAGGCCTCCGATAAACATTTTCCTGAAAGGCAGCAGGCACGTCAAGGCAGCTGGGCACAAGCCCCCAAGTGCAGACGCACGCACCAGCACGAAAGCAGGCCGCTTGCGGCCGCCGCCAGCCGAAGGCGCTCAGGAAACCATCGCCACCCGGCTGGCCTTCACGCAGCCCGCCAGCCGCTGCAGACTGCAGGGCTCGGCCCGACGCCGCCATGATGCTGGGCCTGACGCGGCGCCCTCCCCGTCCGCCCCGAGCTCGCCAGCCGCGCAGGCCCCGCAGGCTACCGGTGACGTCACCGTGATTGACAGCCGGCCCGCGGAAACTGGGTCAGCAGCCCAGCACACAAAGGCAAGCGCGGCCATTGGCGTGAGGAGCAGAGGCCCCACCCCTCCCCCGCGCCAGGGCCGCCCACCCTCCCCCGCCCCGTTGAGGAGGGCGGGAGAAGGAGCCGCTACCCCCCCATTACCCTCCCCCCCCCTGGCCTACCCGTCGTCCTGCTGGTTCTTGCTCGCGTTAATCTTGGAGCCCTCAGCGAACTCCTCCTGGCCGCCACTCATCTCGGTTGCGTCCTCCATGGTGGGGCGAGGGCAGCGGGGTGGCGAGGGCAAGCGGCAGAGAGAGCAGAGACCTACGCGGCAGAGAAAATGGCGGCGGAAGAGATCCGGGCACCGCCTGCACCAGCCTTATATACCCGCGCCGGCAGCCAATCAGCGCCGCTCTCTCGCCCGGCGCCGCAGCGCCCCTGCCGGCTCCCAGTGGAGCTGCGGTCCCCGCCTGCCACCGGGGTCTGGCACCCCCTGAGCGACCCCTAAGACCCAGGCCTCAGCCCGACTGCTGCGGGTGAGGCGCCGGTACAGCCGCGCTCTGCTGCGGGGCCCAGAGTGCACCGTGAAGCCGCCATCCCCGCTTGCTTCGTTCTTCCGCGTGCACCGTGCTCCCCGCACCCCTCCCGCCGCGGGCCCAGTGGCGAGGTGGGGGTCGGTGCCCTGGACGGGGACCAGCAGACCGGGAGAGGCGAGCTTCGGTGTTGGGGGAGGGGAGGGGGCGTAACGGTGCAAGCCAGTTCAGGAGGCGGCGGGGCGGGCGCTCCGGGGGCGGGCACAGCCGGCGCGGCACTCTCCGCTGCCGGCGTTTCGCGGTCGCCACAGTCACCTTCCGCGTTCCGCGGCCTCACTGCCCGGCCCGGCCCCCCGCGCACCGCAGGGCGGAGCGCCCGCGCCGCCGCCGCCTCTGTCCCCCGGTGCGCCTGGCTCCCCACGTGCCGCCGCGGCCATGGGCTTGCTGCCGGTGCCGGCGGAGGTGCGGGCCATCCTGCTGGACATCGAGGGCACCACCACACCCATCGCCTTCGTCCAGGTGAGGCGCAAACGGCAGCCCCGGCGGCATCGCTGGGGGGCTCCGCTAGCATCGTCGCCGTGATCCCCCGTCAGCCGGGGGCGTGGGGGTGAGCGGGGTGCGTACAGATCGGTGTCTATTACCCTTCCGCGGCGGCTGTGCCGGGGCTGCGGGCGGCAAGGCCCCGCTCCCTCCAGGAGCCCCCTCCCGCCTTTGCTGAGCTTTGCTTAACAATAGTCCCAAGGAAATCCGGTCGGTGCTCACTCGCCGCCTGCTCTCCCGTGGGCAGCAGAACCGGGAGCTGTTAGATCCAGGGCAGTTCAGCAAATGGTGTTTCCCGCGGGGTATCGGCAGCTGGGGCTGGAGCATCGCTGCTGCCGCTGGAGTGAAGGCTGCGGCTGCAGCGCCTCACCCGAGTCGGCAGGGGCCTGAGGGACCACCTCGGGTGAGCCGCTCTCCTTTCCCTTCAGGAACACGCTGCGGTGTCGCCGGAGGTTGATGTCCTTCCTCCGGCAAGCACAGGAGCAGTACGCGGCAGGGTTGCGCAGAGAGCAAGCACATCAGGTGTAGGTGGGGAGGGCTGTACGAACAGGGGGGGATGTGTGAGGGGCGTTCCCTTGCCTAGGAAAAGGCTTGAGACTATGAAAATGTTGAGGGTGCCAGAGCCAGGGGACTGGGAGGCCAGCAGGAGCCATTGGAAGAAAAGCTGTAAAGTGCTAAAATGTGCAGTTCTCCCAGCACTGGGGGTCCCTTTTACACAGAGAGGCTTTGGTCCCTAACCAAGCCTCATGCCTTTACACAAGAGAGCAGTTTGCTTGTATTTAGGACAGGGAGAAGAATTATCCCTGCAGGATAGGTCAGGGAGCAGAATTATCCCTGCTTCTGCCCTTAACTGGTGTTTGGTCTGAGACACTGGAGCTTTAGTTAGATCTTTTTCTTTGCTGGCATGTGATGCATGGAAGGGTAAAAGCTCTTTCCAGAAATTCTAGGTGCTGTCACAGATGAGCAACGTGACCTATATCTCTCCTGTCAGTGTGCCTACAGTTCTCTTGAAGAAACTTCATGTCTAGATGGTAGTGCAGCTGCATCTTTCAGAGAAAACAGCTCAGATTTCTTACTAAACATCTAAGGCAGCATCAAAGTTGGTTGCATCCCCTTTGAATCCTTTTGCTGTCATGCAAGTAAGCCAACATTCCTGAGATGGTTACCTTCCTCAAGCCACTCTGTGGCAGGGATTTGTGGGTTCCCAATAAAACTCAATTGCTGGGAATCCTGAAAATGCTTGAAACAAGTTATTTCACTTGGACTTTCAGTTAGCCTCCACCAGTGTCTTTTGCCTCTGAAAGATCCTCTGCTGGTTCTGTGCAGGCATTTAGTCTTCACAGTTCATAGAATGGTTTGGGAAGGGACCTTCAAGATCATCTAGTATCAACCCCTCTGCCATGGGTAAGGACACCTCCCACCACCCCAGGTTGCTCAAGGCCTCATCCAGCCTGGCCTAACACACCTCCAGGGGGGGACAGCCACCACCTCCCTGGGCAACTTGTGTCAGAGTCTCCCCAGCCTCTCAACATTTATTCCTTATCTTCACTCTCAATCTCCCTCTCCCAGCTCAAAGCCATTGTCTCTCATCCTGGCACTCCAGCCTTGTCAAAAGTCCCTCCCCAGCTCTCCTGGAGCCCCTTCAGGTACTGGAAGACGCTCTGAGGTCTCCCTGGAGCCTTCTCTTCTCCAGGCTGAACAGCCCCAACTCTCCCAGCCTGTCCCACAGGGGAGGTGTTTCCCCTGTGGCTTTTATACCCTAGCCCTGGCTGCCCTGCCCTGATGTGACATCTGGCATGATTTGGGTGGGGGGTTGAGTAACACAGTTGTATCTGGTTAGTATGGCCTTTGGTTTATTACCATACAGAGGGCTGCCAACTTCCATATTCAAATGCAGTTAATTAGGCAAAGGTCCTCACTCAGGCACTGTAGCCTTCAAGATGTGGTCAAAGCTGCTTGCTTCTCTTGTGTCAGCCTTGCTTCATCAGTTTCAGCCAAAACAGGACCACCTTCTCTTCACCTCCTTCAGCCACTGGCAGGCCAGCTCAGCTGATCTGCACCTCAGAGGCAGCAGAATCACCTCTTGGTTGCAAGCATCTCAACCTCTCTCCTGAAGGGCACTAAATTCGGTGGCATTACAGTCACACAGCAAGCTGGGCAGTCTGCCCACACTGGGGAAACAGCTCCCTGCCTTTCCTGTGTCTGAGGCTCTTCCTGCTCCCACAGATCCTGCCATGGCAGCTGCTTGGACTTCCCAGTCTGAAACAGCACTCATGAGAGCAACTCATAATTATTCTGGTTGCCCTTGGGGTTTTTGAAGGTTTGTCATTCTCCTTGGCATTTTCCCCTAACCCTCTTTCATTTCATTTGCAAGACTGTCCTATAGGCTCAGTGTCATGGAACTAGACCTTTTACTTAGAAAGGTCCTCTGGCTCTGGTGAGAAGTGGAGATGTGCTGTTGTGGTGGGGTGGGGTGAGTAATTTCCTCCATACTAGCTGTTCTGGGCTGGGTTTTGGATTTTCCCTACTGCTGGGCACTGCTGACACAGAGTCAAGTCCTCTTCTGCTTCTCACCCCACCAGCAAGCAGGCTGAGGGGTGCACAAGAAGCTGGGAGGGGACACAACTGACCCCAGCTGACCAAAGGGACATCCCAGACCATAGGGCATCATGCTCAGCATGCAGAACTGGGGGAGATAGGAGGATATTTGGAGTGTGCCATTTGCCTTTGTAAGTAGCCATTGGAGGTGGTGGAGCCCTGCTCCTGGAGATGGCTGAACCCTGCCTGTCCATGGGAAGTGGGGAAGGAGATCCTTGCTCAGCTGTGCTTGAGCACAGCTTTGGCTTTCCCTATTAACCTGTCTTGATCTCAGCCCACTTTGACTGTTCTGATTCTCTCCCCCATCCCACTGGGGAGGGAGGGAATGGCTGTGTGGTGCTTGGGTGCCAGCTGCAGTTAAGGCACTGCAGATGTGCTTGCAGAACAATCTTCCTTAGTGCCCCATTAAAGACAGAGTCACTTCAGAACTGATACACACTCAGCTTTCTACTCCTCAGCTGGTGGGAACTTGGGAGCATGCCTGTCATTTGAGGCAGTTCTTGGGAAGCCCAGGAAAAGTTGTTCATCCACCATTCCATCCTGGGACTTAAAAGTTGCAGCTGCAGAAAGATTCGTGCAAAACCATCCACCCTCTGGCTCATCTGTCTCTGTCCAGGCCCTGTGGCGCCATGCAGTATGTGTGTCAAGGCAGGCTGTGGGGAAGCTCTAGCAGGGAATCAGAGAATGGTAGGGTTTGGAAGGGACCTCCAGAGATCATTAAGTCCAACCCTCCTGCCCAAGCAGGATCACCCAGGGCAGGTCACACAGGAACACATCCAGAGGGGTCTGGAAAGTCTCCAGAGCAGGAGACCCCACAACCTCTCTGGGCAGCCTGCTCCAGGACTCCAGCATCCTCACACCAAAGAGGTTTCTCCTCATGTTGAGGTGGAACTTCCTGGGTTCCAGTTTGTGTCCTTTGCCCCTTGTCCTATCACAGGAAAAGGGCCTGGCCTCTGCTTCTTGCTCCCAACCCTTGAGGTGCTATAAACATTCATAAGATCCCCTCTCAGTCTTCTCCTCTCCAGACTAACCAGCCCCAGGTCTCTCAGCCTGTCCTCATCAGACAGATGTTTCAGGCCCTTCATCATCCTCATAGCCTCCACTGCCCTCTCTCCAGCAGATCCCTGTCCCTCTTGAACTGGGGAGCCCAGAACTAGACACAATACTCCAATTGTGGCCTCCCCAGAGCAAAGTGGAGGAGGAGAACCTCCCTTGACCTCCCTTCATGCACCCCCAGGAAGCCATTTAGCCACAAGGGCACATTGCCATCCATGGGTAACTTACTCTCCACCAGCACTCTGAGGCCCACTCCATGAGCTGCTCTGGGAACAGTTGCTGTTTGCTCATGGAAATGACTCCCAGGCCAGCCTGTGCCAGCACTCCTCTAGCAGCCTGCCAGCCTCACCCCTGCCAGCATAAAGGAGCTCACAGAATCAACCAGGTTGGAAAAGACCTCAGAGATCAAGTCCAACCCATTACCCAATACCTAACACCCCCTGACAACTAAACCATGGCTCCAAGTGCCACATCCAATCCTTTTTTGAACACCTTCAGGGATGCTCCCTGGGCAGCTCATTCCAGTGGCAAATTACTCCCTCTTTGTGAAGAACTTTCTCCTTATCTCAAGCCTAAACCCCCCCTGGCACAGCTTGAGACTGTGACCTCTTGTCCTTCTCTTGTGTGCTGCCAGGAGACCTTGTTCCCTTACATCAGAGACAACCTGAAGGAGTACCTGCGTGCCCACTGGGAGGAGGAGGAGTGCCAGCGGGACATCAGGCTCCTGAGGAAACAGGTGAAGTACCAGCTGCACCCTGCAGGCTCCCTGGGGCTTGAGGTCACTCAGGCTCCCTCAGTCATCCCACATTAGATCATGCCACTCTTTGGCCCCTAGAGAGGCTGCTTGCCTCTGACTCCCCCCTGCACCCAAAGCCTGAGGTTCTGCTCAGGGCAGAGCTGGTGCTTGGTAGGCAGCAGCACCTCAGCTGCTTCCCTCAGCTTGCCTTGGTTGTGGTGGCCCCAGGCAAGTGTCAAACCATGACTTTTCAGCTTCATGCCTGCACTGTGTCCTTCTGTGGTGGGTTGAAAATTTCCCCCCCCACCTCACTGCAGCCTCCTTTCAGGGAGCTGTAGAGAGCAATGAGGTCTCCCCTCAGCCTCCTCTTTTCCAGGCTAAACACTCCCAGTTCCCTCAGCTGCTCCTCACCAGACCTAATCTGAAGCCCTGCCAATGAGCCCAGCCAGCTGCCATGATCAAACCCTAGTCCCCTTTTGGGTGAGGGCTACCCCATCAGCTGCCAGCAGGCCTGGCATCATGGAAATGGACCCATCTGACATTGTCCTTGTCCAGTTGTGCCCTGGGGTGGGTTGAAAATTCCCACACACACCCCCAACGTTGAATTGCCAGCCCAGCCAGTTGGGAGCAAATGAAAGCTGTAGTTACAAGCAAACTACAATCTACAATGGGATGCAGTGAGTGTGTACAAAACACACAGCATTTACAGGGATTTACAATTAATAAACAGCACAAGAGAAAACCACCCACACACACCACACCACACCTTGGCCAGAAATCCAGGGGAGCTAATAGCTTTCCCCTTCCCTGCTCCCCTCCTACCCCCTGGACACAAAGGGACAAGCAAAAGAGCAGAGAATTGGTTTTTAGTACTTGGCCAAAACAAAGGACAGAGCCAAGGTCAGCCAGAAGCAAGAGAGTCTCCCCAGAGCCAGGAAGCTGATAACAGAGAGAGAAAGTTTACAGCCCTGAGTTTTGTGTCTATTATCTGTCCAGTGGGGATTGTTGAGAACTTGGCATTATCTTCCTTTTCCCACCCAGTGGTGATTTCTTTACATTCTACCACTTTCTGCTCAAGATCTGTGGAAGATTTTCAAGGTGCAGCCTGACACTACCCCACCTTCTCTTGCTGAAGCCACTGCCTGCAGCAGAGGTTCTTGTCCCACACACAGGGCAGTGGCATTTGAAACCTGTGGCTGGCTGAAGCCCACTGATGCATTTGCTACTCTGCCTTCATTTCAGTGATAAAAATCCTCAGTGCCATTCTCATCAGGGCATTGACAGTGCAGCTACAGCAGTGCTAGCTTTGAGGTTTGGAAGGAACAATCCCAAGTGCTGAAGCCCTGGGGAGAAAAGCATTCACAGGGTGTTTTAAACCTTTCCCATGGAGGGCAGCTGAAGGGGGTCAAAGTGCCTCGATGGTGCAGCTATTAGACCTCTTTCCTCAGCTGAGACGTTGAGGCCACTCACCTCTTGTTGTGCTGGCTGGTTTCCAGGCCCAGGAGGACTCCAGCTTGGATGGGGTGGTGCCAATCCCTTCGGATGGTGGCAGCGGGGAGGAGGAGCTGGAGCGGCTGATCCAGGCGGTGGTGGACAACGTGCACTGGCAGATGGCCTTGGACAGGAAAACCACAGCCCTGAAGCAGCTCCAAGGGCACATGTGGAGGGCAGCCTATGCCACAGGGCACATCAAAGGAGAGTGAGTAATGGTGTGAGTAGCTGTGTGCCCCTTTTCCCCTGGGGCAGCTTTGGGGTGCACCAAACGGGATTGCTGCCTATGCATTTGTGCTCAGTTGTGGCCACTGCTGTCATGGAACCTACTGCAGACACTTCAGTTCCAACACAGGGAAGCACACATCCATGGACCTCTTGGAGAGCAGCACAGGGGAAAGGGACCTGAGGGTCCTGGTGGGCAGAAGGATGACTGTGAGCCAACAATGTGCCCTTGTGGCCAAGAAGGCCAGTGGCATCCTGGGGTAGATTAGAAGGGCTGTGGTGAGTAGGTCAAGAGAGGTTCTGCTGCCCCTCTACTCTGCCCTGCTGAGGCCACATCTGGAATATGTGTCCAGTCTGGGCCCTCAGTTCAAGAAGGACCTCAGAGAACTGCTTGAAAGAGTCCAGCACAGAGCCACAGAGCTGCTGAAGGCAGTGGAACATCTCCCTGTGAGGCCAGGCTGAGGGAGCTGGGGCTTGGAGCAGAGGAGCCTGAGGGCTACCCTCATTGCTGTTGATAAAGATGTGCAGGGATGGAGCCAGGCTCTGCTTAGGGATACCCAATGATAGGACAAGGGGCACTGGGGCAAGCTGGAGCAGAGGAGGTGCCACAGGAACAGAAGGGAAAACTTTCTCACTGTGAGGATGACAGAGCCTGGCGCAGGCTGCCAGAGAGGTTATGGAGTCTCCTGCTCTGGAGACCTTCAAAAGCACCTGGATGCATTCCTGTGGGACTACCCTGGGTGATCCTGCTCTGGCAGGGCAGTTGAACTTCATCTCCAGAGGTCTCTTCCCTACATTCTGTGATCCTGTGAGCTGAACTGTTGGAGCTAGGAACCCAAAAGCTAGAGATGACAAGTGGGCGAGAGTGTTTCTCTTTAAAGGACACAGGGCCTGAGAAAGAGAACAAGGTACGGAGGCATGATGTGGGGGGACTCTGCTTACAGCCATGTTTTACCAACAGGGAACCCTTCCAGATGGCAGGGCAGGTGGGATCAGGATGCAAAAAGCCTGTCCTCTGTCCTCCCCCTTATTTCTCCCTTGCAGAGAAACGCAGTGGGATATTTCCCCAACCTTTCCTCCCCTTTCCAAACGGAAGGGGCTGGAGCAACTCTGCCAAATGTCTGCTGCCTGCAGAGCAGTGGGTGAGCTGCTCAACTGGCTGGAGCTAAGGAGTCTCCCCTGGAGACTTGCCAAACCCACCTGGACACATTTTGTGCAACCTGCTCTAGGTGATCCTGCTCTGGCTCGATCTCCAGAGGTCCCTTCAGCCCCAACCACGCTGTGATTCCCTGAGGCTCTGTCACCTGCTGCTCAAATAAGACTCCCCTGGTTGCAAATCCTCTGGGCAGATGTGGAAGGAAGGCAGTTCCCTTGAAAAACTAATGGGACTAAGTTTCAGAGTGCCTGAGCTGAAGGTGTGCCACCAGCTGCCCCTGGGTTTGCCCTTACCTGCTGCCCTGTTTGGCTCCAGGCTCTTCGAGACGTGGTTCCAGCCATCCGGAAGTGGCGGGAGGCAGGGATGAAGGTCTACATCTACTCCTCGGCAGCATCGAAGCCCAGAAGCTTCTTTTGGATACTCTACAGAAGGTGATATCCTAGAGTAGAAAACCATATCACCTTCCTTACAGCTTCTCCCTCTGCAGAGCCCTTCCCTCCCAGCCCTTGGCTGCGGAAGTCTTTCTGAACAGAGCCTGGTGGTTGATCGCTGGGATCATGAGCGTGGCTGTGGCAGAAAAAGAGGGAGGGGACAGTAGCCTTCTCTTCAGGTGCACCAGACCAACTGCCTGGCTTTTCCTCTCTCTTTCAGCTCTTGATGGCCACTTTGATACCAAAATAGGCCCCAAGTATGAAAGTGAGAGCTACAGAAGATTGCCACCGCATTGGGTGCGCCACCAACAATATCCTCTTCCTGACCGACGTCCCTCGAGGTAGGTGGCCTGCAGCCCTGCTGCCTCTCCTCTATGCAAGGCATGGAGATGATCTTGAACATGTGCTGTTTCACTGTCACAAGCACCCCAGGAATCACAGAAATCACAGAAACATTCAGGTGGAACAGACCTCAGGATCACCAAGTCCAACCATTAACCCTGGTTCACCATATCCCCAAGCACCACATCCAAACCACCTTTAAACCCTCCAGGGTTGGGGACTCCACCACCTCCCTGGGCAGCACATTCCAATGTCTGACCCACTTGCTGGGAAAAACCTTTCTAATGTCCAGTCTAAACTACCAGTTGGAGCTTGAGGCCATTCCTCTTGTTCTGTCACTAATTACCTGTGAGAAAAGACCAGCACCAACTTCTCCACAGCTCCTTTCAGGTAGCGCAGACAGCCAGGAGGTCTCCCCTCAGCCTTCTCTGTTTCACACTAACCATCCCCAGCTCCTTCAGTTGCTCTTCATCAGATTTATTCTCCAGGCCCTTCACAGCTTCCTTGCCCTCCACTGCCCTGGCTCTAGAACCTCCACATCTCTCTTGTATTGAGGTCCCCAAAACAGGACACAATACTCCAGGTGTGGCCTCCTCAGAGCTGAATACAAGGGGGCAGTGACCACTTTGCTTCGGTGTCACCCCCACTGGTGCTGCCATGCTCCTTCCTTATGCTTCCAGGCTGTCACCCAGCAGCAGGACAGTGATGAGTAGCACTGCAGGGAGGGAAAACAGGTCAAGCAGAAAACCTGTCCTTGCTCCAGCGAGCAAGGAGAGGTGTGCAAGTGGAGTGGAGCATTTGCTGAAGCAGTTGGCATGCCCCATTGGGGAGCAGACAATGTCTGCTGGTGCAGCTCTGTGGCGGCGTGGTGGTCGGTTCTTTGTGCTGCTCACCACCAGGTTGTGTTCACTTCTGTCACCAAGACTTGACCCCCTGAAAGCCAGGCTCAGCAGGCTAATTTCCTGCCTTCCCTGGAAACATCTTTCTGGCAGAAACAGCACTGGGTTGTGATCTAAGTCTAGGCCAACTTGGTCCCAGGAGCCCCTGCCTCCCTCTCAGCCCTGGCAGCAGAGCTGGTGGGAGCTTGCAGTTGCCTCATTTCCCCTGTATCATCTTCCTGTGACCTCTGCTTAGGGAATGAAGGAAACTTGTGAGAAGTGAATCCTACAGGGGGGTGCGGACTTTGTTAGCAAGCCCAACCACAGCCCAGCTGCTTGGTGACAGAATGGAGCTGCCAGTGTGTGCTGCCTGCAGGTGCCTTGGCCACCCTTGGGGCCCCAGCACAAGGATATGGACCTGCTGGAGAGGTCCAGAGGAGGCCACAAAGATGGCTGAAGCACCTGCCCTATGGGGACAGGCTGAGGGAGCTGGGCGTTCAGCCTGGAGAAGAGAAGGCTCCAGGGAGACCTCAGAGCAGCCTTCCAGTACCTGAAGGGGCTCCAGGAGAGCTGAGGAGGGGACTTTTGACAAGGGCTGGGAGTGCCAGGATGAGGAACAATGGTTTGAAACTAGAGTGGGGCAGGTTTAGGTTGGATGTGAAGGGAGTGAAATGCTGGAACAAGATGTCCAGAGATGTGGTTGAGACCCTGTCTGTGGAGACATTCAAGATGAGGCTTGAGATGGCCCTGGGCAGCCTGATCTAGTTGGAGATGTCCCCTGCTGCTTGCAGAGGGGTTGAACAAAAGGACTTTGGAGGCTCCTTGCTACCTGATGCTTCTGTGAATCTGTGCAGCCATCAGCAGGCGCGCCTGCAGGGTGCATCAGCAGGGCGATGCCTGCAGGGTGCCATCAGCTGGGCACTGTCTGCAGGGTGCCATCAGCTGGGTGCTGTCTACAGCTGGGCGCTGCCTACAGGGTGCCATCAGCTGGGCGCTGCCTGCAGGGTGCCATCAGCAGGGCGCTGCCTGCAGGGTGCCATCAGCTGGGCGCTGTCTGCAGGGTGCCATCAGCTGGGTGCTGCTTGCAGGGTGCCATCAGCTGGGTGCTGTCGCAGGGTGCCCTAAGCCATCAGCAGGGTGCTTCTGGGTGCATCAGCAGGGTGCTGTCTGCAGGGTTGCCATCATGGGTGGCTTGCAGGGTGCCATCAGCGCGCGTCTGCAGGGTGCCATCAGCTGGGTCCGCTGCAGGGTGCCACAGAAGGTGCTGTCAGCAGGTTGCCATCAGCTGGGTGCCGTCTGCAGGGTGCATAGAGTGTGTCAGCAGGGTGCCCTGGACAGCCATCAGCTGGGCGCGTCTGCAGGGTGCATCAGCTGGGCTGCTGCGGGTGACATCAGTGGGCGCTGCAAGGGTGCCCTGGACAGCCATCAGAGGGGCGCTGCCTGCAGGGTGCCATAAGCTGGGCATGCCTGCATGTCAGCTGGGCGCTGCCTGCAGGGTGTGACAGCATCAGCAGGGTGCTGACTGCAGGGTGCATCAGCTGGGTGCTGCCTGCAGGGTGCCCTGGGACAGCCATCAGCAGGGTGATGCCTGCAGGGTGCCATCAGCTGGGTGCTGCTTGCAGGGTGCTTTGGTCCAAGCCATCACCTGGGAGAGGAAGCTGAGCAGCCGCTCCAGCCTGCCACAATAGCCACTCCACCTGCAGCTCTGCTGGGCTGGGCCCTCTCTAGAGCTGCAGGCCACAGCATGTCTTTAAAAAGATGTCAGTGCTTTCAGAATCACAGAATCAGCCAGGCTGGAAAGACCTCAGAGATCATCAAGTCCAACATAGACCTAATACCTAACACCTCCTGACAACTAAACCACGGCTCCAAGTGCCATGTCCAAGCCTTTCTTGAACACCTCCAGGATGGTGACTCACCACCTCCCTGGGCAGCACATTCCAATAGCCAATTCCTCTTTCTGGGAAGAACTTTCTCCTCACTTCCAGCCTAAACCTCCCTTGGCACAGCTTGAGACTGTGTCCTCTCGTTGTGGTGCTGGGTGCCTGCAGAAGAGACCAACCCCTCCTGGCTTTCAGGAAGCTGTACGGAGCAATAAGGTCTCCCCTGAGCCTCCTCCAGGCTAAACAACCCCAGCTCCCTCAGCCTCTCCTCACAGGGCTTGCTTTGGGGCCCCAAGCCTTGAAGCCCCTCCTGTGGAGGTGTCAGCAGGCAGCCCTCACCTCCCCCCTCCCCACCCCGGCTGTGTTTCAGAAGCCAGCGCGGCGGAGGAGGCGGAGGCGCACGTGGCAGTGGTGACCAGGCCAGGCAACGCAGGACTGACTGATGATGAGAAATCCTATTACAGCCTCATCTCCTCCTTCTCTGAACTCTTTGCCTGCCTCCACCTAGGGGAGAGCAGGGCCTGCCCAGCAGCCTGCGCCTCGCCTGCGTCGTCCTTGTGTAACCTTAGGTAATGTCTGTCCGTACCCAGACCTCAAAAGCCGAACCCGCGTCGTCGTGCTTGGAGCCCAGCAGCGCAGGCAGGGATGGGTGGGGAGAAAGGCAGAGGCCTGCAGCAGCCAGCTGGAGCTGGGAGCAGGGTGAGAAGCAGCACCCATGGGTCATAGACTCACAGAACTGTCAGGGTGGAAGAGACCTCAAGGCTCAGCCATTTCCAACACCACCCCCCACCCCGCCATGGGCAGGGACGCTACACACTACAGCAGGTTGCTCACAGCCACATCCGCCTGGCTGCTGAAACCCCCAGGGATGAGGCTTCCACCACCTCCTGCTCTTCCTGCCCTTTCCAGCTAGCAATTAGCTCAGGGGATGCTTCCTTCAGGCTCTGGTGCTGAGTGGCCCCCCATGAACTCTGGCTGTTGGAGAAACAGTCTGCAAACAAGGCGGGGGGGGGGTGTCCCCTTCCCAGAGGGAATCTGGGGGGGCCAGGATGGAACATGAGTTTCTCTCTGCAGCCAGGGCTGCTGACTAAAAGCTTTCAATGAGGGGGGAGTGGGCTGGAAAATGCCACAGGTGTGCCACACAGTAGATTGGAAGTGTCCCAGCAAAAGCCAGCCCTTGCTGCAGGCAAGCTCTTTAGGCCAGGACCAGCTTCAGTCCTGGCTACCCCCACAGCAGGGCTAGGTAAAAAAACAGCACAACTGCCTATTAAAGCTGCTTTGAGCTACCCAGTGAAGAATATCTATATAAACACAGCTTTAAAATGCACCTTTGAGCCTCTCTTCACTGCTGGGTCAAAATGGCTGGGCTCTGGGATCCAGCTGGCTGAACACCAAAGCCACCTTGATCTTTCTGAAGCATCTCCCTCAGTACTAACACCCTTGGAGCACTTCTCAGCAGCCACCACCACCCTGACACCTGTTCCTAGCACTGGACAGCTGTGAGCAAACCCCCACCAGCAACTGCTCCCAGTATCCAATCACAGACAGCCTTCACCTTTCACCTCCCCCTACCTAATTGTGTCCACTTAGATCAAATCATCACTGGAGCTTTTCCTACTGTAGTGAATAAAAACCACACTCTGCTTTGGCTGTGTTCAGTCCCTCCCTCATTTGGCTTCCTGTCTACACACCAGTGGTCCCAGCACTCCAAGGGCAGCTCTTTAAACCTCTCAATGCTTTGTTTTGCCTTACCTGGTCCTTTCCTTAAGGCAGGCAGCCTTGTCTTGCCCAGGAAGCTGTTCATCCTCCCTGACCATCTTCAGGTTCCAGCAGGGGCACAGCAGGTCCTACCAGTCAGAGTGGGGGCAGAGGCACTCTGGAGCTCCAGTCACTGCTGCTGGCACTTTGTGCACGGGTGGCACTTGTGCCATGCACGTTTCTGCATGAGCTGTGCTTGAGCTTGCCCCAGGGCTGGCCAAGCTGGCATCCCAAGCTGGGCATGGCCCCCTGAGCTCTGCAGCTGTGTGAGAACAAGCAGGGCACAGGCACTGGGAGAAGCAAACACATCCTGCCAGCAGCACTGCCCTTCCAAAACCTTGCTGGTAGCAGGTAAGGCCTTGAGGCAGCCACTCTGGTGACCACCTGGGTTTGTGTAAAAGAGTGTGACCTTCCTCCTGGGGGGAGAGCCTGCTAGTTAGCACTGTGGAGAGTATCTGCATGGCTGAAGAGTCCCTTGCTTCCTTCATGTTGATAATGACACTTGGAAATAGCTTTTGCTTTGCATTTGCCCTCAGAAAGCTATGCATGGGGGGGGGGGGGGAGGGGGATTGGGGGACACACACACCCCACACCCCCCCAAAATAAAAACCAAATGAAAGAAGCTGAGTTTCTCCATAAAAAGCACTTTAATCAGTGGCCATGTTTCAGGGCCAGAGCAGCCATTGAGCTGAAATGTGCAGTTAGAAAGAGTCTTTAAGAAAATGTACATCATTACCAGCAAAAAAAACCAAACCCACCCCCAACCTCAACCCCTGAAGTTCTGTTTGGATTGCATATAGGAAAAAAAGGAGAGAAAGAAAACCAATAACAGTGATAATTGTAACAATAAATCATCACAAGCATCATTTGTTTTCCCCCTTGCTAAAATCCTAACTAGGAAGGGGGGGGGGGAGGGAAATGGTCAAACAGAAAGTCATGATTCTGGTTCCCCCCAAAAAAAAACCCAAACAAGGTCACAGTGGCCTATTTACAGTCCCAACACCATCCAAACAAGCAGCTCTTTTGTGCTCCATGTGCACTGAGTGTCTGTGCTCCTAGGAAGGCTCCTCCACCTGCAGCTTCTCCAGGCTGCCCCCCACCCCTCCTGCCCTGGCCCCAGAAGGAGCTCCTGGATGGGCTGCTGGGGAGCTACTGCAGTCAGTGGTGGAGAGATTAGGTCAGAGGTGAATCCCCTTGGGTTCTAGCAGCCAGGCCTCAGAGGGGCTTGGGGGTGGCTGGATTGATCTCTCAGCAGCTGTGCCAGGGGTTGCTGCGCCCAGCAGCCTGGCAGCAGCTGCAGGAGCAGCCTGGCTGAGCTCAGCAGAGCAGGCTGGGCACCACCAGTTGGGTATATGGCATGCAGCATGCACGGTCCCCTTCAGCTTGCCACTGCTCTGAGCTCTAAAGCATGGCTTCCATCTCAGGGGAAGTGGCAGATGTGGTCACAATCTTACCCAAAGGTGACCCTTGTAGGGGAGGAGGACAAGGCCATCAATCTGTCCCTACCCCTTTGGTGGCTGAGCTGTGGTCCCTCAGGGTAGAAACTCGAGGTAGTACTCACCTTGTTGTGCAGTGGAGGTGGCCAAGCCATGCTTCCCTCCTCAGGTGCAGGGAGCACTTGGCTAAACCTTGTCAGCAGTTTGGGGTGCTAAGTGGAAGGAGGAGGCTTGTGTGGCCTCCACATTCTCCCTGGTGCTGTGGGAGGACAGGACCAGCAGCCCTCCACCCAGCCTCTGTGTCTGCTCTGCTCCCATGTGCTTATCAGCAGTATGGTTTGTGCTTTTTTGTGCTTCCAGCAGGAGCCCACAGCTGCTTTTTGCTCTGTGCCGGCCTTTGGCCACCCTCAGAGCAACCTTCCAGCAAAGTGCTCACTAATGGAACAGCTAAGAGGAGGCCTTCAGCAGCCCAACAACAAAGCCTGGAGGGTGCTCTGGATTTACAACATGACTGCCTGAGAACAATTCTTGGCCCACAGGAGGCAAGGGCAGCTGAAGTTTTTCTTCTTAACTGGTTTGGACAGAAGATTTTCCTCAACTGTTTCTCCCTCCAGGAGAGGGCCTCTGACTTTGCAGAAGGCCAAACAAAATCCTGTGCCTTTTCCCCCCCTCTGTCAGCAATGCCACACTGCAGCACAGGTTGCCCTTCAAATGCCTTTTCGTTTCCCATGCTGTTCCCTGCAGCTCAGACAAGCTGCAAGCCTAAGCTGAGCCTGACTGGAGGGAAACAGAATCCATGCTCATGAGAAGCAGCTCCCAGCACTCCCCTGCCAGCCCTTCCCAAACTCAGGTGTTCAAACAGAGCCTTGAGCTCCTGCTTTAAAAAACAACAACCACCAACAACCAAACAACCCAACAGCTTCTGTTTGCAAGCCTCCCTTCAGGGAGGGAGAAGCCCCTTCTAGTGTTGCTTGCTCCCTTCCTGCCCCTCCAGCCCTCAGACTGCCTCCCTGCCACCTTGGCAACCCACTTAAAACCTGTGGCAGGCTCCACTCAGGACAGCTGACCATACTTGGGGGACTGTCAGCATGTCTCAAGTTTTGACTTCTAAGTGCACCAGGAGAAAATCCAAACCTTGTGCCCAGAACCACCTGCAAGGGTTCTGTTCTCCTTGAGGGTGAGCTGAGTGTTGCTAACACCAAGCTTCCCCCTTCCATGAACAGAAAGGAAAGCCCCAAAGTGCTTCGGAATACTACACACATGTGGTGGAAGCACTGCACACAGGGAGCAGCCTCTTCTGGGTGATCGGCACACAGACCTTCCCACCTCCATCCAGTGCTTCCCTTCCCTCCGTGCCTACTGGTGGCCTCACACACAGAGCCAAGCAAGGACCCCACTGTCCCAGCTCCTCTGGCCTGGGGCTGTGTGCCAGCTACAAGGCAGCATCCACCACATGCCCTGATCACAGCATTTCTCCCAGACCTGCCTTGGCCACCTGCTGCTTTCTAGGCTGGAGGAGATGCCTGCCTGCCTGCTCAACAACATCCAGTTGGGGTCTTCCATGCCTGCTTCCAAGTGCAGGAGGAACAGCCACTCGCCCTCTCCCCCTACCATCTACCCAGCTGGCAGCCAAGCAACAACACAAGAAAAACACGTGAAAGATGCAGGCTGGTGCCCTAGGGAACCAGCCACTCCTGAAGACTCTTGGTGCCGGAGAAGCCCTTTCATTCACCTCCTCCTCTGCAGGGCAGGCTGGGGAGTGCTGGTCCCAGCAGAGCCCCTCCAGGGCTGGCTGATGAGCAGTGTGCCGGAGCTGGGCAGCTCACGCTGAGGAGGGAGCCGCTGCTCTCCCAGCAGGACAGCTGCTCTCCTGGGGCCTTCGAGCCCTTTGGCAATGCCCCCATGATTGCACATGAAAACAACTCATCCCAAAGTGGTAAATGAGGTCATGTTTACCCCATGAGCCCACACCTGCCCCCCTCCCCCCTTGCCAGAGGACAGCCTACACCTGGTCTGTCTGGTACTCGGAGGCCTCCGATAAGCTCTCGGAGAAGCTCAGAAAGTTCTCCTGGTACTCAGAGCAAAACGATCTCAAAATGTAGTGCCTGAACTCCACTGCAAAGGTGCCAAAGTAGCACAGGAAGCACCTCACCAGGCCACCACTGGATCCTGGAGGCGGTGCATGTGAATGCCCTGTGCCATCAGGATGAAATCTGGAGGAGGGAAGTCACAGGAGCTCTAATGGAAGCAGAGGCACAGCCCAGGGGGGAAGCAAGCCAAGGGGCAAGACAGTAGCATCATCACCGAGGTACACCTGGTGACAGCCAACCCAGGCAGCCACCAGCAGCAGTGCCAGAGATGGAAGGGGTGCCAGGTGTATGACAGTGCCCAGGCACACAGCAGCAGGGCTGCTGACCCCAGATCAGGCTGATAAAAGAGTTCAGAGGAAGAGACCTGGGCAAAGAGAGGTCAAATTGCTTTGGACACCCAACTAGCCAGGGACAGAGCCAGGAAGATGGAGATCTGGCTGTGGGGCCCTCATCCCCCACCTGCCAGGAAGCTCCCAGAGTGAACCAAGTCAGATGTCTGCACTGCAGGCACTGGGGGCAGCTTTCAAACCACACCATACAGTATTAATCCTCCTTAAATCACCTTGCAAAACCACCCTGTGAAACCCAGCAGCACCAGTGATCCAGAACAGCAGGGACTGCAAGGACAACAGAAGATGGTGAAGAGTGGAGAACCCTGGTGAGGAGCAGCTGAGGAGAGCTGGGGTTGATTAGCATGGAGAAGAGGAGGCTCAGGGGAGACCTCATTGCTCTCTACAGCTCCCTGAAAGGAGGCTGCAGTGAAGTAGGGGTGGGCTCTTCTCCTTAGGTGATAGGAAGAGAGGAAATGTCTGAAGTTGTGCAGGGGAGGGTTAGGTTGGAGAGGAGGAAAAATGTCTTTGCTGCCAGAGTGGTCAGGGAGTGGCAGAGGAGGCCCAGGGAGGTGATGGAGTCCCCAGGCTGGAGGTGTTCCAGCAAGGTGTGGCCATGGCACTGGGGGACATGTTTAGTGGCTATGGTGGTAGGTCAATGGTTGCAGTCAATGATCTTAGAGGACTTTCCCACCCAAAACAATTCTTTAAGAGCCTCCATTCCTGCTGCAGAGAGTGCAGGACACATGACACCTTGGCTTCCCAGTCCAGCACACAGAACGTTAGAGGTTGGAAGGGACCTCCAGAGATCATCAT
>CM037645.1:1907550-1940980 GCA_015227895.2 Colaptes auratus
GGCAGCGGGGTGGCGAGGGAAGCGGCAGAGAGAGCAGAGACCTACGCGGCAGAGAAAATGGCGGCGGAAGAGATCCGGGCACCGCTGCACCAACCTTATATACCCCGCCGGCAGCCAATCAGCGCCGCTCTCTCGCCCGGCGCCGCAGCGCCCCTGCCGGCTCCCAGTGGAGCTGCGGTCCCCGCCCTGCCACCGGGGTCTGGCACCCCCTGAGCGACCCCTAAGACCCAGGCCTCAGCCCGACTGCTGCGGTGAGGCGCCGGTACAGCCGCGCTCTGCTGCGGGGCCCCAGAGTGCACCGTGAAGCCGCCATCCCCGCTTGCTTCGTCTTTCCTCCGCGTGCACCGTGCTCCCCGCACCCCTCCCCGCCGCGGGCCCAGTGGCGAGGTTGGGGGTCGGTGCCCTGGACGGGAACCAGCAGACCGAGAGAGGCGAGCTTCGGTGTTGGGGAGGGGAGGGGGCGTAACGTGCAAGCCAGTTCAGAGGCGGCGGGGCGGGGCGCTCCGGGGGCGGGGCACAGCCGGCGCGGCACTCTCCGCTGCCGGCGTTTCGCGGTCGCCACAGTCACCTTCCGCGTTCCGCGGCCTCACTGCCCGGCCCGGCCCGGCCCCCCGCGCACCGGCATGCGAGCGCCCCCGCCGCCGCCTCTGTGTCCCCCGGTGCGCCTGGCTCCCCACGTGCCGCCGCGCGCATGGGCTTGCTGCGGTGCCGGCGGAGGTGCGGGGCCATCCTGCTGGACATCGATGGCACCACCACACCCATCGCCTTCGTCCAGGTGAGGCGCAAACGGCAGCCCGCGCCATCGCTGTTGGGCTCCGCTAGCATCGTCGCCGTGATCCCCCGTCAGCCGGGGGCGTGGGGGTGAGCGGGGTGCGTACAGATCGGTGTCTATTACCCTTCCGCGGCGGCTGTGCCGGGGCTGCGGGCGGCAAGGCCCCGCTCCCTCCAGGAGCCCCCTCCCGCCTTTGCTGAGCTTTGCTTAACAATAGTCCCAAGGAAATCCGGTCGGTGCTCACTCGCCGCCTGCTCTCCCGTGGGCAGCAGAACCGGGAGCTGTTAGATCCAGGGCAGTTCAGCAAATGGTGTTTCCCGCGGGGTATCGGCAGCTGGGGCTGGAGCATCGCTGCTGCCGCTGGAGTGAAGGCTGCGGCTGCAGCGCCTCACCCGAGTCGGCAGGGGCCTGAGGGACCACCTCGGGTGAGCCGCTCTCCTTTCCCTTCAGGAACACGCTGCGGTGTCGCCGGAGGTTGATGTCCTTCCTCCGGCAAGCACAGGAGCAGTACGCGGCAGGGTTGCGCAGAGAGCAAGCACATCAGGTGTAGGTGGGGAGGGCTGTACGAACAGGGGGGGATGTGTGAGGGGCGTCCCTTGCCTAGGAAAAGGCTTGAGACTATGAAAATGTTGAGGGTGCCAGAGCCAGGGGACTGGGAGGCCAGCAGGAGCCATTGGAAGAAAAGCTGTAAAGTGCTAAAATGTGCAGTTCTCCCAGCACTGGGGTCCCTTTTACACAGAGAGGCTTTGGTCCCTAACCAAGCCTCATGCCTTTACACAAGAGAGCAGTTTGCTTGTATTTAGGACAGGGAGAAGAATTATCCCTGCAGGATAGGTCAGGGAGCAGAATTATCCCTGCTTCTGCCCTTAACTGGTGTTTGGTCTGAGACACTGGAGCTTTAGTTAGATCTTTTTCTTTGCTGGCATGTGATGCATGGAAGGGTAAAAGCTCTTTCCAGAAATTCTAGGTGCTGTCACAGATGAGCAACGTGACCTATATCTCTCCTGTCAGTGTGCCTACAGTTCTCTTGAAGAAACTTCATGTCTAGATGGTAGTGCAGCTGCATCTTTCAGAGAAAACAGCTCAGATTTCTTACTAAACATCTAAGGCAGCATCAAAGTTGGTTGCATCCCCTTTGAATCCCTTTTGCTGTCATGCAAGTAACAGCCAACATTCCTGAGATGGTTACCTTCCTCAAGCCACTCTGTGGCAGGGATTTGTGGGTTCCCAATAAAACTCAATTTGCTGGGAATCCTGAAAATGCTTGAAACAAGTTATTTCACTTGGACTTTCAGTTAGCCTCCACCAGCGTCTGTTTGCCTCTGGAAAGATCCTCTGCTGGTTCTGTGCAGGCATTTTAGTCTTCACAGTTCATAGAATGGTTTGGGAAGGGACCTTCAAGATCATCTAGTATCAACCCCTCTGCCATGGGTAAGGACACCTCCCACCACCCCCAGGTTGCTCAAGGCCTCATCCAGCCTGGCCTTCAACACCTCCAGGGAGGGGACAGCCACCACCTCCCTGGGCAACTTGTGTCAGAGTCTCCCCAGCCTCTCAACAATTTATTCCTTATCTTCACTCTCAATCTCCCCTCTCCCAGCTCAAAGCCATTGTCTCTCATCCTGGCACTCCCAGCCCTTGTCAAAAGTCCCTCCCCAGCTCTCCTGGAGCCCCTTCAGGTACTGGAAGACTGCTCTGAGGTCTCCCTGGAGCCTTCTCTTCTCCAGGCTGAACAGCCCCAACTCTCCCAGCCTGTCCCCACAGGGGAGGTGTTTCCCCTGTGGCTTTTTATACCCTAGCCCTGGCTGTCCCTGCCCCTGATGTGACATCTGGCATGATTTGGGTGGGGGGTTGAGTAACACAGTTGTATCTGGTTAGTATGGCCTTTGGTTTATTACCATACAGAGGGCTGCCAACTTCCATATTCAAATTGCAGCTAATTAGGCAAAGGTCCTCACTCAGGCACTGTAGCCTTCAAGATGTGTGTCAAAGCTGCTTGCTTCTCTTGTGTCAGCCTTGCTTCATCAGTTTCAGCCAAAACAGGACCACCTTCTCTTCACCTCCTTCAGCCACTGGCAGGCCAGCTCAGCTGATCTGCACCCTCAGAGGCAGCAGAATCACCTCTTGGTTGCAAGCATCTCAACCTCTCTCCTGAAGGGCACTAAATTCGGTGGCATTACAGTCACACAGCAAGCTGGGTAGTCTGCCCACACTGGGGAAACAGCTCCCTGCCTTTCCCTGTGTCCTGAGGCTCTTCCTGCTCCCACAGATCCTGCCATGGCAGCTGCTTGGGACTTCCCAGTTCTGAAACAGCACTCATGAGAGCAACTCATAATTATTTCTGGTTGCCCTTGGGGTTTTTGGAAGGTTTGTCATTCTCCTGTGGCATTTTCCCCTAACCCTCTTTCATTTCATTTGCAAGACTGTCCTATAGAGCTCAGTGTCATGGAACTAGACCTTTCTACTTAGAAAGGTCCTCTGGCTCTGGTGAGAAGTGGAGATGTGCTGGTTGTGGCTGGGGTGGAGTTAATTTCCTCCATACTAGCTGTTCTGGGCTGGGTTTTGGATTTTCCCTACTGCTGGGCACTGCTGACACAGAGTCAAGTCCTCTTCTGCTTCTCACCCCACCAGCAAGCAGGCTGAGGGGGTGCACAAGAAGCTGGGAGGGGACACAACTGACCCCAGCTGACCAAAGGGACATCCCAGACCATAGGGCATCATGCTCAGCATGCAGAACTGGGGGAGATAGGGAGGATATTTGGAGTTGTGCCATTTGCCTTTGTAAGTAGCCATTGGAGGTGGTGGAGCCCTGCTCCTGGAGATGGCTGAACCCTGCCTGTCCATGGGGAAGTGGGGAAGGAGATCCTTGCTCAGCTGTGCTTGAGCACAGCTTTGGCTTTCCCTATTAAGCTGTCTTGATCTCAGCCCACTTTGACTGTTCTGATTCTCTCCCCCATCCCACTGGGGAGGGAGGGAATGGCTGTGTGGTGCTTGGGTGCCAGCTGCAGTTAAGGCACTGCAGATGTGCTTGCAGAACAATCTTCCTTAGTGCCCCATTAAAGACAGAGTCACTTCAGAACTGATACACACTCAGCTTTCTACTCCTCAGCTGGTGGGAACTTGGGAGCATGCCTGTCATTTGAGGCAGTTCTTGGGAAGCCCAGGAAAAGTTGTTCATCCACCATTCCATCCTGGGACTTAAAAGTTGCAGCTGCAGAAAGATTCGTGCAAAACCATCCACCCTCTTGGCTCATCTGTCTGGCCTGTGCCCAGCCCTGCCCTTGTGGCAGGAGGTTTCACAGGCTGCAGTATGTGGGGGAAGCTCTAGCAGGGAATCAGAGAATGGCAGGGGTTTGGAAGGGACCTCCAGAGATCATTAAGTCCAACCCTCCTGCCCAAGCAGGATCACCCAGGGCAGGGTCACACAGGAACACATCCAGAGGGGTCTGGAAAGTCTCCAGAGCAGGAGACCCCACAACCTCTCTGGGCAGCCTGCTCCAGGACTCCAGCATCCTCACACCAAAGAGGTTTCTCCTCATGTTGAGGTGGAACTTCCTGGGTTCCAGTTTGTGTCCTTTGCCCCTTGTCCTATCACAGGAAAAGGGCCTGGCCTCTGCTTCTTGCTCCCAACCCTTGAGGTGCTATAAACATTCATAAGATCCCCTCTCAGTCTTCTCCTCTCCAGACTAACCAGCCCCAGGTCTCTCAGCCTGTCCTCATCAGACAGATGTTTCAGGCCCTTCATCATCCTCATAGCCTCCACTGCCCTCTCTCCAGCAGATCCCTGTCCCTCTTGAACTGGGGAGCCCAGAACTAGACACAATACTCCAATTGTGGCCTCCCCAGAGCAAAGTGGAGGAGGAGAACCTCCCTTGACCTCCCTTCATGCACCCCCCAGGAAGCCATTTAGCCACAAGGACACATTGCCATCCATGGGTAACTTACTCTCCACCAGCACTCTGAGGCCCACCTCCATGAGCTGCTCTGGGAACAGTCTTGCTGTTTGCTCATGGAAATGACCTCCCAGGCCAGCCTGTGCCAGCACTCCTCTAGCAGCCTGCCAGCCTCACCCCTGCCAGCCTAAAGGAGCTCACAGAATCAACCAGGTTGGAAAAGACCTCAGAGATCATCAAGTCCAACCCATTACCCAATACCTAACACCCCCTGACAACTAAACCATGGCTCCAAGTGCCACATCCAATCCTTTTTTGAACACCTTCAGGGATGCTCCCTGGGCAGCTCATTCCAGTGGCAAATTACTCCCTCTTTGTGAAGAACTTTCTCCTTATCTCAAGCCTAAACCCTCCCTGGCACAGCTTGAGACTGTGACCTCTTGTCCTTCTCTTGTGTGCTGCCAGGAGACCTTGTTCCCTTACATCAGAGACAACCTGAAGGAGTACCTGCGTGCCCACTGGGAGGAGGAGGAGTGCCAGCGGGACATCAGGCTCCTGAGGAAACAGGTGAAGTACCAGCTGCACCCTGCAGGCTCCCTGGGGCTTGAGGTCACTCAGGCTCCCTCAGTCATCCCACATTAGATCATGCCACTCTTTGGCCCCTAGAGAGGCTGCTTGCCTCACTTGGCTTTGACTCCCCCCTGCACCCAAAGCCTGAGGTTCTGCTCAGGGCAGAGCTGGTGCTTGGTAGGCAGCAGCACCTCAGCTGCTTCCCTCAGCTTGCCTTGGTCGTGGTGGCCCCAGGCAAGTGTCAAACCATGACTTTTCAGCTTCATGCCTGCACTGTGTCCTTCTGTGGTGGGTTGAAAATTTCCCCCCCCACCCCACTGCAGCCTCCTTTCAGAGAGCTGTAGAGAGCAATGAGGTCTCCCCTCAGCCTCCTCTTTTCCAGGCTAAACACTCCCAGTTCCCTCAGCTGCTCCTCACCAGACCTAATCTGAAGCCCTGCCAATGAGCCCAGCCAGCTGCCATGATCAAACCCTAGTCCCCTTTTGGGTGAGGGCTACCCCATCAGCTGCCAGCAGGCCTGGCATCATGGAAATGGACCCATCTGACATTGTCCTTGTCCAGTTGTGCCCTGGGGTGGGTTGAAAATTCCCACACACACCCCCAACGTTGAATTGCCAGCCCAGCCCAGTTGGGAGCAAATGAAAGCTGTAGTTACAAGCAAAACTACAATCTACAATGGGATGCAGTGAGTGTGTACAAAACACACAGCATTTACAGGGATTTACAATTAATAAACAGCACAAGAAACCCACCCCCCACACACACACACACCTTGGCCAGAAATCCAGGGGAGCTAATAGCTTTCCCTTTCCCTGCTCCCCTCCTTACCCCCCTGGACACAAAGGGACAAGCAAAAGAGCAGAGAATTGGTTTTTAGTACTTGGCCAAAACAAAGGACAGAGCCAAGGTCAGCCAGAAGCAAGAGAGTGTCTCCCAGAGCCAGGAAGCTGATAACAGAGAGAGAAAGTTTACAGCCCTGAGTTTTGTGTCTATTATCTGTCCAGTGGGGGATTGTTGAGAACTTGGCATTATCTTCCTTTTCCCACCCAGTGGTGATTTCTTTACATTCTACCACTTTCTGCTCAAGATCTGTGGAAGATTTTAAAGGTGCAGCCTGACACTACCCCACCTTCTCTTGCTGAAGCCACTGCCTGCAGCAGAGGTTCTTGTCCCACACACAGGGCAGTGGCATTTGAAACCTGTGGCTGGCTGAAGCCCACTGATGCATTTGCTACTCTGCCTTCATTTCAGTGATAAAATCCTTCAGTGCCATTCTCATCAGGGCATTGACAGTGCAGCTACAGCAGTGCTAGCTTTGAGGTTTGGAAGGAACAATCCAAGTGCTGAAGCCCTGGGGAGAAAAGCATTCACAGGGTGTTTTAAACCTTTCCCATGGAGGGCAGCTGAAGCTGGGTCAAAGTGCCTCGATGGTGCAGCTATTAGACCTCTTTCCTCAGCTGAGACGTTGAGGCCACTCACCTCTTGTTGTGCTGGCTGGTTTCCAGGCCCAGGAGGACTCCAGCTTGGATGGGGTGGTGCCAATCCCTTCGGATGGTGGCAGCGGGGAGGAGGAGCTGGAGCGGCTGATCCAGGCGGTGGTGGACAACGTGCACTGGCAGATGGCCTTGGACAGGAAAACCACAGCCCTGAAGCAGCTCCAAGGGCACATGTGGAGGGCAGCCTATGCCACAGGGCACATCAAAGGAGAGTGAGTAATGGTGTGAGTAGCTGTGTGCCCCTTTTCCCCTGGGGCAGCTTTGGGGTGCACCAAACGGGATTGCTGCCTATGCATTTGTGCTCAGTTGTGGCCACTGCTGTCATGGAACCTACTGCAGACACTTCAGTTCCAACACAGGGAAGCACACATCCATGGACCTCTTGGAGAGCAGCACAGGGGAAAGGGACCTGAGGGTCCTGGTGGGCAGAAGGATGACTGTGAGCCAACAATGTGCCCTTGTGGCCAAGAAGGCCAGTGGCATCCTGGGGTAGATTAGAAGGGCTGTGGTGAGTAGGTCAAGAGAGGTTCTGCTGCCCCTCTACTCTGCCCTGCTGAGGCCACATCTGGAATATTGTGTCCAGTCTGGGCCCCTCAGTTCAAGAAGGACCTCAGAGAACTGCTTGAAAGAGTCCAGCACAGAGCCACAGAGCTGCTGAAGGCAGTGGAACATCTCCCTGTGAGGCCAGGCTGAGGGAGCTGGGGCTTGGAGCTTGGAGCAGAGGAGCCTGAGGGCTACCCTCATTGCTGTTGATAAAGATGTGCAGGGATGGAGCCAGGCTCTGCTTAGGGATACCCAATGATAGGACAAGGGGCACTGGGGGCAAGCTGGAGCAGAGGAGGTGCCACAGGAACAGAAGGGAAAACTTTTTCACTGTGAGGATGACCGAGCCCTGGCGCAGGCTGCCCAGAGAGGTTATGGAGTCTCCTGCTCTGGAGACCTTCAAAAGCCACCTGGATGCATTCCTGTGAGGACTACCCTGGGTGATCCTGCTCTGGCAGGGCAGTTGAACTTCATCTCCAGAGGTCTCTTCCCTACCATTCTGTGATCCTGTGAGCTGAACTGTTGGAGCTAGGAACCCAAAAGCTTAGAGATGACAAGTGGGCGAGAGTGTTTCTCTTTAAAGGACACAGGGCCTGAGAAAGAGAACAAGGTACTGGAGGCATGATGTGGGGGGACTCTGCTTACAGCCATGTTTCTTACCAACAGGGAACCCTTCCCAGATGGCAGGGCAGGTGGGACTCAGGATGCAAAAGCCTGTCTTCTCTGTCCTCCCCCCTTATTTCTCCCTTGCAGAGAAAAGCAGTGGGATATTTCCCCCAACCTTTCCTCCCCTTTCCAAACGGAAGGGGCTGGAGCAACTCCTGCCAAATGTCTGCTGCCTGCAGAGCAGTGGGTGAGCTGCTCAACTGGCTGGAGCTAAGGAGTCTCCCCTGGAGACTTGCCAAACCCACCTGGACACATTTCTGTGCAACCTGCTCTAGGTGATCCTGCTCTGGCTCGATCTCCAGAGGTCCCTTCCAGCCCCTACCACGCTGTGATTCCCTGAGGCTCTGTCACCTGCTGCTCAAATAAGACTCCCCTGGTTGCAAATCCTCTGGGCAGATGGAGAAGGCAGTTCCCTTGAAAAACTAATGGGACTAAGTTGTCAGAGTGCCTGAGCTGAAGGTGTGCCACCAGCTGCCCCTGGGTTTGCCCTTACCTGCTGCCCTGTTTGGCTCCAGGCTCTTCGAGGACGTGGTTCCAGCCATCCGGAAGTGGCGGGAGGCAGGGATGAAGGTCTACATCTACTCCTCGGGCAGCATCGAAGCCCAGAAGCTTCTCTTTGGATACTCTACAGAAGGTGATATCCTAGAGGTAGATAACCATATCACCTTCCTTACAGCTTCTCCCTCTGCAGAGCCCTTCCCTCCCAGCCCTTGGCTGCCGGAAGTCTTTCTGAACAGAGCCTGGCGGTTTGATCGCTGGGCATTGAGCGTGGCTGTGGCAGAAAAAGAGGGAGGGGACAGTTAGCCCTTCTCTTCAGGTGCACCTCAGCAACTGCCTTGGCTTTTCCTCTCTCTTTCAGCTCTTTGATGGCCACTTTGATACCAAAATAGGCCCCAAGGTAGAAAGTGAGAGCTACAGAAGGATTGCCACCAGCATTGGGTGCGCCACCAACAATATCCTCTTCCTGACCGACGTCCCTCGAGGTAGGTGGCCTGCCAGCCCTGCTGCCTCTCCTCTATGCAAGGCATGGAGATGATCTTTGAACATGTGCTGTTTCACTGTCACAAGCACCCCAGGAATCACAGAAATCACAGAAACATTCAGGTTGGAACAGACCCTCAGGATCACCAAGTCCAACCATTAACCCTGGTTCACCATATCCCCAAGCACCACATCCAAACCACCTTTAAACACCTCCAGGGTTGGGGACTCCACCACCTCCCTGGGCAGCACATTCCAATGTCTGACCACACTTGCTGGGAAAAACCTTTCCTAATGTCCAGTCTAAACCTACCCAGTTGGAGCTTGAGGCCATTCCCTCTTGTTCTGTCACTAATTACCTGTGAGAAAAGACCAGCACCAACTTCTCCACAGCCTCCTTTCAGGTAGCTGCAGACAGCCAGGAGGTCTCCCCTCAGCCTTCTCTGTTTCACACTAACCATCCCCAGCTCCTTCAGTTGCTCTTCATCAGATTTATTCTCCAGGCCCTTCACAGCTTCCTTGCCCTCCACTGCCCTGGCTCCAGCACCTTGTAAGGAGGTCCCCAAAACAACACAATACTCCAGGTGTGGCCTCCTCAGAGCTGAATACAAGGGGGCAGTGACCACTTTGCTTCGGTGTCACCCCCACTGGCTGCTGCCATGCTCCTTCCTTATGCTTCCAGGCTGTCACCCAGCAGCAGGACAGTGATGAGTAGCACTGCAGGGAGGGAAAACAGGTCAAGCAGAAAACCTGTCCTTGCTCCAGCGAGCAAGGAGAGGCTGTGCAAGTGGAGTGGAGCATTTGCTGAAGCAGTTGGCATGCCCCATTGGGGAGCAGACAATGTCTGCTGGTGCAGCTCTGTGGCGGTGTGGTGGTCGGTTCTTTGTGCTGCTCACCACCAGGTTGTGTTCACTTCTGTCACCAAGACTTGACCCCCTGAAAGCCAGGCTCAGCAGGCTAATTTCCTGCCTTCCCTGGAAACATCTTTCTGGCAGAAACAGCACTGGGTTGTGATCTAAGTCTAGGCCAACTTGGTCCCCAGGAGCCCCTACCTCCCTCTCAGCCCTGGCAGCAGAGCTGGTGGGAGCTTGCAGTTGCCTCATTTCTCCTGTATCATCTTCCTGTGACCTCTGCTTAGGGAATGAAGGAAACTTGTGAGAAGTGAATCCTAACAGGGGGTGTTGGACTTTGTTAGCAAGCCCAACCACAGCCCATCTGCTTTGTGACAGAAATGGAGCTGCCAGTGTGTGCTGCCTGCAGGGTGCCTTGGCCACCTTTGGGGCCCCAGCACAAGGATATGGACCTGCTGGAGCAGGTCCAGAGGAGGCCACAAAGATGGCTGAAGCACCTGCCCTATGGGGACAGGCTGAGGGAGCTGGGGCTGTTCAGCCTGGAGAAGAGAAGGCTCCAGGGAGACCTCAGAGCAGCCTTCCAGTACCTGAAGGGGCTCCAGGAGAGCTGAGGAGGGACTTTTGACAAGGGCTGGGAGTGCCAGGATGAGGAACAATGGTTTGAAACTAGAGTGGGGCAGGTTTAGGTTGGATGTGAAGGGAGTGAAATGCTGGAACAAGATGTCCAGAGATGTGGTTGAGACCCTGTCTGCGGAGACATTCAAGATGAGGCTTGAGATGGCCCTGGGCAGCCTGATCTAGTTGGAGATGTCCCCTGCTGCTTGCAGAGGGGTTGAACAAAAGGACTTTGGAGGCTCCCTTGCTACCTGATGCATTCTGTGAATCTGTGACAGCCATCAGCTGGGTGCTGTCTGCAGGGTGCCATCAGCAGGGCGCTGCTTGCAGGGTGCCATCAGCTGGGTGCTGCCTGCAGGGTGCCATCAGCTGGGTGCTGTCTGCAGGGTGCCCTGGACAGCCATCAGCAGGGTGCTGCCTGCAGGGTGCCATCAGCTGGGTGCTGCTTGCAGGGTGCTTTGTGTCCAAGCCATCACCTGGGAGAGGGAAGCTGAGGCAGCCAGCTCCAGCTTGCCCACAATATGTGGCCACTCCAGTCCCCCCCTGCAGCTCTGCTGGGGGCTGGGCCCTCTCTAGAGCCCTGCAAGGCCACAGCATGTCTTTAAAAAGCATGTCAGTGCTTTCAGAATCACAGAATCAGCCAGGCTGGAAAAGACCTCAGAGATCATCAAGTCCAACCTATGACCTAATACCTAACACCTCCTGACAACTAAACCACGGCTCCAAGTGCCACATCCAAGCCTTTCTTGAACACCTCCAGGATGGTGACTCCACCACCTCCCTGGGCAGCACATTCCAATAGCCAATTCCTCTTTCTGGGAAGAACTTTCTCCTCACTTCCAGCCTAAACCTCCCTTGGCACAGCTTGAGACTGTGTCCTCTCGTTGTGGTGCTGGGTGCCTGGCAGAAGAGACCAACCCCCTCCTGGCTTTCAGGAAGCTGTACGGAGCAATAAGGTCTCCCCTGAGCCTCCTCCAGGCTAAACAACCCCAGCTCCCTCAGCCTCTCCTCACAGGGCTTGCTTTGGGGCACCTCCAAGCCTTGAAGCCCCTCCTGTGGAGGTGTCAGCAGGCAGCCCTCACCTCCCCCCTCCCCACCCCGGCTGTGTTTCAGAAGCCAGCGCGGCGGAGGAGGCGGAGGCGCACGTGGCAGTGGTGACCAGGCCAGGCAACGCAGGACTGACTGATGATGAGAAATCCTATTACAGCCTCATCTCCTCCTTCTCTGAACTCTTCCTGCCTGCCTCCACCTAGGGGAGAGCAGGGCCTGCCCAGCAGCCTGCGCCTCGCCTGCGTCGTCCTTGTGTAACCTTAGGTAATGTCTGTCCGTACCCAGACCTCAAAAGCCGAACCCGCGTCGTGTCTTGGAGCCAGCAGCAGCGCAGGCAGGGATGGGTGGGGAGAAAGGCAGAGGCCTGCAGCAGCCAGCTGGAGCTGGGAGCAGGGTGAGAAGCAGCACCCATGGGTCATAGACTCACAGAACTGTCAGGGTTGGAAGAGACCTCAAGGCTCAGCCAGTTCCAACACCACCCCCCCACCCCGCCATGGGCAGGGACGCTACACACTACAGCAGGTTGCTCACAGCCACATCCAGCCTGGCTGCTGAAACCCCCAGGGATGAGGCTTCCACCACCTCCTGCTCTTCCTGCCCTTTCCCAGCTAGCAATTAGCTCAGGGGATGCTTCCTTCAGGCTCTGGTGCTGAGTGGCCCCCCATGAACTCTGGCTGTTGGAGAAACAGTCTGCAAACAAGGCGGGGGGGGGGGTGTCCCCTTCTCCCAGAGGGATCTGGGGGGGGGCCAGGATGGAACATGAGTTTCTCTCTGCAGCCAGGGCTGCTGACTAAAAGCTTTCAAATTGAGGGGGGAGTGGGCTGGAAAATGCCACAGGTGTGCCACACAGTAGATTGGAAGTGTCCCAGCAAAAGCCAGCCCTTGCTGCAGGCAAGCTCTTTAGGCCAGGACCAGCTTCAGTCCTGGCTACACCCACAGCAGGGCTAGGTAAAAAAACAGCACAACTTGCCTATTAAAGCTGCTTTGAGCTACCCAGTGAAGAATATCTATATAAACACAGCTTTAAAATGCACCTTTGAGCCTCTCTTCACTGCTGGGTCACAATGGCTGGGCTCTGGGATCCAGCTGGCTGAACACCAAAGCCACCTTGATCTTTCTGAAGCATCTCCCTCAGTACTAACCACCCCTTGGAGCACCTTCTCAGCAGCCACCACCACCCTGACACCTGTTCCTAGCACTGGACAGCTGTGAGCAAACCCCCACCAGCAACTGCTCCCAGTATCCAATCACAGACAGCCTTCACCTTTCACCTCCCCCTACCTCATTGTGTCCACTTAGATCAAATCATCACTGGAGCTTTTCCTACTGTAGTGAATAAAAACACCACTTTGCTTTGGCTGTGTTCAGTCCCTCCCTCTATTTGGCCTTCCTGTCTACACACCAGTGGTCCCCAGCACTCCAAGGGCAGCTCTTTCAAACCTCTCAATGCTTTGTTTTGCCTTACCTGGTCCTTTCCTTAAGGCAGGCAGCCCTGTCTTGCCCAGGAAGCTGTTATCACCTCCCTGACCATCTTCAGGTTCCAGCAGGGGCACAGCCAGGTCCTACCCAGTCAGAGTGGGGGCAGAGGCACTCTGGAGCTCCAGTCCCTGCTGCTGGCACTTTGTGCACGGGTGGCACTTGTGCCATGCACGTTTCTGCATGAGCTGTGCTTGAGCTTGCCCCAGGGCTGGCCAAGCTGGCATCCCAAGCTGGGCATGGCCTTCCTGAGCTCTGCAGCTGTGTGAGAACAAGCAGGGCACAGGCACTGGGAGAAGCAAACACATCCTGCCAGCAGCACTGCCCTTCCAAAACCTTTGCTGGTAGCAGGTAAGGCCTTGAGGCAGCCACTCTGGCTGACCACCTGGGTTTGTGTAAAGAGTTGTGACCTTCCTCCTGGGGGGAGAGCCTGCTAGTTAGCACTGTGGAGAGTATCTGCATGGCTGAAGAGTCCCTTGCTTCCTTCATGTTGATAATGACACTTGAAATAGCTTTTTGCTTTGCATTTGCCCTCAGAAAGCTATGCATGGGGGGGGGGGGGGGGGATTTGGGGGACACACACACCCCCCACACCCCCCAAAATAAAAACCAAATGAAAAGAAGCCTGAGTTTCTCCATAAAAGCACTTTAATCAGTGGCCATGTTTCAGGGCAGAGCAGCCATTGAGCTGAAATGTGCAGTTAGAAAGAGTCTTTAAGAAAATGTACATCATTTACCAGCAAAAAAAACCAAACCCCACCCCCAACCTCAACCCCTGAAGTTCTGTTTGGATTGCATATAGGAAAAAAAGGAGAGAAAGAAACCAATAACAGTGATAATTGTAACAATAAATCATCACAAGCATCATTTTGTTTTCCCCTTGCTAAAATCCTAACTAGGAAGGGGGGGGGGAGGGGAAATGGTCAAACAGAAAGTCATTGATTCTGGTTTCCCCCCCCCCCAAAAAAAAACCCCAACCAAGGTCACAGTGGCCTATTTACAGTCCCAACACCATCCAAACAAGCAGCTCTTTTGTGCTCCATGTGCACTGAGTGTCTGTGCTCCTAGGAAAGGCTCCTCCACCTGCAGCTTCTCCAGGCTGTCCCCCCCACCCCTCCTGCCCTGGCCCCAGAAGGAGCTCCCTGGATGGGCTGCTGGGGAGCTACTGCAGTCAGTGGTGGAGAGATTAGGTCAGAGGTGAATCCCCTTGGGTTCTAGCAGCCAGGCCTCAGAGGGGCTTGGGGGTGGCTGGATTGATCTCTCAGCAGCTGTGCCAGGGGTTGCTGCGCCCAGCAGCCTGGCAGCAGCTGCAGGAGCAGCCTGGCTGAGCTCAGCAGAGCAGGCTGGGCACCACCAGTTGGGTTTATTGGCATGCAGCATGCACAGGTCCCTTCAGCTTGCCACTGCTCTGAGCTCTAAAGCATGGCTTCCATCTCCAGGGGAAGTGGCAGATGTGGTCACAAATCTTACCCAAAGGTGACCCCTTGTAGGGGAGGAGGACAAGGCCATCAATCTGTCCCTACCCCTTTGGTGGCTGAGCTGTGGTCCCTCAGGTAGAAACTCGAGGTAGTACTCACACCTTGTTGTGCAGCGTGGAGGTGGCCAAGCCATGCTTCCCTCCTCAGGTGCAGGAGCACTTGGCTAACCTTGTCAGCAGTTTTGGGGTGCTAAGTGGAAGGAGGAGGCTTGTGTGGCCTCCACATTCCTCCCTGGTGCTGTGGGAGGACAGACCAGCAGCCCTCCACCCAGCCTCTGTGTCTGCTCTGCTCCCCATGTGCTTATCAGCAGTATTGGTTTGTGCTTTTTTGTGCTTCCAGCAGGAGCCCACAGCTGCTTTTTGCTGCTGTGCCTTTGGGCCACCCTCAGAGCAACCTTCCAGCAAAGTGCTCACTAATGGCACAGCTAAGAGGAGGCCTTCAGCAGCCCAACAACAAAAGCCTGGAGGGTGCTCTGGATTTACAACATGACTGCCTGAGAACAATTCTTGGCCCACAGGAGGCAAAGGGCAGGCTGAAGTTTTTCTTCTTAAACTGGTTTGGACAGAAGATTTTCCTCAACTGTTTCTCCCTCCAGGAGAGGCCTCTGACCTTTGCAGAAGGCCAAACAATCCTTGTGCCTTTTCCCCCCCTCTGTCAGCAATGCCACACTGCAGCACAGGTTGCCCTTCAAATGCCTTTTCGTTTCCCATGCTGCTTCCCTGCAGCTCAGACAAGCTGCAAGCCTAAGCTGAGCCTGACTGGAGGGAAACAGAATCCATGCTCATGAGAAGCAGCTCCCAGCACTCCCCTGCCAGCCCTTCCCAAACTCAGGTGTTCAAACAGAGCCTTTGAGCTCCTGCTTTAAAAAACAACCACCAACCAACCACACAACCCAACAGCTTCTGTTTGCAAGCCTCCCTTCAGGGAGGGAGAAGCCCTTCTAGTGTTGCTTGCTCCCTTCCTGCCCCTCCAGCCCTCAGAACTGCCTCCCTGCCACCTTGGCAACCCACTTAAAACCTGTGGCAGGCTCCACTCAGGACAGCTGACCATACTGGGGGCCCAGGGTCTGCTGTCAGCATGTCTCAAGTTTTGACTTCTAAGTGCACCAGGAGAAATCCAAACCCTGTGCCCAGAACCACCTGCAAGGGTTCTGTTCTCCTTGAGGGTGAGCTGAGTGTTGCTAACACCAAGCTTCCCCCTTCCATGAACAGAAAGGAAAGCCCCAAAGTGCTTCTGGAATACTACACACATGTGGTGGAAGCACTGCACACAGGGAGCAGCCTCTTCTGGGTGATCTGAGCACACAGACCTTCCCACCTCCATCCAGTGCTTCCCTTCCCTCTGTGCCTACTGGTGAGCCTCACACACAGAGCCAAGCACAGGACCCCACTGTCCCAGCTCCTCTGGCCTGGGGCTGTGTGCCCAGCTACAAGGCAGCATCCACCACATGCCCTGATCACAGCCATTTCTCCCAGACCTGCCTTGGCCACCTTGCTGCTTTCTAGGCTGGAGGAGATGCCTGCCTGCCTGCTCAACACATCCAGTTGGGGTCTTCCACTGCCTGCTTCCAAGTGCAGGAGGAACAGCCACTCGCCCTCTCTCCCCCTACCATCTTACCCCAGCTGGCAGCCAAGCAAACAACACAAGAAACACGTGAAAGATGCAGGCTGGTGCCCTAGGAACCAGCCACTCCTGAAGACTCTTGGTGCCTGGAGAAGCCCTTTTCCTTCACCTCCTCCTCTGCAGGGCAGGCTGGGGAGTGCCTGTCCCAGCAGAGCCCCTCCAGGGCTGGCTGCTGAGCAGTGTGCCGGAGCCTGGGCAGCTCACGCTGAGGAGGGAGCCGCTGCTCTCCCAGCAGACAGCTGCTCTCCTGGGGCCTTCCGAGCCCTTTGGCAATGCCCCCATGATTGCACATGAAAACAAACTCATCCCAAAGTGTAAATGAGGTCATGTTTACCCCATGAGCCCACACCTGCCCCCCTCCCCCCCTTGCCAGAGGACAGCCTACACCTGGTCTGTCTGGTACTCGGAGGCCTCCGATAAGCTCTCGGAGAAGCTCAGAAAGTTCTCCTGGTACTCAGAGCAAACGATCTCAAACCTGTAGTGCCTGAACTCCACTGCAAAGGTGCCAAAGTAGCACAGGAAGCACATCACCAGGCCCCACTGGATCCTGGAGGCGTGCATGTGAATGCCCTGTGCCATCAGGATGAAATCTGGAGGAGGGAAGTCAAGGAGCTCTAATGGAAGCAGAGGCACAGCCCAGGAGGGAAGCAAGCCAAGGGGCAAGACAGTAGCATCATCACCGAGGTCACCCTGGTGACAGCCAACCCAGGCAGCCACCAGCAGCAGTGCCAGAGATGGAAGGGGTGCCAGGTGTCTGACAGTGCCCAGGGCACACAGCAGCAGGGCTGCCTGACCCCAGATCAGGCTGATAAAAGAGTTCCAGAGGAAGAGACCTGGGCAAAGAGAGGTCAATGGCTTGCTTGGACACCCAACTAGCCAGGGACAGAGCCAGGAAGATGGAGATCTGGCTGTGGGCCCTCATCCCCCACCTGCCAGGAGCCTCCCAGAGTGAACCAAGTCAGATGTCTGCACTGCAGGCAATGGGGGCAGCTTTCAAACCACACCATACAGTATTTAATCCTCCTTAAATCACCTTGCAAAACCACCCTGTGAAACCCAGCAGCACCAGTGAGCCAGAACAGCAGGGACTGCAAGGACAACAGAGATGGTGAAGAGTCTGGAGAACCCTGGTGAGGAGCAGCTGAGGGAGCTGGGGTTGATTAGCATGGAGAAGAGGAGGCTCAGGGGAGACCTCATTGCTCTCTACAGCTCCCTGAAAGGAGGCTGCAGTGAAGTAGGGGTTGGGCTCTTCTCCTTAGGTGATAGAAGGAGAGGAAATGTCCTGAAGTTGTGCCAGGGGGAGGGTTAGGTTGGAGAGGAGGAAAAATGTCTTTGCTGCCAGAGTGGTCAGGGACTGGCAGAGGCTGCCCAGGGAGGTGATGGAGTCCCCATGGCTGGAGGTGTTCCAGCAAGGTGTGGCCATGGCACTTGGGGGACATGGTTTAGTGGCTATGGTAGTGTTAGGTCAGTGGTTGCAGTCAATGATCTTAGAGGACTTTTCCAACCCAAACAATTCTTTAAGAGCCTCCATTCCCTGCTGCAGAGAGTGCAGGACACATGACACCTTTGGCTTCCCAGTCCAGCACCACAGAACGTTAGAGGTTGGAAGGGACCTCCAGAGATCATCATAGAGTCAATAGGGTTGGAAGAGACCTCAAAGATCAAGTCCAACCTGTCACCCAAGACCTCATGACTACCAAACCATGGCACCAAGAGCCAGGCCAAGGGGGAATGGTTTGAAGCTGAGGCAGAGCAGGGTCAGACTGGAGCTGAGGAAGAAGTTCCCCAGCAGGAGGGTGGTGAGACTCCGGAACAGGCCGCCCAGGGAGGCTCTGGATGCCCCCCACCTGGGGGTGAGTCCAACCCCTCCTGCCAAAGCAGGGTCACCCAGGGTGGTCTGCACAGCAATGCATCCAGGTGGGGTTGGAAAGTCTCCAGAGAAGGACACTCCACAACCTCTCTGAGCAGCCTGCTCCAGGGCTCTGTCACCCTCACTGCAAGTTTCTCCTCATGTTAAGGTGAAACCTTCTCTGTTCAAGCTCGTACCCGGTGTTCCTTGGCTTATCACTGAGCACCACCCAACAGAGTTTGGCCTCCTCCCCTTGCCCCTCACCCCTCAGCTATTGGGAGACATTGGTCAGACCCCTCTCAGCCTTCTCTTCCCCAGACTGAACAGCTCTCAGGCTTCCCAGGGCACAGGGCCAAAGGATACAGAGCACCACGCAGAGGGTGATGCTGGCCGACAGGGCCACCCGTGGGATGCCCACCTTCCGCCCCTCGTTCTTCAGGTTGATCTTGAGGGTGAGGGCAGACTGGATCCAGCATGCCAGGGTCCCAAAGCCAAAGGTCAGCGAGGTGCCCACGTTGTGGATCTCCTCATCGTTGGAGAGCTGGGGACCAGCACAGTGGTGACTTGTCTGAGGCCACCGGAGCCACCCACTGGCCGCCTTGGGCTGATGCTGCAGGGGCACTGGGGGAGGGATGTGTGGCACAGAGAGGGGGGAGGGATGTGTGGCACAGAGCGGGGGGGGGGGGAGGGATGTGTGGCACAGAGAGGGGAGAGGGATGGACTACAGGCCTGGCTCCTGGGAGAAGCTGCTAGAAGCTTCCCTGGCTCCAAGCTGGACCTGCCCATGGCCAAGGCCAGCCAGTCAGCAGTGGTGGTAGCACCTCTGTGCTGATGTATTCAAGAAGGGAGAACTGTCAGGGTTGGAAGGGACCTCAAGGCTCAGACAGTCCCAACCCCCCCTGCCATGGGCAGGGACCCCTCACCCCACAGCAGCTTGCTCACAGCCACCTCCAGCCTGGCTGCAAACACCTCCAGGGATGAGGCTTCCACCACCTCCCTGGGCAGCCTTCTAGTTTTGTTCCATCCCCCCTACAAAAGCTGCAGGGAAGTGGGAAGGGAGAGAAACAACTCTGCAAACACCAAGGTCAGTGAGGAAGGAAGCAAGGGAGAGGTGCACCAAATTCCCCTGCAGCCCCTGGGGAGGCAGCAGGCTGAGCCTCTGCAGCCCACAGAGATTAATGGTGGAGCAGATGCCCACCTGCACCCTGGGGAGGACCCTACAGCAGAGCAGGTGGCTGTGCCTGGGGGCTGTGACTCCTAAGAGAAGCCTGCAGTGGAGCAGTCTGTTCCCCTGGGGCAGGGACCCACGCTGGAGCTGCTGGTGAAAAACTCCAGCCCCTGGGAAGGACTCATGCTGGAGAATTTCATGGAGGGACTGTCTCCCATGGGACAAGGGACCCCACACTGGAGGAGGGAAGGAGAGGAAATGGCCTGAAATTGTGCCAGGGGAGGGTTAGGTTGGAGAGGAGGAAAAATGTCTTTGCTGCCAGAGTGGTCAGGGACTGGCAGAGGCTGCCCAGGGAGGTGGTGGAGTCCCCATGGCTGGAGGTGTTCCAGCAAGGTGTGGCCATGGCACGTGGGGGCCATGGTTTGGTGGCCATGGTAGTGTTAGGTCAGAGGACTTTTCCAACCCAAACAGCCCTCCAAGAGCCTCCATTCCCTGCTGCAGAGAGTGCAGGACACATGACACCTGGCTTCCCAGTCCAGTCCAGTCCAGCACCACAGAACGTTAGAGGTTGGAAGGGACCTCCAGAGATCATCAAGTCCAACCCCGCCCTGCCAAAAGCAAGAGTGGTCAGGGGCTGGCAGAGGCTGCCCAGGGAGGTGGTGGAGTCCCCATGCCTGGAGGTGCTGCAGCAAGCTGTGGCCATGGCACATGGGGGCCACAGTTTGGTGGCCACGGTGGGGTTGGGCTAATGGCTGGGCTTGAGGGCCTCAGAGGTCTTCTCCAGCTGACCCCATTCTGTGATTCAATGACCTGTGCCAAGCCCTGGGGCTTCAGTAGGTTCCCTGCCCTGGCTTTCAGCAGGCCAGGCGTGACCACGCCGGTGCAGACCCTGCTGGCAACAGGTGGGAGACGATCGTGGCCCTTCCTCTCAGCACGCCACTGGCGCCGCCTGGGTGGCAGACAGAGGCGGCAGAGCAGGCACAGGGCGGGCTGGGGCACAGCCAGACTCCTGCTGGAGGTCACAGCCCTCAGCGGCCCTGCTGGCAAGGCAGGAGGCTCCCAGCAGAGCCCCAGAGGCGCAGCCTGGAGCGCAGTACCTGGAAGTTTCCCAGCAAGGTCATGCCGAAGGAGGCCAAGCACAAGGCCACCAGGCCGCTGACGTTCAGCCACGGGCTCAGCACCTTGGGCTTCAGCTGGATGAAGCGCAGCACAGCCATCACCAGCGCTGGGAAGGAAACACAGGGCAAGGCACAGCATCAGACACCGCCTGGCTGGGGGCTCGTGGAGCCCTCACCCCCTTCCCAGGAGAGGAAGAGCTCGCTGCAGGCTGGGCTGCCCTGCTGCTTCTGCACCACCCAACCCCACCCAGGCCCTGCCCAGGCTAAGCACAGGAGGAAGAGAATTTAGCCTGCTTGTGAACTTCTCTGGGACCTGATGCTTGCCTCCTCCCTGGAGGGCTTCAAGGCCAGGCTGGGACCTGATGCTTGCCTCCTCCCTGGAGGGCTTCAAGGCCAGGCTGGGACCTGATGCTTGCCTCCTCCCTGGAGGGCTTCAAGGCCAGACCTTGAGCACCTTGGGCTGGTGGGAGGTGTCCCTGCCCATGGCAGGGGATCTTTGAGGTCCCTTCCAAGCCAAACCATTCTCTGAGCTCCCACACCTCCTCCTCCTCTTGAGATGCTTTGTCTAGGAGCTGGGGCTGCAAATCCCCTGGGGGAAAGCAGAGCCCCCTCGCGTTTGGCTGTGAAGGAGCCAGCACATGGACCTCACCTACACACCACCAGGCACTCACACTGCAGCAGCTGGGCTTGCACCCACTTCCACTGCACCCAGGAGCACTCAGCTCTCTTGCAAGGGGCAGAGCAAACCCCACCTGTGCTAGAAAAGGTGGGAACAGCACAGAGGTATTTCTGCACCACCATGCCCACTGCTGCTTCTCCTCTGGAACAAGCTGCTGGGGCCATGAACATCAGACCAGGTGCCTGTTGTTACTCCTCGCCAGCTGCTGGACCCTGCACTTGTCCTTATTGCCCTTCAGGAGGTCTGCCTGCAGCCAGCTCTCAGCCTGTCCAGCTCTCCTTGGATGGCAGCACAGCCTGAGGGGTGCCAGCCACCCTCCCACCCCCCACTTTGCTGCCATCAGGAACTTGCTGAGGGAGCCCTCAGTGCCCTCAGCCAGGTGGTTAATGAAGAGATGGAACAAAGCTGGGCCCAGTCCTGATCCCTGGGGCAACACCACTGGCCACAAGCCTCCAAGTTGACTCTGTGCCACTGCTGCCAACCCTCTGAGCTCTGCTGTGAATCCAGTTTGCAATCCACCTCCAGGACCAAGACTCAGCAGGGCCACCCTCGACGGCTTAAAACCCCGGGAGGGGAAGGTAACCGATGCCAGAAGCGAGCAGGAAGTTGGGTTTGGGGTACTCCCCAAGGCAATGTCTTCTCCTTGGGGGGTTTCCTTCTTACTCCCACAGCTGGGGAAGCCCCATGAGAACCATTCCTGTGGTGGCTCCTACCTAGAAAGGCTGCCATGTTCATGACCTGGCTGAAGACGCAGCTCGCCGGAGGGGCATCACCTGCAATGCTTAGAGAGCACAGAGGCCATCAGTGGGGCCCCGGGGGAGGGAGCAAGGACACAGCCACCCACCACCAAGCACAACAGCCAGGGGCAGGAAATCCTTCACTTACCTTATATAAGGTGGTCTTTTGGAACCAGGTTTCCTAAGAGACGTAAAGAAGACTCAGGAGTTTGTTTCACACGATCCCAGGGTGGTTGGGGGGGGTTGGAAGAGGTCTCTGGGGAGTACCCACTCCAAACCCCCTGGGCATTATCCACTCCAAACCCCCTGGGGACTGGAAGGGACCTCTGGGGATCACCCACTCCAAAGCCCCTGGGGACTGGAAGGGACCTCTGGGGATCACCCACTCCAAAGCCCCTGGGGACTGGAAGGGACCTCTGGGGATCATCCACTCCAAACCCCCTGGGGACTGGAAGGGACCTCTGGGGATCATCCACTCCAACATCCCTGGGGACTGGAAGGGACCTCTGGGGATCACCCACTCCAACCCCCCTGGGGACTGGAAGGGACCTCTGGGGATCATCCACACCAAAGCCCCTGGGGACTGGAAGGGACCTCTGGGGATCACCCACTCCAACCCCCTGGGGACTGGAAGGGACCTCTGGGGATCACCCACTCCAACATCCCTGGGGACTGGAAGGGACCTCTGGAGATCATCCACACCAAAGCCCCTGGGGACTGGAAGGAATCTCTGGGGATCACCCACTCCAACCCCCCTGGGGACTGGAAGGGACCTCTGGGGATCACCCACTCCAACTCCCCTGGGGACTGGAAGGGACCTCTGGGGATCACCCACTCCAACTCCCCTGGGGACTGGAAGGGACCTCTGGGGATCACCCACTCCAACCCCCCTGGGGACTGGAAGGGACCTTTGAGGATCATCTACTGCAACCCCCCTGCTAAAGCAGGGCCACCCTCAGCAGCTTGCCAAGGACTGCAACATCCAGGTGGGTTTTGAAATCCCTTCAGAGGAGGAGACTCCACAGCCTCCCTAGCAGCCTGCTCCAAGGCTCTGACACCCTCAAAGTGAAGAAGTTTTTCCCTTATGTTGAAGTGAAACCTCCTGGGTTCCAGTTTGCACCCACTGGCCCTTGTCCTGTCACTGGACACCACTGGAAAGTGCCCAGCCCCATCCTCTGGACCCTCACCCTTTAGGTATTGATCAGATCCCTCTTCAGTCTGCTCTTTTTCCAGGCTCAACAGCCTCCCATTTAGCCTTCATTGCTTTCTTGTTTTAGAGAAACAAGTGACTGGATTCCCTATTCCAGGAAGGCTCTGGAGGGGCTGGAAGGTGTCCAGAGCAGGGCCAGGAGGAGGATCAGAGGGCTGGAGCTGCTCTGCTCTGAGCACAGGCTGAGAGAGTTGGGGCTGTGCAGGCTGCAGAGGAGAAGGCTCCCAGGAGAGCTTCTGGTGGCCTTGCAGGAGCTGCAGGGGGCTGCAAGCAAGCTGGGGAGGGACTTTGGAGGGGGTGAGGGAGGGATAGGACTGGGGGGGCTGGAGCAGAAGTAGAAGTGGGGAGCTGGAGCTTGGCTGTGAGGAAGAAGTTGTTGGCCAGGAGGGTGGTGAGAGCCTGGCCCAGGCTGCCCAGGGAGGTGGTGGCAGCCTCCTGGCTGGAGGGGTTTGCAGCCAGGCTGGAGGTGGCTGTGAGCAAGCTGCTGTGGGGTGAGGGGTCCCTGCCCATGGCAGGGGGTGGGTTGGAGCTGGCTGAGCCTTGAGGTCCCTTCCAGCCCTGCCAGTTCTGTGACTGACTGGCAAGCCCACAGGCAGCTCTTACCTATCTGGGACACTCAGTGGGATAATTTTATTATCTTCCACTGCTATGAAGTACCTGCAAGACAAATAAATAACTAAATACCTACATTCCAGATATCACTCAGATCAAAGTGTCTCAAGGATCTGCTGGAGGCAGCCCCTCTTCCTCCCTGCTCAAGCAGGCAGTCTTCCTCTCTCCCCAGCTTCAGCTCTGTGCCTTCCTTCCTTCCTGCTGCAGCTGCCTTGCATGGCCAGGTAGGCAAAGAGGGTCACTGAGCTGAGCTGCCCCTCAGAAGAACCACCCAAGGGGTTCATTTACAACATGTGGTCCTTCTGCTTTACCGTGGTGTGTCCCCTCCCCCTTCCACAAAAGCTGCTTTAATACAAGCAGAGGGGCTGGGACCAGGAGAACAGCAAGCAACAGGGGTCAGGAAAATGGCTCAAGCTGCCCCTGCTGCTGAAAAAGCAGCCCCAGAGCAGAGCCAGAAGCACACCCTGCAAAGTAACTGATTCATAGCTGCTGCCTGCGTGTTTACTGCTCCCAGGTTGATGCTGCAGGGGTTTGGCTGCGTGCTTGGAGAGAGCCCAGCTCAGGGAAGTGGATGCCTTGTGCTGAAAGTGTCAGTGAGGAAGGGAGGGGTCAGCACTCAGCTGCTGCCAGCCTGGGGCTGGATGCCGAGGGCTTGGAGTTTGCATCCCAAAGAAGGCAACCTCCAAGAGCTCTCCTGAGCCACTGAAAGAAAACGTGGTGAAAGGGACCTTTTGCCCTTATTTGTGGCTGTCTCTCCTGCTGACAGGTGCCAGGAAGAAGGCAGGCTCAGAAACTTGACCTGGGGAGCACAGAAACTCAGCACTAACAACGGGACCCTCCGAGCCACGAACTGCCACAGCCTGGCCCAGCCACGTGCCCTCAGGACAGAGCCTTCCCTCAAGGACAGAGCACTCCCAAGCCCCCTCCGTGCTGAGATGCAGCTCACACCACAGTGGGTAATTCCAGCTGCCCCAGCCTCACTTGCACCTCCCACACCAGCAGCAGGAGACCCCACTTACACTATCCACAATCCAGCTGAGGTAAACAGGGTGAACACGAGAGGTAAGAACATCCACACGCTGCATTTCTTCCCATCCATGCCTGCTGGAAACAAAGGAGAAGGTAAAGACCACAGAAAGAAGGCAGAGCTGCCACCCTGCCTCAGCTTCCCACCCCACCTCTGGAAGCAGGAAGAGCACCCACACAGCAGGGGCTTCAGCATCCCAGCAGCCAGATGCCGATGGCAAGGCAGCAGCAAACCTTTCCCGCTGCCATGGTCAGCCTAGGAGGTTAAGCTGCTGCACAAAGGCAGCACCACCCACACTGGGCATGAAAAAACCAAGGCACAGAGCCTGGGGTGTGAAGGCTTTTGGGACACAGCTACAGGACCTGAGTGGTTTCCACTGAATGGTTTCAAAGCCATTGTCCCCTGACCTAGCCCTACAAGTCCTTGTCTCTTTTCCTTGGTACTCAGTGATAGGAGGAGAGGCAATCATAGGATCACAGAATGGTCAGGGTTGGAAGGGACCTCAAGGATCAGCCAGCCCCAGCCCCTGCCATGGGCAGGGACCCCTCACCCCACAGCAGCTTGCTCACAGCCACCTCCAGCCTGGCTGCAAACCCCTCCAGCCAGGAGGCTGCCACCACCTCCCTGGGCAGCCTGGGACAGGCTCTCACCACCCTCCTGGCCAGCAACTTCTTCCTCACAGCCAAGCTCAACCTTCCCACGCTAGTTTTGCTCCATTCCCCCAGTCCTATCCCTTACTCACACCCTCCAAAGTCCCTCCCCAGCTTTCTTGCAGCCCCCTGCAGACCCTGCAAAGCCACCAGAAGCTCTCCTGGGAGCCTTCTCCTCTGCAGCCTGCACAGCCCCAACTCTCTCAGCCTGTGCTCACAGCAGAGCAGCTCCAGCCCTCTGCTCCTCCTCCTGGCCCTGCTCTGGACACCTTCCAGCCCCTCCACAGCCTTCCTGGCACAGAGGCTCCAGAGCTGGCCCCAGAGCTGCAGCTGTGGGCTCAGCAGAGTGGAGCAGAGGGGCAGAATCCCCTCCCTGGCCCTGCTGGCCACACTTCTCTGGCTGCAGCCCAGGCTCTGCTTGGCTCTCTGGGCTGCAAGTGCTCCCTGCTGGCTCCTGTTGAGCTACTCCTCCACCAGCACCCCTAAATCAATGGACACAAACTCAATCAGATGAGACTCCATCTCAACATCAGGAGAAACTTCTTTACTCTGAGGGTGCTGGAGCCCTGGAGCAGGCTGCCCAGGGAGGTTGTAGAGTCTCCTTCTCTGGAGACCTTCAAAACCCACCTGGATGTGTCCCTGTGTGACCTGCCCTGGGTGATCCTTTGGCAGGAGGGTTGGACTCAGTGATCTCTGGAGGTCCTTTCCAACCCCTAGCATTCTGTGACACTGATCCTCCACCTTCACCTCCCCAACCTAATGGCTGCTGCCTGGGCAGCAGCAAGCAGAAGGTGTGTTTGTCCCCCCAGAAGGTTGATAGCTTTACTGATAGAGGCCGGAGGAGGAGGTTCATTTGCTCCTTCAAATGCTTCCACTGTGCAGGAGCAAGCACAGCCAAGACACACACTGAAAGGGAAGGGGGCAGGAAGGACTGTCCTGTTGTCAGTGGCAAGGAACAGCCAAGGTGGAGGTGGAACCTGGTGAAGAAAGAGCCAGACCTGTCATGGCAGCTTGCAGAGAGCTTTTCAGGCAAGGAAAGAGCCTAAGCCCAGACTTGGCACAGCAGTTTTTCTTGGTTGTGTCTTCTCCTCCTCCTGCAGTTTAGGGCCCTGCAAGGCCAGAACAATTCCAGGGCTCCCTTCCCCTGCTCCCCTGTCACTGTTCTTCCCCCCACCAAACACAATAGGGACACTCAAGGTATTTCTCACACAGTGTCCTGAGACAAGTACAAGGTGAGGCAGGATCACACAGAGCCATTTCTGTACTGGCCAGCTCTGCCTCCCCAGCATGAGGGTTTGTAGGAGTTAGTTACCTGGCAAGCAGCCTCCCAGGCTGCTGCAATCATGAACTGCTCTTACAGGAGGACAATGCCACACATGGCAATTTGTGTAAGCCCACTGCAAACACAATGGGCAGAGAAGTCCAGGGAACAGCCTCCACCTGTTCCACAGAGGACAAGCCTTCCAGCCTGCTGCCAGCAGCCTCTCCATCACCTCCAGAGGGCTTCAAATGTCTGCTCTCCCAGAAACATCCTCAGGCAGACTTTCCTGTCACCTCCTACACCAGACCTAGAAGGCAGAGGGGCTTTGCAGAGGGACCTTGCCAGGCTGGACAGATGGGCAGAGGCCAAGGGCAGGAGATTGAACACAGCCAAGTGCCAGGTTCTACACACTGGCCACAACAGCCCCAGGCAGTGCTACAGGCTGGGGTCAGAGTGGCTGAGAGCAGCCAGGCAGAGAGGGACCTGGGGGTGCTGGTTGATAGTAGGCTGAAGATGAGCCAGCAGTGTGCCCAGGGGGGCAAGAGGGCCAAGGGCAGCCTGGCCTGTATCAGGAACAGTGTGGCCAGCAGGAGCAGGGAGGTCATTCTGCCCCTGTACACTGCACTGGTTAGGCCACCCCTTGATTCTTGTGTCCAGTTCTGGGCTCCTCAGGTTAGGAAAGAGGTTGAGCTGCTGGAAGGTGTCCAGAGAAGGGCAAGAAAGCTGGGGAGGGGTCTGGGGCACAAGGCTGGGGAGGGGTCTGGGGCACAGCCCTGTGAGGAGAGGCTGAGGGACCTGAGGTTGCTTAGCCTGGAGAAGAGGAGGCTCAGGGGAGACCTCCTTGCTCTCTGCAACTCCCTGCAGGGAGGCTGTAGCCAGGTGGGGGTTGGTCTCTTCTGCCAGGCCCCCAGCACCAGAACAAGAGGACACAGTCTGAAGCTGTGCCATGGGAGGTTCAGGCTGGATGTTAGGAAGAAATTCTTCATAGAAAGAGAGATTGGCCACTGGAATGAGCTGCCCAGGGAGTTGGTGGAGTCTCCATCCCTGGAGGTGTTTAGGAAGAGCCTGGATGAGGCACTTGGTGCCATGGTTGAGTTGATCAGATGGCGTTGGGTGATAGGTTGGACTTGATCTCAAAGGTCTCTCCCAACCTGGTTCTGCAACCAGGGCTGCAGTGGTTCCTCACAGGGAGCAGGAAATAGGACAGGGAGGGAACAAGTTCTCTCCCCAACTGCCTGGGTCTGTCCCAGCTCAGGAAATGAAGAGAAGGAAGCCAAACACTCCCCCACCATAGCTGCAGACTGGGCTAAGTCCCCAGCCTTTCCCTCCCTTCCTGCTGCTCCCCGTGGGACAGGCAGCTCAGCTCTCTCCTAAGGGCACCAGGGAGCACCTCCTGTCCCACCAGACGTACCAAGGATGCTGCCCTGTTGCACAGGGCAGCTCAGCCCAGCAGCTCCTGGGTGCTGAGGAGCAGGCAGCAGGAGGGTGGAGAGTGTCCTGCCTTGAGCACAGGACCAGCCCTCCCCAGGAAGCCAGGCCTGCAGCCTGCCAAAGCAAACACTTCTTGATGGAGCAAACAGCACTCCTCCAGAGACTGCTGCTCTGGCAGGCACCTCTCCCTTGCAGACACAACCATCCAGGGCATGCCTCAGCATTCACATCATTGAGCCACAGGATTGTTTGGGTTGCAAAAGCCCTCTAAGATCATCCAACCATCAACCCAACACCACCATGGCCACTAAACCATGGCCCCCAAGTTTCTTGAGCACCCCCAGGGCTGGGGACTCCACCACCTCCCTGGGCAGGCTCTTCCAAACCCTCCTGACCACTCATGCAGCACAGAAATCTTTCCTCCTCTCCAACCTAAGCCTCCCCTGGCACAATTCCAGGCCATTTCCTCTCCTATCACCTGGAACCTCTATCCCTACAACCTCCTCTCAGGGAGCTGTAGGGAGCAATGAGGTCTCCCCTCAGCCTCCTCTTCTCCATACTCAACCCCCCCAGCCACTCCTCCTAAGACTTGTTCTCTAGAACAAAGCATGCACTGACCCCATGCAAGGTAATCTTCAGCTGTTGTGACAGTTTCTTCCATGGATTTTGAAGCTTCAGCAGCCTTCTTTTCCTCTCCTTCCTCCCATTCACTCCACCCTTCTCTCTCCACCTGTGCCCAGTGCTTTCCCTCCGCTGCCCAAATGCCAGCCTTCACACATTCCCAGACTGCATCAGGTCAGAAGGGACCCTCCATGGTCGTCCTGTCCAACACCCCTGCAGTCAGCAGGGACACCTCCAACCAGATCAGGCTGCCCAGGGCCACAGCAAGTCTGATCCTGAATGTCTGCAGGGATGGGGCCTCAACCACATCTCTGGGCAGCCTGTTCCAGTACTTCACCACTATCTTGATGAAGAACTTTCTCCTTACAGCCAACTTAAACCTACCCTGTTCCAGTTACAAACCACTGCCCCCGGTCCTATCCCCACAGGCCCTTCTAAACAGTCCCTCCCCAGCCTTCCCATAGGTCCCCTTCAGATAGTGAAATGTAGCTCTACGATCTCCCTGGAGCCTTCTCTTCTCCAGGCTGAACAGCCCCAACTCTCCCAGCCCGTCCCCATAGCAGAGGCTCTCCAGTCCTCTGATCATCTTTGTGGCCTCCTCTGGACCTGCTCCATCAGGTCCAGGTCTCCCTTGTGTTGGGAGCCACATAGCTACACACAGCCCTGCAGGTGAGGTCTCCCCAGAGCAGAGCAGAGGGGGCAGGATCCTCTCTCTCCATCTCTGGCCACACTGCTTTGGACGCAGCCCAGGCTGCCCTTGGCCTTCTGGGCTGCCAGTGCCCATTGCTGGCTCCCATCCAGCTTCTCCCCCACCAGCACCTCCCCAAGTCCCTCTCTGCAGGGCTGCTCTCAACCTCATCATCTCCAGCACGGCTTATTCCTCCTAATACATTGCTTGGGATCATCTACCCCATATCCCAGAGACCTTCCCCCTGTTTCTTCACTCCCACTTATGCTGCAATCATTGTTTCAGGCTGGAACTCAGGGCTGGGAGCTTACAGTGCCTGTGCTGGGCCAAACCACAGTCTTGCACTCTCAGGCTGCAAGGAAACGGTTGGGGGAGGACAGGAAATTGTGAACCCAAGGCCAAACAACTGGAAATGTCAGCACACAGCCCTGGCTCTTGCCTCTCAAAAGCAGACACTTGCAGCACCAAGAATCCTTAAAGGGGAAACGAAACAACTGTGCTGGCTTCTGCCACCCAGGCCCAGAGGATGCTGACAGCTGGGCACAGAGAGCAGCTCAGGAAAATCGTTTGACTTTCAGCAGCACAGCAGTGGAAACAGGAGGCAGGCGTTTGTCAGGGAAATGTGAGTCCCTGTTCTTCACCCTGCTCCCCCTAGGCAGAAAAATCACCAAGAGTCAAGTCCCCTTCTCTGAGGCAGCTGTGTCCACCTGAGCAGGACTCAAGGGGCCAGGCAGCGTTGGGATACAGCTTACCACACATCCCCTGCTCCATGCTGTTGGTAGCTAACTATGCCCCTGGACCTTGCTACGGTGTGAGGGCTCCGGGAATGCTGCTCAGACAGCCCCTAAGGTCACGCTGCCAAGAAGCTTTGTTTAAAAGGCAAAAAATACAGAAGCAGCAGCAGCAGAAGGGAAGATCGCTCAGAATTTCTCTAATCTTTACAGCCTGAGGGCTCTGAATCCCGGCTCTGGCACAAGCCAGCTGCGGGAAGGGAAGCTGAGGCTGAGATCCCGTGCGGCTCCGGCATCACCCTGGGACATCGGCGCCCAGCCTTGCCTTGTCGCTTGCTGTCATCGGGAGGCAGGATCTCGCCTGTCCTCCCTTGAGGGACCACAGCACAGCCCAACTGCTTTCCCCCAAACCAACGGGACCCAGCCCGCACGTCAGGAATCCCGACTGGGTCGGAGGAAGGCAGGACCTGTCCCACGCCATAGCCTCAGCCCAGGCGGGTTTGTGCACGGAAAGCTGCCGGCAGCCGACGGCCGTGCCCGGCTCCATCAGCACGGCACCCCTCAGACCCGGAGGGAGGGATGCCGCAGGGGGCTGCGAAGGGGACGCCGAGATCACCACCTAGACCTCACCGTAGCCGGCTCCTCCAGGCGCTCGGTCAGGCGGCTCTGGGCGTCTCATCGGCGCGGTTCCACCGGCCGCGTCCCGGCAGGCTCAGGCCGCGTCGCGCCGGGGCTCCGGCTCCGTGCCGAGCGCTGCAGCAGCTCCGCGTCCCCCCCGCCGGGGCCAGCCCCTGGGCGGGCAGCGCTCCCACCGCCACCTCCCGCCGCAGCTCCCCGCCGCAGCTCCCCGCCGCTGCGGCAGCCGGGCCGATGGGGCAGGGCAGAGCAGTGCGGGGCAGGGCAGGGCAGGGCAGGGCAGGGCAGTGCCGTGCCGTGCCGTGTCTCGCGGTGGTGCCACAGGGCGACGGGGCGCAGGGGAGCGGGCGGCACCCCACGGTCCCCAGGCCGGCTGCCGGCCGTGATGGGGGCGGCTCCTACCTGCTGGCGGCTCCGGGGGCGGGAGGGCGGGCAGCGGCAGAGCGCCGGGCCGAGGAGGCCCGGGCCGGGCCGGGGAAGCGCCCGGCGTCGCCCCCGCCCCGCCCCCGACGGGCGGGACTGCGGCCGCGGCTGGGCGGATGGCGGCGGCCGGGGGCGGCCCCCCGGAGCCGCTTGGCAAGCGCTGGGGCGTGACCAAATCAGGGAAGCGGAGAATGGGTTGGGTTGGAAGAGCTCTCTAAGGTCATCCAGCCCAGCCCCACCGCGGCCATCAAACTACGTCCCCAGGTGCCATGGCCACACCTTTCCCCCAAGCATGGGGACTCCACCACCTCCCTGGGCAGCCTCTTCCAATCCCTGACCACTCTTGCAATGAAGAGGTTTTTCCTCCTCTCCAACCTTAACCCTCCCCTGGCACAATTCCAGGCCATTTTCTCTCCTTCTATCACCTGAGACTAAGGAGAAGAGACCAACCCCCACCTGGCTCCAGCCTCTTCTCAGGGAGCTGCAGAGAGCAATGAGGTCTCCCTCAGCCTCCTCTTCTCCACACTAATGGACCCCAGCGTCCCTCAGCTGCTCCTCCCAGCTCTGTTCTCCAGACCCTCCCCCGCTTCATTGCCCTTCTCTGGACCTGCTCCAGCACACTCAGTGTCTTTTCAGGGTGAGGAGCCCCCTCCTGCACCCCAGAGCACCCCTCTGGCATGGCTAGGGTTTGGCAGTCTCCACCAAAAACACTCTGTGCCCCAGGCCAGCGCTGTGTGGGATGCCATGGAGTTGTGGCTGGCACAGCCATCAGATGGGCTCAGACTGGGTGGAAACTGGCTCCTCCTCTGCCCCTTTCCTCCTCTCCCCAGCAGCATCCTCCCAGCCTGCAGCTCTGGACGCCTCCTGCTCCCCAGGTTCCTCAGGCACCGAGGAGGGCTCAGCACTCAAACCCCGTGGGCACACCTTTGCACTCCTCCTGGGAAGTGGGGCCCATTTGCTAAGCATTTGGGAAAGCCTGCAAGAAGCAGCCACCAGCAGCAGAAGAGCCCAGAAACAGCCCGGGCTGGGCTGCTCTCTTTGACCTCCTTTCCCTGGCTGGTGGAATTGCCCCGGGAAGCATCCCTGTGGCTGGAATTCTGAGAGAACTTTTCCAGCCAAACACCTCCCTGATAACCATTTGGGAATGTTTCCTGAGGCAAAGGGATCTGTTTGCTCCCTGGTCCTTGTGGGATTAAGTCAACATGAGCAGTACCTATTTTTGCTCCCCTCTGTCCACTCTCTCTCTGCCAGGATGCTCTGTGACTGGTGTTAGGTACTGACCACCTTGTTTGTTCTCCTAAACCCAAAATAAGGTGGCACTCACTCAAAGTTTTCACAGGCTCACAGAATGGTTTGGGTTGGAAGGGACCTTTAAGATCATCCAGTTCAAGTTTCCCTGCCATGGGCAGGGACACCTCCCACCAGCCCCAGGCTGCTCAAGGTCTCATCCAGCCTGGCCTTGAACACCTCCAGGGAGGGGACAGCCACAGCCTCCCTGGGCAACCTGTGCCAGAGTCTCCCCACCCTCACTCTCAGGAATTTCTTCCCAATCTCCAGTCTCAGTCTTTCCTCCTCCAGCTGCAAGCCATTGTCCCTCAGCCTGGCACTACCAGCCCCTGGCAAAGCTGCCTCCCCAGGAGAAAGCCCCTCTGGCTTTCTTGTAGCCCCCTTCAGCTACTGCAAGGCTGCTCTAAGGTCTCCCTGAAAGCCTCCTCTTCAAGTTTTGCCCTGGTGCCACCTGCCTGAATGCTCACCAGCCCCCAGCAGGGAGCTGAGGTCAGTTGGTCAGTGTTTTATAGATTGCTTTTACAGAGGCTGAGCAAGGGAGGTGTGGAGTCCCCATCCCGAGGTGTTCAAGAGGGGATTGGATGTGGCACTTGGAGCCATGGGTTAGTAGTCATGAGGGGATTGGGTGATAGGTTGGATTGGATGATCTTTGAGGTCTTTTCCAATTCTATCAGTTCTATGCTAAGACTGGAGGTGGCTGTGAGCAACCTGCTGCAGTGTGAGGTGTCCCTGCCCATGGCAGGGGGGTTGGGACTGGCTGAGCCTTGAGGTCCCTTCCAGCCCTGACAATTCTATGATTCTAAGACTCCTTCATCCTGCTGCTGTGGCCCTCAGGACACCCCTTGACAAGCTTCCCTCTCTTTGACTCCCCCTCCAAGGGTTACAGACCCCTCAAAGCAGAGGTCCTCAGAGCCAGCAAGGCCCCAGGAGGTGCCCTGAGCCCCGAAGTGGCTGTTTCTCGGCGGTGGTGGCACTGCAGGAAGGCAGCCACCCTGCTCGCTTCTCGGTGTTTTAAAGGCCGAGGCATCTATTTTTAGGGCTGGAAAAACAGTCTTCCTGCTCTGGTATTTCAAATCCTCTCTTATCCCAAGCTAATGAAATGTCTCCTCGCAGCATTTGCTTTTTGCAGCCCCACGAAATCACAGAATCACAGAATGTTAGGGGCTGGAAGGGACCTGGAGAGATCACCCAGTCCAACCCCCTCCCCTGCCAGAGCAGGGTCACCCAGAGCAGATCACACAGGAGCACATCCAGGGGGGCTTGAGTATCTCCAGAGAGGGAGACTCCC
>CM037645.1:1941480-1964096 GCA_015227895.2 Colaptes auratus
CTGTGTGACTGAGCATCTCCAGTGCTCAGGAGGGTGGATGTATAATATTTTTATAGACTGCTCCTTTCCCTTAGGACTTTGGATATGAAATTATTTAACCAATCAGGGGTTTTATTCTGGGTAGCTTGTGTTTTCTATCACAAGCTTGGTTTTTCCCCCCCACTAGAAATCCCAACTCTCCTTTAGGCAGAGCATGCTTGGAAACAGTTACAACAGGTAAGAGAGGGAGCATTATTGTGTTCTCTGAGGTAAAAACCATTTGGCTTGCTAAACAAATTGTCCACTAACTTAAAGGAACTTCAAAGAAAACAACTCTCCCTGTGCTTCCTTATTCTCTAATTTTGCTTGTGCCTTATCATCTTTATAATATTTTCCTTACTTCATTTGTTATACACACTATCATGACCTGCAGTCTAGATGCTGTATTAAGAGTTTACTTAAGACTGCATCACTTGATCCTGTTGCTGAGCTGCTGTGGCACAAGTGCCATGCAGTGTATCATTGCATGCTTTGATGAAGTCTGGGACAGCAATGTGCCCTGGTGGCCAAGAAGGCAATGGGATCCTGGGGTGTATTAAGAGGAGAGTGTGTCCAGCAGATCCAGAGAGGTTCTCTCCCCCTCTACTCTGTCCTGGTGAGACCTCATCTTGAGTATGCATTCAGTTTGGGCTCTCCAGTTTAGGAGGGACAGGGATCTGCTGGAGAGAGTCCAGTGGAGGGCTACAGGATGATTAGGGGACTGGAGCACTGCCTGATGAGGAGAGACTGAGAGACCTAGGGGCTGGTTAGTCTGGAAAAGAGAAGACTTAGAGGGGATTTAATAGGTGTTTATAAATATCTGAGGGCTGGGGGTCAGGAGGGAGGGGACAGGCTCTGCTCACTTGCTCCCTGTGGACAGGACAAGGAGCAATGGATTAAGCTGCAGCCTGGGAGGTTCCACCTCAACACAAGGGGGAACATCTTAGTGAAGGGTCCCAGAGCAATGGAACAGGCTGCCCAGAGACATTGTGGAGTCTCCTTCTCTGGAGACTTCAAGGCCTGTCTGGTCATCTGCCATGAACTAGATTGTATGGTCCTGCTCGGGCAGGGGGGTTGGACTGGATGATCTCTTTGGGTCCCTTCCAACCCCTATCATCCTGTGATCCTGTGATGTGTGGCCTAGAGGCCATGGACTTCTGCAAAAAATCATTATGTCACTGTATTAATTACAGACAGACTTCTGACTTATTTACAGTATCTTGTTCAGGTGACCTGTTTCTAGAGCACTTACTAAGCTTTGTTGTTCCTGCTAGTGTTTCAGAAACCTGAATTTAATGTTGACTTTGAGTTGATGAAAAGCCACATAGATACAAAAACTCCAATCCAGACAATCATAGAATCATAGAATAGTTTGGGTTGGAAGGGAACTCAATCTTCTAGTTCCAACCTTGCTTCCCCCCGTCCTATCATCCCGACACCCTAAAAAGGTCCCTCCCCAGCTTTCTTGTAGGCCCTTTCAGGGACTGAAGGCCACAATTAGTCTCCATGGGAGCCTTCTCTTGATAAGGTCCCATCATCCATTCTGGCTTTGAACACCTCCAGGTTTGGAGCCCACACAACTTCTCTTGGCAACCTGTTCCTCAGCACCCTCATGGGTAAGAATGTCCTCTTAATGTCTAATCTAAACACAGCTTCTTCCAGTTTGAAGGCATTACCCTTCACTCTGTCACTCCATGTCTTTGTGAAAGGTCCCTCTCCAGCTCTCCTGGAGAACCCATTCAAATCCTGGAAGGCTGCTGTAAGGTAATGAAAGCCACTGTTGTGTTTGGAAGACAAAACTCTCATGATGTGCATACACCAAAGAGAAGGGTTGGGGATCTGGGGATCCATTCCTGTGTATTTATTCCTACATGATAAACATAGCCAGAGAAACCCTCACAGGCTGTGTTTCCTTCTGGGAAAGCATTCAAGAACCTAAAGTGTCAGTTCATCTGCCCTAGGTGACCCTGCTCTGGCAGGGGAGTTGGACAGGATGATCTCTGGAGGTCCCTCCCAACCCCTAATACTCTGTGATTCTGTGATTTACACTTTCACATAGATCTCTCTCTCTCTTCTCTGTGTACTCACAAAGATCTGCCAGCTGGCAGCCAGTAACCAGCGGTGTCCCCTGGGATCAGTGCTGGGCCCCATCCTGTTCAATATCTTTATCGATGATCTGGATGAGGGGATTGAGTCCATCATCAGTAAATTGACAGATGACACCAAGTTGGGGGCAGGTGTGGATCTGTTAGAGTGTAGGAGAGCTCTGCAGAGAGACCTTGACAGGCTGGACAGATGGGCAGAGTCCAAGGGCATGAGATTTAACACAGGTTCTACACATTGGCCACAACAACCCCAGGCAGTGGCTACAGGCTAGGGTCAGAGTGGCTGAGAGCAGCCAGGCAGAGAGGGACCTGGGGGGACTGGTTGATAGTAGGCTGAACATGAGCCTGCAGTGTGCCCAGGTGGCAAGAAGGCCAATGGCATCCTGGCCTGCATCAGGAACAGTGTGGCAGCAGGAGCAGGGAAGTAATTCTGCCCTGTACTCAGCACTGCTTAGGCCACACCTTGAGTCCTGTGTCCAGTTCTGGGCCCTCAGTTTAGAAAGATGTTGAGTTGCTGGAAGGTGTCCAGAGAAGGCAACAAAGCTGGGGGGGGTTTGGAGCACAACCCCGTGAGGGAGAGGGCTGGAGGGAGCTGGGGTTGTTTAGCCTGGAGAAGAGGAGGCTCAGGGGAGACCTTATTGCTGTCTACAACTACCTGAAGGGAGGCTGTAGCCAGGTGGGGGTTGGTCTCTTCCCCTGGGTGGCCAGCACCAGAACAAGAGGACACAGTCTCAAGCTGTGCCAGGAGAGGTCAGGCTGGATGTTGGGAAGAAATTCTTCACAGAAAGAGTCATTTACCGTTGGAATGTGCTGCCCAGGGAGGGGTGGTGGAGTCCCCATCACTGGAGGTGTTTAAGAGGAGATTTGATGAGGCACTTGGTGCCATGATTTAATTTGATTAGATGGTGTTGGGTAATAGGTTAGACTTGATGATCTCAAAGGTCTTTTCCAACCTGGTTAAATCTATTCCATTCCATTCCATTCCATCCAGAAGAATTAAAGCTATCAATATTACAAGAACCCCAAACCACTCTGGGTGTGTAACATCCCTGAGATGCATCTGCAATTCCCAGTGGCAGGGCTGGGGCGTTTTAGAGAGAGAAAGAATTTTAAGGTGGTGGTTTTTTTGCTCTCAAGATGGTCAAGTCAATGTTTTCAGCCACTTAATAAAAGCAAGCTGGTCCTGAACTTTTCAAATAAGGCTCCAAAACATCTTTGTCCAGAGACTGGGAACATTTCTGCAAGTTTGTGGTGTTTCTTTTGGGGTTTCTGTGGGAGGAGCTGGGGAACAGAATCTGCTCCTGGATTGCTTTGAAGTTAAAGAGTTCAAAGTAAGCCACAAAACCAGCACCTTCTGCATTAGCTGCCAGTTTTCAGATGGTTCTACCCATCTATTGCTTGTCATGATCAGCAGACAACACATCCATCCCTCCTCTAAAGCTCTGTTAGGAGAGCCACTGCATGGCTTGCTAATTCACCTCATGCCAAGCCCACCTGAGGATAATATCCCCTTGCACTTAGGCATTAACCTAGGGCAGCTGAGTTGGCCTGAAACATTAAGAAGGGAGCCTTGGGCAGCTCCTCTTTGTAGAGGATGCTTGGCAGTGAGGAGCAGGTAAGGGGACTGTAGAGGTTGAAGACAGTTTTCTTCCACAATAGTTATCAGTTGGTGGCCATGGCTCTAAGTGCTATAAAGCTCAGAAGAGTTTTCAATGATTTTTGTGTCAAAACTACAGAGTACCTCTGATTTGTGAAGTGCCTGAAAGACTATTAGCTAGCTTGTGCTGGCAGTTGCTATAACTTAAGGCTTATAGGAAGGGAAAAGAATGAAACAAAGTGGTTTAGTTAAATGCTTTCAGCTTTCCACTTTGCACAGTTTGACTTTTCCTTATGGTTTTGGGTTGTTGTTTTTTTCCCCCCCCTTCTTTTTTCTTCTTTTCTTCTTCTCTTGTCTGAGTCTTGTTCTGATTAGTCAAGTACAAACTGTGTGTACTTTGCTGAAGAGGATGTGTATGTGCTGAGGGTTCTCAGCTTGGCCCTCTGCATTGCAAGGGACTGAAAAAGGTTTTCAGCTGTGGAAGAGCCTCTGAACAGGGGAGTTATTATAATAAAAAAGATGACTACACTTTCTCTTGGCCCAATAATGAATCAATTCTGTATCATCTCTGTCTTTTGACTGAGCTGCTCTTCACAGAATCATAGAGTCACAGAATGGTAGGGATGGGAAGTGACCTCAGGAGATCATCAAGCTCCCAGGGAGGTGGTTGCATCCCCAACCCCTGGAGGTGCTTCAACAAGGCAGAGATGTGGTGCTGAGGGACATGGTTTAGGACCAGACTTGGCAGAATTAGTTAATGGTTAGGCTTGATGATCTTAAAGGTCTTTTGCAACCTTAATAATGGTGCTGGAATTGTTTAGCCTGGAGAAGAAGAGGTCAGGGGAGACCTTATTGCTGTTTACAACTACCTGAAGGGTCGTTGTAGTCAGGAGGGGTGTTGGTCTCTTCTCCCAGGCAGCCAGCACCAGAAACAAGAGGACACAGTCTCAAGCTGCAGCAGGGGAAGTTAGGCTGGAGGTGAGGAGAAAGTTCTTCACAGAGAGAGTTGTTAGCCATTGGAATGTGCTGCCCAGGAAGGTGGTGGAAGTCCCCATCCCTGGAGGTGTTGAAGAGGGGATCGGACGTGGCACTTGGTGCCGTGGTTAGTCATGAGGTCTGTGTGACAGGTTGGACTTGATGATCTTTGATATCTCTTCCAACCTTAATGATGATTCTATGAGTCTGTATTTATTATGTTTCCATTATGCTTTTAATGCTTTCCTTATTTCCTTCAACAACCCATTGTGAGCAGAGGCTGAGGCAGAAACCCTGATTCATGCCTAATCAACATCCCTGGTTTTCAGCTGTTAACTCTGGCTGCAAAGTGCCACGTTCATTTGATTTATGGCTGCAGAGTATGTGGCTCTTGGAGAGGCAAGTTTTGTTCTTGAAAGGAAAATGCTGTTTGCTCAGCCAAAATCCACTGGTGGAAAATTGTCCAACAAATATGGACAAAAACTCCCCAACCCCCAGACTGCACAGACAGTTTAGACAAACCACTCAGAAAGTGCAGGTTTGAAGTCTGCCTGGCCTGAGATGATGAACATGGTTTGAATCACTACTGGGGAGCAAAGAGATAATCTTGCACGCTGTGCCTGTGTATTTTACAAAGCAAAACTATTTTGAATCAGATTGGAAAGATTTTTCTCTTTCCACCCCTCTGTGCCAGGATCCAATTATAGCACACTGCAATGGCAATAAATAATAGCTGCAAGAGGAGAGTGAGGGAAGGCCAAGGCATGCTACTCCTTGTTGCCAAATAAAGACCCCTCTAATGAGGAGCCTGCTTGTTCTCCTCAAATGCCACTGCAAAGCTTGCCTTCCCCGTTTGACAACGTGCAAGCTGGGATTCTTCCAGCATCTGAGTGCATCTGAAAATGAACTAAACAAAGCATGTTGTGTTTTATTTTATTTGGGTTTTAAACTCCTCTAAATAACACATCTGAGGCATATAAGGAATGAAATCCGGACCGCTGCGAAGTCACTTGGGAAATTCTTTTTGTCTCCTGGTGAAGCTCGAATCTCACCCAAGTGACTCAGATCTGAAGCCATTCTAAATTGCATTTGAGAGGCCATTATTTTTTCCTCTGTGTGTGGAAGAAGTCAGATTGCCACTTTGCATCGTTCTCCTGTTTAGACTTCAGCATAAATTCCAACTGGCATCTTGCTTGAACTCGTTGAAGGGCAGGTTTTTGTTCTTCAGCTTCTCTTACGAGTCACGGAGGTTTCAGAGCCCATATGGAGTTCCAAAAGTGTCACCCGGAAGGTGAGGTGCTGGAGCAGGTCCAGAGGAGACCAATGAGAATGGCAAGGGGGCTGGAGGGAAAGTCTGAAGAGGAAAGGATGAGGGAGTTCAGCCTGGAGAAGGGGGACGTAGAGGGGACCTTACCACTCTCTACAACTACTTAAAGGGAAGTTGTAGTCAGGTGGGGGTCAGGCTCTTCTCCCAGGTAACTTGTGACAGGACAAGAGAGCATGGTATGAAGCTGTGCCAGGGGAAGTTTAGGTTGGATATTAGGAAGCACTTCCTCACAGAAATGGTTTAGGTAGATATTAGGAAGCATTTCCTCACAGAGAGGCTGAGTAGGCACTGGAAGGACTACCAGGGAGGTGGTGGAGTTGTTGTCGCTGGAGGTTTAAGAAAAGATCGGATATGGCACTTGGTGGCACGTTTAGCTGATGTCCTGGTGTTGGGTCATGGCTGGGCTTGATGATCTCAGAGGTCTTTTCCAGCCTCAATAAATAATTCTGTGTGATTCTGTGATAACAGAAGGGCCACATAAAGGTGTCTGCTCCTGTGACTGCACAGTAAAGGCTATGTACAGAAGGCTGCTCCTGTGAAGAATTAAGAATCCTTATTGCATCAACAGAAAACCAGCAAGCCATGATTTCTACAGAGTCACAGTGGCTATTGCAGTGACATTAGAAGCATTACTGTTACTCAGTGCTGTTTAGAAGCCTGTTTCAAAATGGGGTGGGACTACATGACCTTTAAAGATCCTTTCCAACCCAGTGCATCCTACCATTCTACTCTATGTGCGTTTCCAGCACTCAGTAGTTTCCTTCTGTTTAGTTGTAGCAATTAATTTTCAACCAAGGAAATGTCTGTGCTTGCCCTCTGCTTGTGATGTTGGGTAGTGATAGGACTAGGGGGAATGGGCAAAACTAGCAGTGGGTAGATTCAGATTGGATGTTAGGAAAAGTTCTCCCCATGAGGGTAGTGAGATGCTGGCACAGGCTGCCCAGGGAGGTGGTGGAAGCCTCATGCCTGGAGGTTTTGAAGGCCAGGCTGGATGTGGCTGTGAGCAACTGATGTAGTGTGAGGTGTCCCTGCCCATGGCAGATGGGCTGGAACTAGATGATCCTTGAGGTCCCTTCCAACCCTGACAATTCTATGATTGCCCACAGCATTCAAGATCTAACTCTACAGGCACAATGAGCTCCATGTTGGATAGAATAGAATGAAATTAACCAGGTTGGAAGAGACCTTTGAGATCGAGTCCAACTATCATCCAACACCATCTAATCAATTAAACCATGGCACCAAGCACCCCATCCAGTCTCTTCCTAAACACCTCCAGTGATGGGACTCTACCACCTCCCCAGCAGCACATTCCAATGGTCAGTCTCTCTCCTATGAAGAACTTCTTCCCCACATCCAGCCTAAACCTCCCCTGGCAGAGCTTGAGACTGTGGCCTCTTGTTCTGGTGGAAGGGACACTTAGTGTGTTCACAGCCATCAAAGTGATGACTTCTGTCAGTAGGGCTTGAAAAGCTCAGCAATTTTCATAGAGGCTTTGGTGTGGTTTAGATTACTTGGTTCTAAGCCTATTTTCCTTCATGTGTCTGACAGAACATAACTGTGGATACAGAGCTTGTAGCTTGTCTTGGACCAGGGTAAGGGCACCCGGCCATGTTGATGTTGCAAACAGGATTTGTTTACTTTGTCTTTGCTTATCATGGAAGTAAACTGTAACAGTTTTGAAAGTAAAAAATAATTTAAATTGGGCTGATAATAAAATATTGAAATACTGGAGTGATTACAGATGAAAACAAAAGATCACAGAATTGTCAGGGTTGGAAGGGACCTCAAGGATCAGCCAGATCCAAGCCCCTTGCCATGGGCAGGGACACCTCACACTACAGCAGGTTGCTCACAGCCACATCCAGCCTGGCTGCAAACACCTCCAGGGATGAGGCTTCCCCACCTCCCTGGGCAACCTGTGCCAGTGTCTCACCACCTTCATGGGGAATAACTTCTTCCTAACATCCAATCCAAATCTATACCTACCCATTTGTAGTTTTTGTTCCATTCCCCCAGTCCTATCACTCCCTGCCACCCTAAAAGTCCCTCCCTGCTTTTCTGTAAGCCCTCTTCAGATACTAGAAGGCCACAATTAAGTCTCCAGAGCCTTCTCTTCTCCAGACTGAACAGCCCAACTCTCTCTCTGTCCTCATAGGGGAAGTTCTCCAGCCCTCTAATCATCTTCGTGGCCTTCTCTGCTGAGATGCTAGAGATCCCCTCAAAAAATAGTGAAAAATACAGGAGATGCCTTGCCAAGAAAGTAATTTGCATTTCCAGCACTAGAAGAAGGGTAATATGGTCTTTATAATAAATCCAGTCCAAATTCCTTTCAACAGAGAGACATACTGTAGGGAATATCCAATAGCATGGTCCATAAATGAGTATGCCTAGATTAAGTGAAACTGGTAGATAGAAATGATAGCTTGCAATTTATGGAGCAAGTTTCTGTTTGAATTCTGAAAGCAGGGGAAATGTGTAATCCCTCTGGAGGGGAGCCTGGTCTTTACCCCTGTGCCTGGGTCATTGTGCCAGGTATGGTTGGTTCTTCAGCAGAAGGTGCCAAGCTCACAGCCATTATTTGCCTTCCTTTGCTTCTTGTCACTTCATTTACAGGAAGGAAGCAGCTTGATGTAATTACACTGCAAATGTAGCTTTTGAGATAGGTAGTTAAACACTCCAAAACATGAGTGGACAAAGACTTGCACACATCATAGGAGGCAACAGACCTTTTTCTCATGATGATTTCACATTTTGCCTCAACAAGAATCATAGAAATGTCAAGCTTGGAAGGGACCTCAAGGATCAGCCAGCTCCAACATCTCTGCCATGGGCAGGGACACCTCACACTACAGCAGGTTGCTTACAGCCACATCCAGCCTGGCCTTAAAACCACTGAGGGATGTGGTTTCCCCCACCTCCCTGGGCAACCTGTTCCAGTGTCTCACTACCCTCATTGGGAAAAAATTCTTCCTAACAGCCAATCTGAATCTACCCATTTCTAGTTTTGCTCCATCCCCCCCAGTCCTATCACTCCCTGACACCCCAAAAACTCCCTCCCCAGCTTTCTTGTAGCCCCCTTAAGATACTGGAAGGCCACAAGAAGGTCTCTCAGAGCCTTCTCTCCAAACTGAACAACCCCAACTCTGTCCTTGGAGCAGAGCAGCTCCAGCCCTCTGCTCATCCTCAAGACCCTTCTCTGGACACCTTCCAGCACCTCCAGATCCTTCCTGTAATAGGGGCTCCAGACCTGGATCTTTCAGTATCTAACACTATGATGTGTATCAGTACTAGGTTCTAAGTACTCTGAAAGTCTTCTTGGCTCCTATTAAAACCACCTTGACCATTGGGAAAGTCATTGTGCCATTGTCCTGGTCTTCCTGGGACAGGATCCTAGACTAGCCATGGTCTGCAGGTTGTTAGCAGCTCTGAGTCAGCCAGGACAGCTGACCTGAGTGGCTGTCTGTGAAACTGATAATCACAGAATGGTCAGGATGGGAAGGGACTCTGAAGGTCATATAATCAACCCCCTCTGCTTGAGCAGGAAGCTGGTAGAAAGGTGGAGGCTGGTCTCTTCTCCAGGCAAGCAGCACCAGAACAAGAGGACACAGTCTCAAGCTGTGCCAGGGGAGGTTTAGACTGGATGTTAGGAAGAAATTCTTCATAGAGAGAGTGATTGGTCATTGGAATGGGCTGCCTGGGGCGGTGGTGGAGTTGCCATCATCACTGGAGGTGTTTAGGAGAAGACTTGATGGGGGCTTGGCACCATGGTTTAGTTGATTAGATAGTGTTGGACGGTGGGTTGGACTCAATGATCTCAAAGGTCTCTTCCAACCTGGTTTATTCTATTCTATGATTCTGTGATTTACTACCTCAAAATACACTGAGGTTTCTATAGTAGGTTCTACCAAAGTAATGTCTTCTTCAGTTAATTTATTCTGTCCCAGTACAGCAGGTAGTGGAATGGGGCTAAAAGCTCATGGGTACTGCAGTAGCACCAATGCATATACCAGGGCTGTGAAGACATAGTTTAGCTTCCTTCCACCATGAGGGGGTGAGACACTGGGACAGGTTGCCCAGGGAGGTGGTGGAAGCCTCATCCCTGGAGGTTTTGAAGGCCAGGCTGGATGTGGCTGTGAGCAACCTGCTCTGGTTGTGAGGTATCTCTGCCCATGGCAGGGGGGTTGGAACCAGATAATCCTTGAGGTCCCTTCCAACCCTGAAAATTCTGATTCCTGTCCTCTAAATCATATGTACAGGTCTGTATGGAACATAGATCTTGATTTTATTATAAAACTAATCTAAATTCTTATAAAATAAGAGGGCTGGAGCTCCTGTCCTAGAGGACAGACTGGGAGAGTTAGGGTGTTCAGTCTGGAGAAGAGAAGGCTCTGAGGAGACTTTCTTGTGGCCTTTCAGTCTCTGAAGGGGGCTACAAGAAAGCTGGGGAGGGACTTTTGAGGGAGTCAGGGAGTGATAGGACTGGGGGAATGGAACAAAACTAGAAATGGGTAGATTCAGATTGGATGTTAGGAAGAAGTTGTTCCCATGAGGGTGGTGAGAGACTGGCACAGGTTGCCAGGGAGGTGGTGGAAGCCTCATCCCTGGAGGCTTTTAAGGCCAGGCTGGATATGGCTCTGGGCAAACTGATGTAGTACGAGGTGTCCCTGACCATGGCAGGGGGCTTGGATCTGGCTGATCCTTGAGGTCCCTTCCAACCCTGACAATTCTGTGATTCTATGACAATAAGGTCTTGATTTTGTTATGAAATTGATTATAAAATGAAGAGGCTTGGCATGAGTAAGTATTAATGAGCAAGCTGAGGCGTATTATAAACACCCCATGTGTGCACTTGTGAAATTCCCACCTCCTACATCCTCTTTCCAGACAATGTTGATTTACTTTGCAGCTTCCCTTGGCTTGAGACATATCACATTCCTTCCTCTCATTTGTCTAACCAAAATCCCACTTGTTAAAATGGCCTCTGGAGTTGGTAACATGACCTGATAGCTCTGACACCAGGACTGCAAGGGAAATGCTGTTTGCTGTGTGCATGCAGAGCTATAGAAGTAACCAACTGTGCTAATTACAAATGGTCAGGTTTTAACTCTTCTGTAGGGGTGGATGAGCTCTTTCTGGTTTAGGGTTTGGCCTTGTTTTGGCTTGGGGTGGTGTGGTGGGTGAGAAAGTTCCCTCCCCACACACAAGAAAGAAACCACAGCTATCTCAGTCAGAAAAGCAGATGAAAGCTCTATTTACAGGCAGAAATGGAATGCAATGAATATGTACACAAATATACAATATTTACAATACATACAGAAAACACACAGCAATGAACACAATGCAGAAAAGCCTTTTCCCTCCAGTGGCCAGGGGGGTTCCCTGAACCCCCCTCTCTCCTCCCTACCTCCTTTTTCCAAAAAGGGTTAGAGAGAGAGAGAAAGGCAATAAGGAGGAAAATTCTGTTAGTTCAAAGCAAATGCAAGAATAGTTTTCTTATCTGGTTAGCTTTGTTAACCAAGGTCACTCCTGCTTCAGAAAGAGAGAAGCCGTCCAGCCCACAGGACAGAGAAGCACAGACTGCACCCAGCCTGAACCCAGACCAGACTGAACTAACAGAACCCAAACTTAAAATTGCATTCTACAATGCAAATTAGTTTAGACTATCTTGGTTTTGTTCAAATATCAAAAACATTCAGCCAGAGTGTCAGCAACTGTCTCTTTCTTAAAGGCACAGCCTAAACGGTCACAGTTGGGCCTGGGTTTGGCATGGGGTAGGCTGGGGTGGGGGTTGGGTTTGTTCCCACCTCCCCACTTCAGGCTAATTCTTGCTGTTGTTTTTTCATCCTGCTCCACTCTGCTCAGGCTTACACCAAAACCCGCTGGGGAATGTGCTGATTCTGTGGGTACTGCACAATACCTTTGGTTTACAAGGAAATGGGGCACTTGGGATCAGAAGTTGTCAAGGCTGAGGCAACTTTGGTAGACATCCAGATGTGTTTGTCCTGGAATTGAGCAAGAGCAGGCTGCTTATGGATTTTTATTACCTCTCTGTGTCAGCCAGATCAAAAGTGCTATGAGAGTAACCTCTCTCACGCTCTTGCTGTCTCACTTTCTTCTTCTTTTCTTTTTTTTTTTTTATCCCCTCATGTTTCTTTCACTTCATCTTTTGCATATTCCTTAAAGGGGCAGGTTGAGAGAAGGTAATACACTGTCTTGAAATGTGTCTCCTGTTTTATCCCCAAGGAGGTCTCATAGGAAGTCTTTTCCTCTGCAAAATTATTTTGTGCTACTGCAACGTGGACTGAGTCAAAGCTGATCTTTGGTGGCATCTTTCAGGAGATTCTAGTGCCAGGTATCCCTGCCATGGGCAAAGGGGGATGGAACTAGGTGATCTTTGAGGTCCCTTCCAAACCTAACAATTCTATGGTTCTATGTATCCTGAGAAACTTATCCTTGCAGCAGGGTTCTGTTAACCAGTAAAGATGACAGTGGGCTGCTAATGCCCTCTGTGGAAACATATAGGCATCTGAATTCCAACAGGATCTTGTGTTGTCTTTTTAACCAAGAACACTGAGAAAGAACCCAGGTCTCGGTCTCTGTAGACATTAGTTTCCCAATAAAAGGGTAGGGTTAGGGCTGCACTGTGGTTTCTTGGTCAAAAAAAAGAAGTGCATAAGCTGAGTGTGTGTGGAAGTGAAGCATGGCAGTGATCCAAGATATGGGCTTCTAAGTACACTGCTGTCAGCTTTATTAACTCCTAAGAGTGGTGCTTGCTGCTATGGCTGCTTGTTGGATCCTTCCTCACACTTCTTGTCATGAAACCACACATGCAAGCTATCACTAGGAGAAACCCCCAAATTTCCCCTGTCAGGGAAGGAAGAGAAGCAGCAACCACAGTGGGAGGACTTCTGGTCTGTCAGATCTGTGCTTTTGCTTTGTCACATCAAAGCAGTGGTAAGGGAGCCATAAGGCATGAGAAGCTGATGGATTATCTCAGGACTGTGAGTGAGAGACATTTCTTGTATTCCATGCCCCTGCTGCACTGTGTAGACTCTTGTCCAGTTTAGCTTCTGGTCCATACCTGTTACTAAGCTCAGCTCAATTCGGGAGAATCTGGAGATTGAGTCCAACCTTCCCATGCAGAGCAGGATCACAGAATCAGCACAGGTCACAGGAACGCATCCAGACAGGGCTGGAAAGGCTCCAGAGCAGGAGACTCCACAACCTCTGTGGGCAGCCTGTTCCAGCGCTCTGGGACCCTCACAGTGCAGAAGTTGCTCCTCATGTGAGGTGGAACCTCCTGTGCTGTGGTTTATGTCCATTGCCCTTGGTCTTGTTTTCTTGTCTTAAGAATTGCCTTTCTTATTTTGCCTGTGGTTAAACCAGGCTGCCAACTTCACTCCCCTGCATCCACAGCACTCCAGGAATCAGTCAGATATTGCAGATGTGACTGAGTGTACAGTTTGGCTGTGGTTGTGAAAAGCCCCAAGGAAATCCTATAGCTGTGTGGGAAACATCTAACTTTTCTTGTGGGTGGTTTGTTTTTTTTTTTCTGCCTTCCCCCTCCATGCATTACTCCTCCTCTTTCCTGTTTGACTTCTGGGATTCTGCAAAGAAACCCAAGGCATGTTTCTTTTGATGCAAGTGTACAAAAGCAGAGACAGCTGGATCATCATCATCATCAGTAAATTTGCAGACAACACCAAGCTGGGGGCAGGAGTTGATCTGCTACAGGGCAGAGGGGCTTTGCAGAGGGACCTCGACAGGCTGGACAGATGGGCAGAGTCCAAGGGCAGGAGATTTAACACATCCAAGTGCCAGGTTCTGCACATTGGCCACAACAACCCCATTCAGTGCTACAGGCTGGGGGCAGAGTGGCTGAGAGCAGCCAGGCAGAGAGGGACCTGGGGGTACTGGTTGATGGGAGGCTGAACATGAGCCTGCAGTGTGCCCAGGGGGCCAAGAAGGCCAATGGCATCCTGGCCTGGATCAGGATCAGTGTGGTCAGCAGGAGCAGGGAGGTCATTCTGCCCCTGTACACTGCACTGGTTAGGCCACACCTTGAGTCCTGTGTCCAGTTCTGGGTCTCTCAGTTTAGGAAAGATGTTGACTGGTGGAAGGTGTCCGGAGAAGGGCAACGAAGTTGGTGAGGATTTGGAGCACAGCCCTATGACGGAGGAGCTGAGGGAGCTGGGGTTGCTTAGCCTGGAGAAGAGGAGGCTCAGGGGAGACCTTCTTGCTCTCTGCAACTACCTGAAGGGAGGTTGTAGACAGGCAGAGGTTGGTCTTTGGAGGTTAGGAAGAAATTCTACAGAGAGAGAGAGAGATTGCCCATTGAATGTGCTGCCCTGGAAGGTGGTGGAGTCACCATCATTGGAGGTGTTTAGGAGGAGACGTGAGGGGTGCTTGGTGCCATGGTTCAGTTGATTAGATAGTGTTGGGTGATAGGTTGGATGCGATGTTCTCTCAGGTCTGTTCTGGTCTGTTCTATTTGTGCCTCTTCAAAGAAATGAATGAGTCTAAGTACCTGTGACTTAGTTTCCAACCCCCCTGCCATGGGGGCTTGGAACTATATGATCCTTGTGGTCCCTTCCAACCCTGACTGATTCTATGACTTCCAGTTCATGTCCTGCTGTTAGCTGTGTTGCCTGTGTTTATGAACAATAAATGGAGAACAAAATCAAACCAATTGCTTCAGCCCCTCCAACCTTTAGTTGGGGAAAGATGAAATAAATAAATAAATAATGTGGATTTGGAGATCAAGCAGAAAATGAAATACCAGGTTTATTGTTTTAGCCATTAAGGAGGACATTAGGATGTTGGGTAGTGATAGGACTGGGGGTGGGGGTGGTTTGAAACTGGAGCAGGGCAGATTAGGTGGGACATTAGGAGGAAGCTCTTCTCAATGAGGGTGGTGAGACACTGGAACAGTTTGCCCAGGGATGTGGTTAAGGCCCCATCCCTGGAGACATTCAAGATCAGATTTCATGTGTCCCTGAGCAGTCTGCTCTAGTTGGAGGTGTCCCTGCTGACTGCAGGGGGGTTGGACAAGATGACTTCTGAGGGTCCTTCCAACCTGATGCAATCTGTGAATCTAGTTGGGGATGTCCCTGCTCACTGCAGAGGGGCTGGACTGGATGACCTTTGGAGGTCCCTTCCTGCCCAGATCATTCTATGATTCTATAAAAATAGAAATGGGTAGATTAGATTGGATGTTAGGAAGTAGTTGTTCCCATGAGCATGGTGAGACAATGGAAGTGGTTGCCTAGGGAAGTGGTGGAAGCCTCATGCTTGGAGGTTTTTAAGGGCCGGCTGGATGTGTCTGTGAGCAACTGCTGTAGTGTGAGGTGTTCCTGTCCATGGAGGTGGTGGAAGCCTCATGCTTGGAGGTTTTAAGGCCAGGCTGGATGTGTTGTGAGCAACCTGCTGTAGTGTGAGGTGTCCCTGACCATGGCAGGGGGATGGAGCTGGCTGATCTTGAGGTCCCTTCCAGCCCTGACAGTTCCATGATTCCATAACATTGCTAGTTGTAAGTTTCCCAGAGAAAGTCAGTGTTATAGCTCACATTGATGCTGTGCTCCCTGCTCTTACTTGGATTACTTGGACACTGCTGTACTTGATGTTATTAAACTGTTCTGACTTAGGATCAGAGTTCATGCTCCCACAAATCACCAGACAGCTGGCTGAAAGGAGATGTACAGTGCTTGTGGGATCTGTAGCCTGCATACATTTCCTACAGACTTTTGGCATTCCTCTCTGTCAGTGTTCTGGAATACAGAGGACATAGCAGAGAGCCACATTCCCTGTGTCTGTACCCTTATAAAAAGATGCAGACATTTCAGAGAGTCATCTGATGCTGGACACACGAAAATGAAGTAAGCTTTGAAGTGTACAGTTACCTTCAAAGGTGCTGGGCTCTCCCTGGGTTCTGCTCTCATGCTCTGTTTGTAGTTTATGGTATTAAGGCAGGAGTGAGCTTAGTGCACTGACTAAAAGGTAAATGAAAACACATGCACTGCAGCTTTGACTCCTGCAGTTTAGGTGACCAGTGGCTGATGCATATATCCCAATATTTCTGACCTCCTACAGCAGAGTAGCTTGGTTTTGATTGGGGGCTCTGCTCTGGCTTATTTGTAAAGGCACTGAATTCTTATTCCCAGACTGATATTCCACCCCCACCTCCTTCCCCCTACATTTTCAATCAGCTGTTCTTTCCTTTCTCTGCCATATCCACTCTGCTCAAATTACCATATGTCCAAAATTCAGCTGCAAGTTTTCTGACTTGCCCTGGGTCCTGGGAACATACCACCCTCATTTTGATCTCTCTAAATTAGCTTCCTGTACAATTCCTGTCAAACATGAGCTCATGAGATTTGTCCTTGAATGTGTGTGTGATCATCCCTTCTCACTGCAAGGAAATGTTGGCTGCCTGACTAGCTGGAACGTTTTCACCAAGCCTGCTTTTAGAGAAGTAAATATTAATGACCTCTGTTGAGTTATTTATTTATTTCATTTTAAAGTGCTGACTCTCAGAAAGGGATCTGAATTCAGGTTAACTTGTGAGAATGCTAAGCAGGGACTTCTGATAGTCTTATGCTTGTGTGAAGGGTTTTTCCCCCCACTCCAACTCTCCTTGCATCTCGTGAAATACTTTTTAATATGATTGTGATGATCTGAAATGCACAAAATCTGCTTGCATCTAGATAACTGAGGAACTTCATCCTCCCCACTGCTCTCCCCTGGTGGGACCACACCTGGAGTGTTGCATCCGCTTTTTGGCTCCCCACTTCAAGAGGGACAGGGATCTGCTGGAGAGAGTCCAAGGGAGGGCTACAAGGATGCTGAAGGGACTGCAGCACTGCCTGGTGAGGAGAGGCTGAGAGCCCTGGGGCTGGTTAGTCTGGAGAAGAGAAGACTGAGAGGGGATTTAATAAATGTTTGTAATTATCTGAGGGCTGGGGGTCAAGAGGGAGGGGACAGGCTCTGCTCACTTGCACCCTGGCATAGGACAAGGACCAATGGATATAAATGCGCACAAGAGGTTCCACCTCAACATGAGGAAGAACTTCTTTACTGTGAAGCTCACAGAGCACTGGTCACAGGCTGCCCAGAGAGGTTGTGGAGTTCCTTCTCTGGAGACTTTCAAGACCCATCTGAATGCATTCCTATGTGACCTGCACTGGATTCTATGGCCTGCTCTGGCAGGGGGTTGGACTCAATGATCTCCTGAGGCCTTCCAACCCCGACATCCTATGAGCCTGTAATTTGCAGGAAAATATTGGTGCCTCCTAGTAAACACCATTGCAGGAAGAGTTTTTACTGCCACTTCATGTGTGACTATGGAGAGACATAATAAGAATTGAGGGATGCAGCTGTGAGGGATCCTGCTGCAGTATTTCAACTTAAAAATCAGATAAATGTCAGTCAGTGAGTCTAAAAATCAGTGATGTTCAAGACTTTCTCAGATTTGGGCTTTGCTGCTTTCTTCTGGCACATCAAACATTTAATGGTGCGTGGCAGCAGGGTTCCAAATGTGGATACAAACTCTTAAAGATCTAATTCCTCACAATTTATTTCTGAACTGAATTATCTAAGGGCTATGCTCTCAGATTGGAGGCTTGCAGGCCACAGGGCTAATTCTAGATCTGCTTCTGGCACAGGACACTGTTTCTGTTGACTGCTAAGAAGAGAAAAGGTTCGAAGAGCCATTTCCAGCTAACAAAAGTAAGGAGAAACATATCTGCCTTTTTAGTGCTTTGCTGGAAACACCAATAGGGCAAGCAGTGGGTAAGTCTAATTTTGCTTTTATGCAGATTTGTAGGGTGACTTTAACAGCTCCAAAGAATTGTTAAGACTGAACTTCTTGTGCAATGAGATGATGTTAAGAAATGGTGACTGGTGCCCGGTGCCTAGAGGATAAATTGCCTCTGATTTTATTGAAGTTGCAGGAATATTTTGTACCACAGATGGGAAACCTCAGAACAAATGTGAGCTGAAAGAACAGCTCCTAAAAGCAGAGTGCTTCCTTTAGTAAACTGATGATGGTTCATAGTTTCAGTCAGGGTTGGAAGGGACCACAAGGATCATCTAGTTCCAACCCCCCTGCCATGGGCAGGGACACCCCACACTAGATCAGGCTGGCCAGAGCCTCATCCAGCCTGGGCTTAAACACCTCAAGGGACAGGGCCTCAACCACCTCCCTGGACAACCCATTCCAGGGCCTCACCACCATCACGGTGAAGAACTTCCTCCTCACATCTAGCCTGAATCTTCCCACCTCCAGCTTCATTCCATTCCCCCTAGTCCTATCTTGTAAGTGAGTATATTCAGCTTATCTTTCTTTTTTATTGGCATACTGGACCTAAGCTTTAGTGTAGTGATACCATGAGACTGACTAAAGCAGTCTGATCTTCTGCTCTAGCTACAGAGAGCAGGTTGGTTTTGCTCTGTAGATCAACTCTTGAGGTCTTGATCTTACAAATTTTAGCTTTAGAAAAAGCAGGTGTCATGAGGCCAGAGTGAGATAAGAATTGTCTTTCAAGTTTGTGTTCAGGTACCTGATGACATACACATCTAAGTGCCGGGTTCTACATATTGGCCACAACAACCCCATGCAGCGCTACAGGCTGGGGTCAGGATGGCTGGAGAGCAGCCAGGCAGAGGGGGACCTGGGGCTACTGGTTGATAGTAAGCTGAACATGAGTCAGCAGTGTGCCCAGGTGGCCAAAAAGGCCAATGGCATCCTGGGCTGCATCAGGAACAGTGTGGCCAGCAGGAGCAGGGAGGTCATTCCGCCCTGTGCTCAGCAATGGTTAGGCCACACCTTGAGTCCTGTGTCCAGTTTTGGCCTTCTCAGTTTAGGAAAGATATTGTGATGCTGGAAGGTGTCCAGAGAAGGGCAACAAAGCTGGGGAGGGGTTTGGAACACAGCCCTATGAGGAGAGGCTGAGGGAACTGAGGTTGCTTAGCCTGGAGAAGAGGAGGCTCAGGGGAGACCTTCTTGCTCTCTACAACTCCCTGAAGGGAGGTTGTAGCTAGGTGGGGGTTGGTCTCTTCTCCCAGGCAACCAGAACAAGAGGACACAGTCTCAAGCTGCACCAGGGGAGGTTTAGGCTGGATGTTAGGAAGAAGTTCTTCATAGAAAGAGTGATTGGCCATTGGAATGTGCTGCCTGGGGAGGTGGTGGAGTGTCCATCACTGGAAGTGTTTAGGAAGAATCTGAATGGGGTGATTGGTGGATGGTTTAGTTGATTAGATGGTGTTGGATGATAGGTTGGACTCAATGATCTCAAAGTTCTCTTCCAACCTGGTTTATTCTATTCTGACTTGGGATGCGGCTTGGCACAGGCAGGACATGCCTGGCTATGTGGAAACATGGATCAGCTGGGATGGGAGACAAGGGATTTACCCTAATAATTGTGGGACTGTTTAGTCAAGAGAAGAGAAGGCCTGAGATGGGATCTGACCAATGTCTATCAATATCTGAAGGGTGGGTGTCAATGTGCCCTTGTAGCCAAGAGAGTCAATGGGATCCTGGGGGGCAGCAAGAAAAGTGTGGCCAGCAGGTCTAGGGAGGTTCTTCTCTCTCTCCACTCACCCTGTGAGACCACACCGCAATCCTGTGTCCAGTTCTGGGCTCCCCAGTTTCAAGAGGGACAGAGACTGCTGGAGAGAGTCAAGGGAGAGCCATGAGCATGATTGGGGACTTGAGCATCTCCCCTGTGAAGAGATATGGACTAGAAATGACGTTTAGAGGAGGCGGTGTGAGAAGGGGGCGGGAATACTGAGAGGGGATGTGATCAATATCATTTTGGGGGGTGGGGGGCAAGTGGAGGAGAAACTTTTTGAGTGGTGTGCAGTAATAAGACAAGGAACAGCAGCTACAAGCTTGGACACAGAAGGTTTCAGCACAACTTGAGGAGAAACTTCTTTATGTGAGGGTGACAGAGCCCTGGAGCAGGCTGCCCAGAGAGGTTGTGGAGTCTGCTGCTCTGGACACATTCAAAACCCACCTGGATGCATTGCTGTGTGAACTACCCTGGGTGATCCTGCTTTGGCAGGGGGGTTGGACTGGCTGATCTCTGGAGGTCCCTTTCAACCTCTAATGTGCTGTGAGACTGTGACATGGAAAATACATCCAGCAACATGCATTGAGAGAGGGCAGTTACAGCTTTACCCTCTTATCCTTGTTTGATTTGAGCTACCCTTTTGCCTTACTCTATATTTAGATGCAACGTGGCAAGTGCTAGAAGAGGAGCTGCTACTTATCATGTAAGCCCAGAATGTGCTGCAGCCCTGTTATGGCTGTGTGTGAGCAAGTACCTGGAAGTGTGTCACACAGATCCCTTCCCACTCATTCCTCCCTATTCTTAGAAGAGAGAAATATCCCTCAGACAGGTTAACATTCATTGCTTGTTGACAAATAATTCTCTATTTATCTCTTTGGTTAAAGACTAATTATAGCTGTGTGACACTCCTGCATCCTGAGCAGCATATCACTGTCTTATCTGGGAATCTGGGGGGGCAGGGATTGAATGTTTACTTACTGCTGTTCCAGAGGTTGTGGACAAAGTAAATAACACTTCTGTGGCCCTAATTATTTTCTGATCTGATTGTATACACCTTCTGGGGGTGGGGTGGTTTTCTTGTTGGTTGGTTGTTGGTTTGGTTTTGTTTGCTTGCTTGCTTGCTTTACATTTTCTTTTTCTCTGAAGGCAACATGTAGCAGAGAAATTGGGTGAAAAAGAACCAGAGAATTGTTAGGGTTGGAAGGGACCTCAAGGATCATCCAGTTCCAACCCCCCCCCGCCACATGCAATACAATAAAAGCTGTTTATCAGCTCAAGCATTCCAGGAAACAGTCATCTCTTAGGGAACAGATTCCTCCCTGAGTTACTTCCCAAGTACACCCCGCTCAGGAAGCAATACTAGGTAGTTCAAATGAATTTGTGCTTTGTTGGAAGGAGGTTGTGGAGTCTCCCTCTCTGGAGATAGTCAAAACTCACCTGGATGCATTCCTGTGTAATCTGGTGTAGGTGACCCTGCTCTGGCAGGGGGGTTGGACTGGATGATCTTTTGAGGTCGCCTCCAGCACCTGAAATTCTGTGATTCTGTGAAAAAGAAAATCATTCAAAGCAATCCTGGTCACTCTCGTGTATTTACAGCCAATCACTTACAACCTCTGTTAAAAGAAAGAAAAGGGCAGATAGCAGCTTCAGAGAGGCTGCTGGCTTGGAAAAGCAAATCCTAATGTGAAGGATGTGATGGCTTTTATTTGCTGTCTAAACATCATAAAATCAATAAGGTTGGAAGAGACCTCCAAAGATCATCAAGTCCAACCTGTCACGCAAGACCTCATTACTACTTAAACCATGGCACCAAGTGCCACATCCAATCCCCTCTTGAACACCTCCATGGATGGGGACTCCCCCAACTCCCTGGGTAGCGCATTCCAATGGCTAACAACTCTCTCTGGGAAGAACTTTCTCCTCACCTCCAGCCTAAAATTCCCCTGGCACAGCTAGTTTTCTTTAGTTCTTTATTCTGCCTACTATTTCTCCTTCAGCTTCAGAAAGAAAGAGTGTTTAAATTGAAATGGTAACGATGCTTCTCTTGAGTCCAAGACTGTAATTATGGGCAAGTAAACCAAGATGTAGTCAATGGGTAGCCAATGAGCAAGGAGAGCAAAATGCTTTTCTGAGAACTGGAACATAAAATTCATATGAGCTCATGATGGATAGACCTCTATTCTCAGGAGATGCTCAGCGCTGTAGTGGGAACCCATGACTGCTTTCTTAAGTGTTGGCCAAGTGCCCAGTAGGAAAAGCCAACTGTTTAACTATTGCATGTTATGCTCATTGGAAAAATCATCCAAATACTTGATTTTAAACTTAGAGTAAGGGAACATCTGCTGAGAATAGTCCTGCAGGTGGAGATTTTGTTACCTTACACATCTCCACATCGAATCTTGATCAACTATTACTTTTGTGACAAGCGGAGTCCCTCAGGGATCAGTCCTGGGACCAGGCTTGTTCAACATCTTTGTGGGTGCCATGGGCAGTGGCATTGAGTGCACCCTCAGCAAGGTTGCTGATGACACCAAGCTGTGTGGTGCAGCAGACATGCTGAGGGAAGGGATGCCATCCAGAGGGACCTGGACAGGCTGGAGAGGTGGGCACAAGCCAACCTCAGGAGCTTCAACAAGACCAAGGGCAGGGTCGAGGCAATCCCAGGCACAAATCCAGGCTGGGCAGTGACTGGCTGAAGAGCAGCCCTGAGGAGAGAGACTTGGGGGTGCTGGTGGACGAGAAGCTCAGCAGGAGCTCTCAGTGTGCACTTGCAGCCTGGAAAACCAACCAGATCCTGGGCTGCATCAAGAGAAGTGTGGCCAGCAGGGCAAGGGAGGGGATTCTCCCCCTCTACTCAGCTCTGGTGAGACCCCACCTGGAGTACTGTGTCCAGTTCTGGAGCCCCTATTCCAAGAGGGATCTGGAGGGCTGGAAGGTGTCCAGAGAAGGGCAGGAGGATGATCAGAGGGCTGGAGCACCTCTGCTGTGAGGACAGACTGAAGGAGTTGGGGCTGTTCAGTCTG
>CM037645.1:1964106-1985186 GCA_015227895.2 Colaptes auratus
CAAGGGCACATTGACACCCACCCTTCAGATATGATAGACATTGGTCAGATCCCATCTCAGGCCTTCTCTTCTCTTGACTAAACAGTCCCACAATTTTAGGTTAAATCCCTTGTCTCCCATCCCCAGCGATCCATGTTTCCACATAGCCAGCAGTCCTGCCTGTGCCAAGCCGCATCCAAGTCGAGATAGAATAAACCAGGTTGGAAGAGAACTTTGAGATCATTGAGTCCAACTATCATCCAACACCATCTAATCAACTAAACCATCCACCAATCACCCCATTCAGATTCTTCCTAAACACTTCCAGTGATGGACACTCCACCACCTCCCCAGGCAGCACATTCCAATGGCCAATCACTCTTTCTATGAAGAACTCTTCTTCCTAACACCAGCCATAACCCTCCCCTGGTGCAGCTTGAGACTGTGTCCTCTTGTTCTGGTTGCCTGGGAGAAGAGACCAACCCCCACCTAGCTACAACCTCCCTTCAGGGAGTTGTAGAGAGCAAGAAGGTCTCCCCTGAGCCTCCTCTTCTCCAGGCTAAGCACCTCAGTTCCCTCAGCCTCTTCCTCATAGGGCTGTGTTCCAAACCCCTCCCAGCTTTGTTGCCCTTCTCTGGACACCTTCCAGCATCACATATCTTTCCTAAACTGAGAAGCCAAACTGGACACAGGACTCAGGTGTGGCCTAACCATTGCTGAGCACAGGGCGGAATGACCTCCCTGCTCCTGCTGGCCACACTGTTCCTGATGCAGCCCAGGATGCCATTGGCCTTTTTGGCCACCTGGGCACACTGCTGACTCATGTTCAGCTTACTATCAACCAGTAGCCCCAGGTCCCCCTCTGCCTGGCTGCTCTCCAGCCATCCTGACCCCAGCCTGTAGCGCTGCATGGGGTTGTTGGGCCAATATGTAGAACCCGGGCACTTATATGTTGTTGTCATCAGGTACCTGAACACAAACTTGAAAGACAATTCTTCTCTCACTCTGGCCTCATGACACCTGCTTTTTCTAAAGCTAAAATTTTTAAGATCAAGACCTCAGAGTTGATCTACAGAGCAAACCAACCTGCTCTCTGTAGCTAGAGCAGAAGATCAGACTGCTTTAGTCATCTCATGGTATCACTACACTAAAGCTTAGGTCCAGTATGCCAATAAAAAAGAAAGATAAGCTGAATATACTCACTTACAAGATAGGACTAGGGGGAATGGAATGAAGCTGGAGGTGGGAAGATTCAGGCTAGATGTGAGGAGGAAGTTCTTCACCGTGATGGTGGTGAGGCCCTGGAATGGGTTGTCCAGGGAGGTGGTTGAGGCCCTGTCCCTTGAGGTGTTTAAGCCCAGGCTGGATGAGGCTCTGGCCAGCCTGATCTAGTGTGGGGTGTCCCTGCCCATGGCAGGGGGGTTGGAACTAGATGATCCTTGTGGTCCCTTCCAACCCTGACTGAAACTATGAAACCATCAATCAGTTTACTAAAGGAAGCACTCTGCTTTTAGGAGCTGTTCTTTCAGCTCACATTTGTTCTGAGGTTTCCCATCTGTGGTACAAAATATTCCTGCAACTTCAATAAAATCAGAGGCAATTTATCCTCTAGGCACCGGGCACCAGTCACCATTTCTGAACATCATCTCATTGCACAAGAAGTTCAGTCTTAACAATTCTTTGGAGCTGTTAAAAGTCACCCTACAAATCTTGCATAAAAGCAAAATTAGACTTACCCACTGCTTGCCCTAATTGGTGTTTTCAGCAAAGCACTAAAAAGGCAGATATGTTCTCCTTACTTTTTGTTAGCTGGAAATGGCTCTTCGAACCTTTTCTCTTCTTAGCAGTCAACAGAAACAGTGTCCTGTGCCAGAAGCAGATCTAGAATTAGCCCTGTGGCCTGCAAGCCTCCAATCTGAGAGCATAGCCCTTAGATAATTCAGTTCAGAAATAAATTGGTGAGGAATTAGATCTTTAAGAGTTTGTATCCACATTTGGAACCCTGCTGCACACGCACCATTAAATGTTATGATGTGCCAGAAGAAAGCAGCAAAGCCCAAATCTGAGAAAGTCTTGAACATCACTGATTTTTAGACTCACTGACTGACATTTATCTGATTTTTAAGTTGAAATACTGCAGCAGGATCCCTCACAGCTGCATCCCTCAATTCTTATTAATGTCTTCTCCATAGTCACACATGAAGTGGCAGTAAAAACTCTTCCTGCAATGGTGTTTACTAGGAGGCACCAATATTTTCCTGCAAATTACAGGCTCATAGGATGTCAGGGGTTGGAAGGGACCTCAGGAGATCATTGAGTCCAACCCCCCTGCCAGAGCAGGGCCATAGAATCCAGTGCAGGTCACATAGGAATGCATTCAGATGGGTCTTGAAAGTCTCCAGAGAAGGAAACTCCACAACCTCTCTGGGCAGCCTGTGACCAGTGCTCTGTGAGCTTCACAGTAAAGAAGTTCTTCCTCATGTTGAGGTGGAACCTCTTGTGCTGGCATTTATATCCATTGGTCCTTGTCCTATGCCAGGGTGCAAGTGAGCAGAGCCTGTCCCCTCCCTCTTGACCCCCAGCCCTCAGATAATTACAAACATTTATTAAATCCCCTCTCAGTCTTCTCTTCTCCAGACTAACCAGCCCCAGGGCTCTCAGCCTCTCCTCACCAGGCAGTGCTGCAGTCCCTTCAGCATCCTTGTAGCCCTCCCTTGGACTCTCTCCAGCAGATCCCTGTCCCTCTTGAAGTGGGGAGCCAAAAAGCGGATGCAACACTCCAGGTGTGGTCCCACCAGGGGAGAGCAGTGGGGGAGGATGAAAGTTCCTCAGTTATCTAGATGCAAGCAGATTTGTGCATTTCAGATCATCACAATCATATTAAAAAGTATTTCACGAGATGCAAGGAGAGTTGGAGTGGGGGGAAAAACCCTTCACACAAGCATAAGACTATCAGAAGTCCCTGCTTAGCATTCTCACAAGTTAACCTGAATTCAGATCCCTTTCTGAGAGTCAGCACTTTAAAATGAAATAAATAAATTACTCAACAGAGGTCATTAATATTTACTTCTCTAAAAGCAGGCTTGGTGAAAACGTTCCAGCTAGTCAGGCAGCCAACATTTCCTTGCAGTGAGAAGGGATGATCACACACACATTCAAGGACAAATCTCATGAAGCTCATGTTTGACAGGAAATTGTACAGGAAGCTAATTTAGAGAGATCAAAATGAGGGTGGTATGTTCCCAGGACCCAGGGCAAGTCAGAAAACTTGCAGCTGAATTTTGGACATATGGTAATTTGAGCAGAGTGGATATGGCAGAGAAAGGAAAGAAACAGCTGATTGAAAATGTAGGGGGAAAGGAGGTGGGGGGTGGAATATCAGTCTGGGAATAAGAATTCAGTGCCTTTACAAATAAGCCAGAGCAGAGCCCCCAAATCAAAACCAAAGCTACTCTGCTGTAGGAGGGTCAGAAATATTGGGATATATGCATCAGCCACTGGTCACCTAAACTGCAGGAGTCAAAGCTGCAGTGCATGTGTTTGCATTTACCTTTTAGTCAGTGCACTAAGCTCACTCCTGCCTTAATACCATAAACTACAAACAGAGCATGAGAGCAGAACCCAGGGAGAGCCCAGCACCTTTGAAGGTAACTGTACACTTCAAAGCTTACTTCATTTTCGTGTGTCCAGCATCAGATGACTCTGAAATGTCTGCATCTTTTTATAAGGGTACAGACACAGGGAATGTGGCTCTCTGCTATGTCCTCTGTACTTCCAGAACACTGACAGAGAGGAATGCCAAAAGTCTGTAGGAAATGTATGCAGGCTACAGATCCCACAAGCACTGTACATCTCCTTTCAGCCAGCTGTCTGGTGATTTGTGGGAGCATGAACTCTGATCCTAAGTCAGAACAGTTTAATAACATCAAGTACAGCAGTGTCCAAGTAATCCAAGTAAGAGCAGGGAGCACAGCATCAATGTGAGCTATAACACTGACTTTCTCTGGGAAAACTTACAACTAGCAATGTTATGGAATCATGGAACTGTCAGGGCTGGAAGGGACCTCAAGGATCAGCCAGCTCCATCCCCCTGCCATGGTCAGGGACACCTCACACTACAGCAGGTTGCTCACAGACACATCCAGCCTGGCCTTAAAAACCTCCAAGCATGAGGCTTCCACCACCTCCATGGACAGGAACACCTCACACTACAGCAGGTTGCTCACAGACACATCCAGCCAGGCCTTAAAAACCTCCAAGCATGAGGCTTCCACCACTTCCCTAGGCAACCACTTCCAGTGTCTCACCATGCTCATGGGGAACAACTACTTCCTAACATCCAATCTGAATCTACCCATTTCTATTTTTATAGAATCATAGAATGATCTGGGCAGGAAGGGACCTCCAAAGGTCATCCAGTCCAGCCCCTCTGCAGTGAGCAGGGACATCCCCAACTAGATTCACAGATTGCATCAGGTTGGAAGGGACCCTCAGAAGTCATCTTGTCCAACCCCCCTGCAGTCAGCAGGGACACCTCCAACTAGAGCAGACTGCTCAGGGACACATGAAATCTGATCTTGAATGTCTCCAGGGATGGGGCCTTAACCACATCCCTGGCAAACTGTTCCAGTGTCTCACCACCCTCATTGAGAGAGCTTCCTCCTAATGTCCAACCTAATCTGCCCTGCTCCAGTTTCAAACCACCCCCACCCCCAGTCCTATCACTACCCAACATCCTAATGTCCTCCTTAATGGCTAAAACAATAAAACCTGGTATTTCATTTTCTGCTTGATCTCCAAATCCACATTATTTATTTATTTATTTCATCTTTTCCCCAACTAAAGGTTGGAGGGGCTGAAGCAATTGGTTTGATTTTGTTCTCCATTTATTGTTCATAAACACAGGCAACACAGCTAACAGCAGGACATGAACTGGAAGTCATAGAATCAGTCAGGGTTGGAAGGGACCACAAGGATCATATAGTTCCAAGCCCCCATGGCAGGGGGGTTGGAACTAAGTCACAGGTACTTAGACTCATTCATTTCTTTGAAGAGGCACAAATAGAACAGACCAGAACAGACCTGAGAGAACATCGCATCCAACCTATCACCCAACACTATCTAATCAACTGAACCATGGCACCAAGCACCCCATCACGTCTCCTCCTAAACACCTCCAGTGATGGTGACTCCACCACCTTCCAGGGCAGCACATTCCAATGGGCAATCTCTCTCTCTCTGTAGAATTTCTTCCTAACCTCCAAAGACCAACCTCTGCCTGTCTACAACCTCCCCTTCAGGTAGTTGCAGAGAGCAAGAAGGTCTCCCCTGAGCCTCCTCTTCTCCAGGCTAAGCAACCCCAGCTCCCTCAGCTCCTCCGTCATAGGGCTGTGCTCCAAATCCCTCACCAACTTCGTTGCCCTTCTCCGGACACCTTCCACCAAGTCAACATCTTTCCTAAACTGAGAGACCCAGAACTGGACACAGGACTCAAGGTGTGGCCTAACCAGTGCAGTGTACAGGGGCAGAATGACCTCCCTGCTCCTGCTGACCACACTGATCCTGATCCAGGCCAGGATGCCATTGGCCTTCTTGGCCCCCTGGGGCACACTGCAGGCTCATGTTCAGCCTCCCATCAACCAGTACCCCCAGGTCCCTCTCTGCCTGGCTGCTCTCAGCCACTCTGCCCCCAGCCTGTAGCACTGAATGGGGTTGTTGTGGCCAATGTGCAGAACCTGGCACTTGGATGTGTTAAATCTCCTGCCCTTGGACTCTGCCCATCTGTCCAGCCTGTCGAGGTCCCTCTGCAAAGCCCCTCTGCCCTGTAGCAGATCAACTCCTGCCCCCAGCTTGGTGTTGTCTGCAAATTTACTGATGATGATGATGATCCAGCTGTCTCTGCTTTTGTACACTTGCATCAAAAGAAACATGCCTTGGGTTTCTTTGCAGAATCCCAGAAGTCAAACAGGAAAGAGGAGGAGTAATGCATGGAGGGGGAAGGCAGAAAAAAAAAAAACAAACCACCCACAAGAAAAGTTAGATGTTTCCCACACAGCTATAGGATTTCCTTGGGGCTTTTCACAACCACAGCCAAACTGTACACTCAGTCACATCTGCAATATCTGACTGATTCCTGGAGTGCTGTGGATGCAGGGGAGTGAAGTTTGGCAGCCTGGGTTTAACCACAGGCAAAATAAGAGAAAGGCAATTCTTAAGACAAGAAAACAAGACCAAGGGGCAATGGACATAAACCACAGCACAGGAGGTTCCACCTCAACATGAGGAGCAACTTCTGCACTGTGAGGGTCCCAGAGCGCTGGAACAGGCTGCCCAGAGAGGTTGTGGAGTCTCCTGCTCTGGAGCCTTTCCAGCCCTGTCTGGATGCGTTCCTGTGTGACCTGTGCTGGATTCTGTGGTCCTGCTCTGGCAGGAAGTGTTGGACTCAATCTCCAGATTCTCCCTGAATTGAGCTGAGCTTAGTAACAGGTATGGACCAGAAGCTAAACTGGACAAGAGTCTACACAGTGCAGCAGGGGCATGGAATACAAGAAATGTCTCTCACTCACAGTCCTGAGATAATCCATCAGGCTTCTCATGCCTTATGGCTCCCTTACCACTGCTTTGATGTGACAAAGCAAAAGCACAGATCTGACAGACCAGAAGTCCTCCCACTGTGGTTGCTGCTTCTCTTCCTTCCCTGACAGGGGAAATTTGGGGGTTTCTCCTAGTGATAGCTTGCATGTGTGGTTTCATGACAAGAAGTGTGAGGAAGGGATCCAACAAGCAGCCATAGCAGCAAGCACCACTCTTAGGAGTTAATAAAGCTGACAGCAGTGTACTTAGAAGCCCATATCTTGGATCACTGCCATGCTTCACTTCCACACACACTCAGCTTATGCACTTCTTTTTTTTGACCAAGAAACCACAGTGCAGCCCTAACCCTACCCTTTTATTGGGAAACTAATGTCTACAGAGACCGAGACCTGGGTTCTTTCTCAGTGTTCTTGGTTAAAAAGACAACACAAGATCCTGTTGGAATTCAGATGCCTATATGTTTCCACAGAGGGCATTAGCAGCCCACTGTCATCTTTACTGGTTAACAGAACCCTGCTGCAAGGATAAGTTTCTCAGGATACATAGAACCATAGAATTGTTAGGTTTGGAAGGGACCTCAAAGATCACCTAGTTCCAATCCCCCTTTGCCCATGGGCAGGGATACCTGGCACTAGAATCTCCTGAAAGATGCCACCAAAGATCAGCTTTGACTCAAGTCCACGTTGCAGTAGCACAAAATAATTTTGCAGAGGAAAATGGCTTCCTATGAGACCTCCTTGGGGATAAAACAGGAGACACATTTCAAGACAGTGTATTACCTTCTCTCAACCTGCCCCTTTAAGGAATATGCAAAAGATGAAGTGAAAGAAACATGAGGGGATAAAAAAAAAAGAAAAAGGAAGAAGAAAAGTGAGACAGCAAGAGCGTGAGAGAGGTTACTCTCATAGCACTTTTGATCTGGCTGACACAGAGAGGTAATAAAAATCCATAAGCAGCCTGCTCTTGCTCAATTTCCAGGACAAACACATCTGGATGTCTACCCAAAGTTGCCTCAGCCTTGACAACTTCTGATCCCAAGTGCCCCATTTCCTTGTAAACCAAAGGTATTGTGCAGTACCCACAGAAATCAGCACATTCCCCAGCGGGTTTTGGTGTAGCCTGAGCAGAGTGGAGCAGGATGAAAAAACAACAGCAAGAATTAGCCTGGAAGTGGGGAGGTGGGAAACAAACCCAACCCCCACCCCAGCCCTACCCCATGCCAAACCCAGGCCCAACTGTGACCGGTTGAGGCTGTGCCTTTAAGAAAGAGACAGTTGCTGAACACTCTGGCTGAATGTTTTTGATATTTGAACAAAACCAAGATAGTCTAAACTAATTTGCATTGTAGAATGCAATTTTAAGTTTGGGTTCTGTTAGTTCAGTCTGGTCTGGGTTCAGGCTGGGTGCAGTCTGTGCTTCTCTGTCCTGTGGGCTGGACGGCTTCTCTCTTTCTGAAGCAGGAGTGACCTTGGTTAACAAAGCTAACCAGATAAGAAAACTAATTCTTGCATTTGCTTTGAACTAACAGAATTTTCCTCCTTAATTGCCTTTCTCTCTCTCTCTAACCCTTTTTGGGAAAAAGGGGAGGTAGGGAGGGAGAGAGGGGGGTTCAGGGAACCCCCCTGGCCAGCTGGAGGGAAAAGGCTTTTCTGCATTGTGTTCATTGCTGTGTGTTTCTGTATGTATTGTAAATATTGTATATTTGTGTACATATTCATTGCATTCCATTTCTGCCTGTAAATAGAGCTTTCATCTGCTTTTCTGACTGAGATAGCTGTGGTTTCTTTCTTTGTGTGTGGGGAGGGAACTTTCTCACCCCACCACACCAACCCAAGCCAAAACAAGGCCAAACCCTAAACCAGAAAGAGCTCATCCACCCCACTACAGGAAGAGTTAAAACCTGACCATTTGTAATTAGCACAGTTGGTTACTTCTATAGCTCTGCATGCACACAGCAAACAGCATTTCCCTTGCAGTCCTGGTGTCAGAGCTATCAGGTCATGTTACCAACTCACAGAGGCCATTTTAACAAGTGGGATTTTGGTTAGACAAATGAGAGGAAGGAATGTGATATGTCTCAAGCCAAGGGAAGCTGCAAAGTAAAATCAACATTGTCTGGAAAAGAGGATGTAGGAGGTGGGAATTTCACAAGTGCACACATGGGGTGTTTATAATACGCCTCAGCTTGCTCATTAATACTTTACTCATGCCAAGCCTCTTCATTTTATAATCAATTTCATAACAAAATCAAGACCTTATTGTCATAGAATCACAGAATTGTCAGGGTTGGAAGGGACCTCAAGGATCAGCCAGATCCAAGCCCCCTGCCATGGTCAGGGACACCTCGTACTACATCAGTTTGCCCAGAGCCATATCCAGCCTGGCCTTAAAAGCCTCCAGGGATGAGGCTTCCACCACCTCCCTGGGCAACCTGTGCCATCTCTCACCACCCTCATGGGGAACAACTTCTTCCTAACATCCAATCTGAATCTACCCATTTCTAGTTTTGTTCCATTCCCCCCAGTCCTATCACTCCCTGACTCCCTCAAAAGTCCCTCCCCAGCTTTCTTGTAGCCCCCTTCAGAGACTGAAAGGCCACAAGAAAGTCTCCTCAGAGCCTTCTCTTCTCCAGACTGAACAACCCTAACTCTCCCAGTCTGTCCTCTAGGACAGGAGCTCCAGCCCTCTTATTTTATAAGAATTTAGATTAGTTTTATAATAAAATCAAGATCTATGTTCCATACAGACCTGTACATATGATTTAGAGGACAGGAATCAGAATTTTCAGGGTTGGAAGGGACCTCAAGGATTATCTGGTTCCAACCCCCCTGCCATGGGCAGAGATACCTCACACCAGAGCAGGTTGCTCACAGCCACATCCAGCCTGGCCTTCAAAACCTCCAGGGATGAGGCTTCCACCACCTCCCTGGGCAACCTGTCCCAGTGTCTCACCACCCTCATGGTGGAAGGAAGCTAAACTATGTCTTCACAGCCCTGGTATATGCATTGGTGCTACTGCAGTACCCATGAGCTTTTAGCCCCATTCCACTACCTGCTGTACTGGGACAGAATAAATTAACTGAAGAAGACATTACTTTGGTAGAACCTACTATAGAAACCTCAGTGTATTTTGAGGTAGTAAATCACAGAATCATAGAATAGAATAAACCAGGTTGGAAGAGACCTTTGAGATCATTGAGTCCAACCCACCGTCCAACACTATCTAATCAACTAAACCATGGTGCCAAGCACCCCATCAAGTCTTCTCCTAAACACCTCCAGTGATGATGGCAACTCCACCACCGCCCCAGGCAGCCCATTCATGACCAATCACTCTCTCTATGAAGAATTTCTTCCTAACATCCAGTCTAAACCTCCCCTGGCACAGCTTGAGACTGTGTCCTCTTGTTCTGGTGCTGCTTGCCTGGGAGAAGAGACCAGCCTCCACCTGTCTACATAGCTTCCTGCTCAAGCAGAGGGGGTTGATTATATGACCTTCAGAGGTCCCTTCCCATCCTGACCATTCTGTGATTATCAGTTTCACAGACAGCCAACTCAGGTCAGCTGTCCTGGCTGACTCAGAGCTGCTAACAACCTGCAGACCATGGCTAGTCTAGGATCCTGTCCCAGGAAGACCAGGACAATGGCACAATGACTTTCCCAATGGTCAAGGTGGTTTTTAATAGGAAGCCAAGAAGACTTTCAGAGTACTTAGAACCTAGTACTGATACACATCCATAGTGTTAGATACTGAAAGATCCAGGTCTGGAGCCCCTATTACAGGAAGGATCTGGAGGTGCTGGAAGGTGTCCAGAGAAGGGTCTTGAGGATGAGCAGAGGGCTGGAGCTGCTCTGCTCCAAGGACAGAGTTGGGGTTGTTCAGTTTGGAGGAGAAGGCTCTGAAGAGACCTTCTTGTGGCCTTCCAGTATCTTAAGGGGGCTACAAGAAAGCTGGGGAGGGAGTTTTTGGGGTGTCAGGGAGTGATAGGACTGGGGGGGGGATGGAGCAAAACTAGAAATGGGTAGATTCAGATTGGCTGTTAGGAAGAATTTTTTCCCAATGAGGGTAGTGAGACACTGGAACAGGTTGCCCAGGGAGGTGGGGGAAACCACATCCCTCAGTGGTTTTAAGGCCAGGCTGGATGTGGCTGTAAGCAACCTGCTGTAGTGTGAGGTGTCCCTGCCCATGGCAGAGATGTTGGAGCTGGCTGATCCTTGAGGTCCCTTCCAAGCTTGACATTTCTATGATTCTTGTTGAGGCAAAATGTGAAATCATCATGAGAAAAAGGTCTGTTGCCTCCTATGATGTGTGCAAGTCTTTGTCCACTCATGTTTGGAGTGTTAACTACCTATCTCAAAAGCTACATTTGCAGTGTAATTACATCAAGCTGCTTCCTTCCTGTAAATGAAGTGACAAGAAGCAAAGGAAGGCAAATAATGGCTGTGAGCTTGGCACCTTCTGCTGAAGAACCAACCATACCTGGCACAATGACCCAGGCACAGGGGTAAAGAAACAGGCTCCCCTCCAGAGGGATTACACATTTCCCCTGCTTTCAGAATTCAAACAGAAACTTGCTCCATAAATTGCAAGCTATCATTTACTATCTACCAGTTTCACTTAATCTAGGCATACTCATTTATGGACCATGCTATTGGATATTCCCTACAGTATGTCTCTCTGTTGAAAGGAATTTGGACTGGATTTATTATAAAGACCATATTACCCTTCTTCTAGTGCTGGAAATGCAAATTACTTTTCTTGGCAAGGCATCTCCTGTATTTTTCACTATTTTTTGAGGGGATCTCTAGCATCTCAGCAGAGAAGGGCCACGAAGATGATTAGAGGGCTGGAGAACTTCCCCTATGAGGACAGAGAGAGAGTTGGGGCTGTTCAGTCTGGAGAAGAGAAGGCTCCAAGGAGACTTAATTGTGGCCTTCTAGTATCTGAAGAGGGCTTACAGAAAAGCAGGGGAGGGACTTTTTAGGGTGGCAGGGAGTGATAGGACTGGGGGGAATGGAACAAAAACTACAAATGGGTAGGTATAGATTTGGATTGGATGTTAGGAAGAAGTTATTCCCCATGAAGGTGGTGAGACACTGGCACAGGTTGCCCAGGGAGGTGGGGGAAGCCTCATCCCTGGAGGTGTTTGCAGCCAGGCTGGATGTGGCTGTGAGCAACCTGCTGTAGTGTGAGGTGTCCCTGCCCATGGCAAGGGGCTTGGATCTGGCTGATCCTTGAGGTCCCTTCCAACCCTGACAATTCTGTGATCTTTTGTTTTCATCTGTAATCACTCCAGTATTTCAATTTTTATTATCAGCCCATTTAAATTATTTTTTACTTTCAAAACTGTTACAGTTTACTTCCATGATAAGCAAAGAAAAAGTAAACAAATCCTGTTTGCAACATCAACATGGCCGGGTGCCCTTACCCTGGTCCAAGACAAGCTACAAGCTCTGTATCCACAGTTATGTTCTGTCAGACACATGAAGGAAAATAGGCTTAGAACCAAGTAATCTAAACCACACCAAAGCCTCTATGAAAATTGCTGAGCTTTTCAAGCCCTACTGACAGAAGTCATCACTTTGATGGCTGTGAACACACTAAGTGTCCCTTCCACCAGAACAAGAGGCCACAGTCTCAAGCTCTGCCAGGGGAGGTTTAGGCTGGATGTGGGGAAGAAGTTCTTCATAGGAAGAGAGACTGACCATTGGAATGTGCTGCTGGGGGAGGTGGTAGAGTCACCATCACTGGAGGTGTTTAGGAAGAGACTGGATGGGGTGCTTGGTGCCATGGTTTAATTGATTAGATGGTGTTGGATGATAGTTGGACTCGATCTCAAAGGTCTCTTCCAACCTGGTTAATTTCATTCTATTCTATTCCAACATGGAGCTCATTGTGCCTGTAGAGTTAGATCTTGAATGCTGTGGGCAATCATAGAATTGTCAGGGTTGGAAGGGACCTCAAGGATCATCTAGTTCCAGCCCATCTGCCATGGGCAGGGACACCTCACACTACATCAGGTTGCTCACAGCCACATCCAGCCTGGCCTTCAAAACCTCCAGGCATGAGGCTTCCACCACCTCCCTGGGCAGCCTGTGCCAGCATCTCACTACCCTCATGGGGAAGAACTTTTTCCTAACATCCAATCTGAATCTACCCACTGCTAGTTTTGCTCCATTCCCCCTAGTCCTATCACTACCCAACATCACAAGCAGAGGGCAAGCACAGACATTTCCTTGGTTGAAAATTAATTGCTAACAACTAAACAGAAGGAAACTACTGAGTGCTGGAAACGCACATAGAGGTAGAATGGTAGGATGCACTGGGTTGGAAAGGATCTTTAAAGGTCATGTAGTCCCACCCCCATTTTGAAACAGGCTTCTAAACAGCACTGAGTAACAGTAATGCTTCTAATGTCACTGCAATAGCCACTGTGACTCTGTAGAAATCATGGCTTGCTGGTTTTCTGTTGATGCAATAAGGATTCTTAATTCTTCACAGGAGCAGCCCTTCTGTACATAGCCTTTACTGTGCAGTCACAGGAGCAGACACCTTTATGTGGCCCTTCTGTTATCACAGAATCACACAGAATTATTATTGAGGCTGGAAAAGACCTCTGAGATCATCAAGCCCAGCCCATGACCCAACACCAGGACATCAGCTAAACGATGCCACCAAGTGCCATATCCGATCTTTTCTTAAAGACCTCCAGCGACAACAACTCCACCACCTCCCTGGGTAGTCCCTTCCAGTGCCTACTCAGCCTCTCTGTGAGGAAATGCTTCCTAATATCTAACCTAAACCATTTCTGTGAGGAAGTGCTTCCTAATATCCAACCTAAACTTCCCCTGGCACAGCTTCATACCATGCTCTCTTGTCCTGTCACAAGTTACCTGGGAGAAGAGCCTGACCCCCACCTGACTACAACTTCCCTTTAAGTAGTTGTAGAGAGTGGTAAGGTCCCCTCTACGTCTCCCCTTCTCCAGGCTGAACTCCCTCATCCTTTCCTCTTCAGACTTTCCCTCCAGCCCCCTTGCCATTCTCATTGGTCTCCTCTGGACCTGCTCCAGCACCTCACCTTCCAGGGTGACACTTTTGGAACTCCATATGGGCTCTGAAACCTCCGTGACTCGGTAAGAGAAGCTGAAGAACAAAAACCTGCCCTTCAACGAGTTCAAGCAAGATGCCAGTTGGAATTTATGCTGAAGTCTAAACAGGAGAACGATGCAAAGTGGCAATCTGACTTCTTCCACACACAGAGGAAAAAATAATGGCCTCTCAAATGCAATTTAGAATGGCTTCAGATCTGAGTCACTTGGGGTGAGATTCGAGCTTCACCAGGAGACAAAAAGAATTTCCCAAGTGACTTCGCAGCGGTCCGGATTTCATTCCTTATATGCCTCAGATGTTTATTTAGAGGAGTTTAAAACCCAAATAAAATAAAACACAACATGCTTTGTTTAGTTCATTTTCAGATGCACTCAGATGCTGGAAGAATCCCAGCTTGCACGTTGTCAAACGGGGAAGGCAAGCTTTGCAGTGGCATTTTGAGGAGAACAAGCAGGCTCCTCATTAGAGGGGTCTTTATTTGGCAACAAGGAGAAGTAGCATGCCTTGGCCTTCCCTCACTCTCCTCTTGCAGCTATTATTTATTGCCATTGCAGTGTGCTATAATTGGATCCTGGCACAGAGGGGTGGAAAGAGAAAAATCTTTCCAATCTGATTCAAAATAGGTTTTGCTTTGTAAAATACACAGGCACAGCGTGCAAGATTATCTCTTTGCTCCCCAGTAGTGATTCAAACCATGTTCATCATCTCAGGCCAGGCAGACTTCAAACCTGCACTTTCTGAAGTGGTTTGTCTAAACTGTCTGTGCAGTCTGGGGGTTGGGGGAGTTTTTGTCCATATTTGTTGGACAATTTTCCACCAGTGGATTTTGGCTGAGCAAACAGCATGTTCCTTTCAAGAACAAAACTTGCCTCTCCAAGAGCCACATACTCTGCAGCCATAAATCAAATGAACGTGGCACTTTGCAGCCAGAGTTAACAGCTGAAAACCAGGGATGTTGATTAGGCATGAATCAGGGTTTCTGCCTCAGCCTCTGCTCACAATGGGTTGTTGAAGGAAATAAGGAAAGCATTAAAAAGCATAATGGTAAACATAATAAATACAGACTCATAGAATCATCATTAAGGTTGGAAGAGATATCAAAGATCATCAAGTCCAACCTGTCACCACAGACCTCATGACTAAACCACGGCACCAAGTGCCACGTCCGATCCCCTCTTCAACACCTCCAGGGATGGGGACTCCACCACCTTCCTGGGCAGCACATTCCAATGGCTAACAACTCTCTCTGTGAAGAACTTTCTCCTCACCTCCAGCCTAAACTTCCCCTGCTGCAGCTTGAGACTGTGTCCTCTTGTTCTGGTGCTGGCTGCCTGGGAGAAGAGACCAACCCCCTCCTGACTACAACGACCCTTCAGGTAGTTGTAAACAGCAATAAGGTCTCCCCTGAACCTCTTCTTCTCCAGGCTAAACAATTCCAGCACCATTATTAAGGTTGCAAAAGACCTTTAAGATCATCAAGCCTAACCATTAACTAATTCTGCCAAGTCTGGTCCTAAACCATGTCCCTCAGCACCACATCTCTGCCTTGTTGAAGCACCTCCAGGGGTTGGGGATGCAACCACCTCCCTGGGAGCTTGATGATCTCCTGAGGTCACTTCCCATCCCTACCATTCTGTGACTCTATGATTCTGTGAAGAGCAGCTCAGTCAAAAGACAGAGATGATACAGAATTGATTCATTATTGGGCCAAGAGAAAGTGTAGTCATCTTTTTTATTATTAATAACTCCCTCTGTTCAGAGGCTCTTCCACAGCTGAAAACCTTTTTCAGTCCCTTGCAATGCAGAGGGCCAAGCTGAGAACCCTCAGCACATACACATCCTCTTCAGCAAAGTACACACAGTTTGTACTTCAGACTAATCAGAACAAGACTCAGACAAGAGAAGAAGAAAAGAAGAAAAAAGAAGGGGGGGGAAAAAAACAACAACCCAAAACCATAAGGAAAAGTCAAACTGTGCAAAGTGGAAAGCTGAAAGCATTAACTAAACCACTTTGTTTCATTCTTTCCCTTCCTATAAGCCTTAAGTTATAGCAACTGCCAGCACAAGCTAGCTAATAGTCTTTCAGGCACTTCACAAATCAGAGGTACTCTGTAGTTTTGACACAAAAATCATTGAAAACTCTTCTGAGCTTTATAGCACTTAGAGCCATGGCCACCAACTGATAACTATTGTGGAAGAAACTGTCTTCAACCTCTACAGTCCCCTTACCTGCTCCTCACTGCCAAGCATCCTCTACAAAGAGGAGCTGCCCAAGGCTCCCTTCTTAATGTTTCAGGCCAACTCAGCTGCCCTAGGTTAATGCCTAAGTGCAAGGGGATATTATCCTCAGGTGGGCTTGGCATGAGGTGAATTAGCAAGCCATGCAGTGGCTCTCCTAACAGAGCTTTAGAGGAGGGATGGATGTGTTTGTCTGCTGATCAGTGACAAGCAATAGATGGGTAGAACCATCTGAAAACTGGGCAGCTAAATGCAGAAGGTGCTGGTTTTGTGGCTTACTTTGAACTCTTTAACTTCAAAGCAATCCAGGAGCAGATTCTGTTCACCAGCTCCTCCCACAGAAACCCCAAAAGAACACCACAAACTTGCAGAAATGTTCCAGTCTCTGGACAAAGATGTTTTGAGCCTTATTTGAAAAGTTCAGGACCAGCTTGCTTTTATTAAGTGGCTGAAAACATTTGACTTGACCATCTTGAGAGCAAAAAAACCACCACCTTAAAATTCTTTCTCTCTCTAAAACAGCCCCAGCCCTGCCACTGGGAATTGCAGATGCATCTCAGGGATGTTACACACCAAGAGTGGTTTGGGGTTCTTGTAATATTGATAGCTTTAATTCTTCTGGATGGAATGGAATGGAATGGAATAGATTTAACCAGGTTGGAAAAGACCTTTGAGATCATCAAGTCTAACCTATTACCCAACACCATCTAATCAAATTTAATCATGGCACCAAGTGCCTCATCAAATCTCCTCTTAAACACCTCCAGTGATGGGGACTCCACCACCTCCCTGGGCAGCACATTCCAACGGTAAATGACTCTTTCTGTGAAGAATTTCTTCCCAACATCCAGCCTGAACCTCTCCTGGCACAGCTTGAGACTGTGTCCTCTTGTTCTGGTGCTGGCCACCCAGGGGAAGAGACCAACCCCCACCTGGCTACAGCCTCCCTTCAGGTAGTTGTAGACAGCAATAAGGTCTCCCCTGAGCCTCCTCTTCTCCAGGCTAAACAACCCCAGCTCCCTCAGCCTCTCCCTCACTGGGTTGTGCTCCAAACCCCTCCCCAGCTTTGTTGCCCTTCTCTGGACACCTTCCAGCAACTCAACATCTTTCCCTAAACTGAGGGGCCCAGAACTGGACACAGGACTCAAGGTGTGGCCTAAGCAGTGCTGAGTACAGGGCAGAATTACTTCCCTGCTCCTGCTGGCCACACTGTTCCTGATGCAGGCCAGGATGCCATTGGCCTTCTTGGCCACCTGGGCACACTGCAGGCTCATGTTCAGCCTACTATCAACCAGTCCCCCCAGGTCCCTCTCTGCCTGGCTGCTCTCAGCCACTCTGACCCTAGCCTGTAGCACTGCCTGGGGTTGTTGTGGCCAATGTGTAGAACCTGTGTTAAATCTCATGCCCTTGGACTCTGCCCATCTGTCCAGCCTGTCAAGGTCTCTCTGCAGAGCTCTCCTACACTCTAACAGATCCACACCTGCCCCCAACTTGGTGTCATCTGTCAATTTACTGATGATGGACTCAATCCCCTCATCCAGATCATCGATAAAGATATTGAACAGGATGGGGCCCAGCACTGATCCCAGGGGGACACCGCTGGTTACTGGCTGCCAGCTGGCAGATCTTTGTGAGTACACAGAGAAGAGAGAGAGAGATCTATGTGAAAGTGTAAATCACAGAATCACAGAGTATTAGGGGTTGGGAGGGACCTCCAGAGATCATCCTGTCCAACTCCCCTGCCAGAGCAGGGTCACCTAGGGCAGATGAACTGACACTTTAGGTTCTTGAATGCTTTCCCAGAAGGAAACACAGCCTGTGAGGGTTTCTCTGGCTATGTTTATCATGTAGGAATAAATACACAGGAATGGATCCCCAGATCCCCAACCCTTCTCTTTGGTGTATGCACATCATGAGAGTTTTGTCTTCCAAACCACAGTGGCTTTCATTACCTTACAGCAGCCTTCCAGATTTGAATGGGTTCTCCAGGAGAGCTGGAGAGGGACCTTTCACAAAGACATGGAGTGACAGAGTGAGGGTAAGCCTTCAAACTGGAAGGCTGTGTTTAGATTAGACATTAAGAGGACCTTCACCCATGAGGGTGCTGAGGAACAGGTTGCCAAGAGAAGTTGTGTGGGCTCCAAACCTGGAGGTGTTCAAAGCCAGAATGGATGATGGGACCTTATCAAGAGAAGGCTCCATGGAGACTATATTGTGGCCTTCCAGTCCCTGAAAGGGGCCTACAAGAAAGCTGGGGAGGGAGGGACTTTTTAGGGTGTCAGGGAGTGATAGGACTGGGGGAAGCAAGGTTGGAACTAGAAGATTGAGTTCCCTTCCACCCAAACTATTCTATGATTCTATGATTGTTCTGTGATTGGGTTTTTGTATCTATGTGGCTTTCATCACTCAAAGTCAACATTAAGATTCAGGTTTCTGAAACACTAGCAGGAACAACAAAGCTTAGTAGAGTGCTCTAGAAACAGGTCACCTGAACAAGATACTGTAAATAAGTCAGAAGGTCTGTCTGTAATTAATACAGTGACATAATGATTTTTTGCAGAAGTCCATGGCCTCTAGGAAGCACACATCACAGGATCACAGGATGTTAGGGGTTGGAAGGGACCCAAAGAGATCATCCAGTCCAACCCCCCTGCCAGAGCAAGACCATACAATCTAGTTCATGGCACAGATGACCAGACAGGCCTTGAAGTCTCCAGAGAAGGAGACTCCACAATGTCTCTGGGCAGCCTGTTCCATTGCTCTGGGACCCTTCCACTAAAGATGTTCCCCCTTGTGTTGAGGTGGAACCTCCCAGGCTGCAGCTTACATCCATTGCTCCTTGTCCTGTCACAGGGAGCAAGTGAGCAGAGCCTGTCCCCTCCCTCCTGACCCCCAGCCCTCAGATATTTATAAACACCTATTAAATCCCCTCTAAGTCTTCTCTTTTCCAGACTAACCAGCCCTAGGTCTCTCAGTCTCTCCTCATCAGGCAGTGCTCCAGTCCCCTAATCATCCTTGTAGCCCTCCACTGGACTCTCTCCAGCAGATCCCTGTCCCTCCTAAACTGGAGAGCCCAAAACTGAATGCAGTACTCAAGATGAGGTCTCACCAGGACAGAGTAGAGGGGGAGGAGAACCTCTCTGGATCTGCTGGACACACTCCTCTTAATACACCCCAGGATCCCATTGGCCTTCTTGGCCACCAGGGCACATTGCTGTCCCAGACTTCATCAAAGCATGCAATGATACACTGCAATGGCAGCTTGTGCCACAGCAGCTCAGCAAACAGGATCAAGTGATGCAGTCTTAAGTATAACTCTTAAAATACAGCATCTAGACTGCAGGTCATGATAGTGTGTATAAGCAAATGAGTAAGGAAAATATTATAAAGATGATAAGGCACAAGCAAATTAGAGAATAAGGAAGCACAAGGGAGAGTTGTTTTTTTGAAGTTCCTCCTAAGTTAGTGGACAAATTTGTTTAGCAAGCCAAATGGTGTTTACCTCAGAGAACACAATAAGCTCCCTCTCTTACCTGTAACTGTTTCCAAGCATGCTCTGCCTAAAGGAGAGTTGGGATTTCTAGTGGGGGGGAAAAACCAAGCTTGTGATAGAAAACACAAGCTACCAGAATAAAACCCCTGATTGGTTAATATAATTTCATATCCAAAGTCCTAAGGGGAAGGAGGCAGTCTATAAAAATATTATACATCCACCCCCTGAGACATGGAGATGCTCAGTCACACAGAATCACAGAAGGTACAGGTTGAAGGGACCTCCAGAGATCACCCAGTCCAACCCCGGTGCCAAAAGCAGGATCACAAGGCAGGCCACACCCAGAAGCATCCAGGCAGGTTTTGAAAGTCTCCAGAGCAGGAGAACGCCACAACCCTCCTGGGTCAGCCTGCTCCAGGGCTCTGTCACCCTCACTGTAAAGAAGTTTCACAGTATCACAGTATCACAGTATCGAGTCCAACCTGTCACCACAGACCTCATGACTAGACCCTGGCACCAAGTCCCATGTCCAATCCCCTCTTGAACACCTCCAGGGATGGTGACTCCACCACCTCCCTGGGCAGCCCATTCCAATGGCGAATGACTCTCTCAGTGACAGAACGTTTCTCCCTCACCTCCAGCCTAAACTTCCCTGGCACAGCTTGAGACTGTGTCCTCTTGTTCTGGTGCTGGTTGCTAGAGAAATTGAGCCAACCCCTTCCTGGCTACAACCACCCTTCAGGTAGTTGTAGAGAGCAATGAGGTCTCCCCTGAGCCTCTCTTCTCCAGGCTAAACAATCCCAGCTCCCTCAGCCTCTCCTCATAGGGCTTGTGCTCCAGGCCTCTCACCAGCCTTGTTGCCCTTGTTTCTCTCATGTTGAGGTGAAACCTTCTGTGTTCAAGTTTGTACCCATGTTCGTTGTCTTTATTTTGGGGGCAGCTGCTCCAGTGCTCTGTCACCCTCACTGTAAAGAAGTTTCTCCTCACTTTGAGGTGAAACCTTCTATGTTCAAGCTTGTATCCATGTTCTTTGTCTTATTACTGTGCACCACCAAAAAGAGGATTGGCTTTCTCCACTTGCTCCCCACCCCTCAGATAGTGATAGGCATTGATCAGATCTCCTATCAGTCTTCTCCTGCCCAGACTAAACAGGCCCAGGGCTCTCAGTCTCTGTACAAGGCAGCAGACACTCTTCCTTAGGGGAAACATCACAGAATCGCAGAATCACCAAGGTTGGAAGAGACCTCAAAGATCATCAAGTCCAACCCGAACACCACAGACTAAACCATGGCACACCTTCAGCCTGTTTTGGCCTGTGTCATTTGGATCCACTGGCACTCTTCAGTCTTGGGGATTATCTCCCATTTCCTTGAGCTTTGCTTCTCACTCAGACCTTGAGCTCTTCCAACTGCTCAGTCAAGCAGATAGTTGACAGAACACGAGGTGACAATGGAGGGCAAAGAGGTACTCTAGTGGGACAACTTCCACAAGGAAAAAAAGCTGAATCTGAGTCTCATCCTCAATCTGATATAAGTTGCCAAACATATCTGTCCAAACAAGCACTTCTTAAAATAGACCAAGTCCTACCACGCCCTCCAGGGAGCAGAAGGAATTAAACTCTCAGTTCCTATTCACCAATTTAAAAATAACCCTCAGACTTTGATT
>CM037645.1:1985686-2064074 GCA_015227895.2 Colaptes auratus
TCAACACCCCCAGGGAGGGAGCATCCAGAACCTCCCTGGGCAACCTGTGCCAGTGGCTCTCCACCCTCACTCTCAAGAATTTCTTCCTGATCTCCAGTATCAGTCTCTCCTCTTCCAGTTTAAATCCATTGCTTCTCACCTTATCACTGCAAGCCCTTGTCAAACGTCTCTCCCCAGCTTCCTGGTAGCCCCCTTCAGGTACTGGAAGGCTGCTCTAAGGTCTCCCTGGAGCATTCTTTTCTTCAGCCCCCAACTCTCTCAGCCTGTCCCCACAGGGAGGTGCTCCCTGTGTCAGCTTGCTAAGTGCACTTGTTTCAAGCCAAGACTTTGACCCATTGATTCCAGAGCCCAAGGGTCCATCTTCAGCCCAGCGTGGGAGCTGCTGCTGGATCTGAGAGGCTGCCACAAACCATCAGAAGCAGCATATGAGTGGGGGAGATTTCTGCTCTGGGAAGAAATTCTTTCCAGTCAGTTTGGTCAAACTCCTCTGCCTGATTTCCCGAGGACCCAGTCAAGCTGATGGGAACCCACAAGTCCTTTATACCTCAGTCCCAGCTCTGGTCTAGAAACCTCTGGCTGCTTTCAGCTGAGGCATAAATGAGTGTGGGACAGGCATTACTGATCTAGATAGAGAGCTGTGTTTGCTTTCTTAACTGCCAAAGTGGGGCCATCCCATTTTATCCTCAGCCTAAACACTGGAGTGCTGTGGACTTTTAACTGAAGCATTTCTGCTGCAGGAGCTGGAAATGGATGCTGCTTTCAACCTGCTCTGTCTCTCAAGTGCCAGTAGCAGATGGAAAGACAGAGAGCATGAGAACTGTTCACCTTAAACCTTCTTTTCCCCCTGCATCATCTAAATGGAAAGGAGGTGTTTGGGGATGTGGTTTTAGGTAAATGAAATTAAGAACTGGTGTTTAGCACTGCTGTAAATTATAACTTCAGTGTCTGTGGTGGTCATAAAAGAGAGTCATGCTTTCTTCTGAAGCTTGTTGGAGTGTGGCCTGTGAAGAGCAAAAGCTTTTGGGTTCAGAGAGTGTCTTGCTTTGATGAGGCTGAAGAAGGAACTGTGTCAAGAGAGCTTCATGCTTAAGGCTGGTACTGCCCTTCTGGCATGAGTGTAGTGTGATAGCCCTTCTGGAAAAAAAACATTGTGGAGCTTAATGAAAGGAAAGAACCCCTCACTAAGAGCTCTTCCTATGGGCAAGCAGAGGAATGCAGTAATGAGAAACCGAGTGACTTGACTAAAGCCACCCGAGGAGCTTGCAGCAGTGTCAGAAGCAGATCAAAGCTCCCAGCTGCCAGATCTGAGCACTGAAATGATGCTTTTCCTGTTGAGTGTGGACAGATATGTGACCAGTCCTCTAGGAAGCTGGTCATTATCACTGTGAACTAGCTTATACCCACACTTACCTACTGACCATGCAGTTCAGAGGTGGATCTTTTGGCTTTGGTCACCGGAGGTGGGCTTGGATTACAGAGGTTCTCATCCCTGCCACCTAAAATGGATCACAGTTCTCAAGGGTAGTGTGAGTCTAGTAGCACACTGAAATCAGTGATGCTCTTCTGATGATAGGATCACAGGCTCACAGGGTGTTAAGGGTTGGAAGGGACCTCCAGAGATCATCCAGTCCAACCCCCCTGCCAGAGCAGGACCATAGAATCCAGCACAGGTCACAGAGGAATGCATCCAGAGGGGTCTTGGAAGGCTCCAGAGAAGGAGACTCCACAACCTCTCTGGGCAGCCTGCTCCAGTGCTCTGTGACCCTCACAGGGAAGAAGTTCCTCCTCATGTAACTGAGCTGTTTTGGTCAGTTGTTTAACACTGCTCTGACAGAACTGTCCAGGCAGCCACTTGCTGAAACAAGATCACAGGCTCACAGGGTGTTAGGGGTTGGAAGGGACCTCCAGAGATCATTGAGTCCAACCTCTGCCAGAGCAGGACTATAGAATCTAGTACAGGCTACACAGGAATGCATCCAGATGGGGCTTGAAAATCTCAAGAGAAGGAGACTCCACAACCTTGCTGAGCAGCCTGTGATCAGTGCTCTGTGACCCTTACAGTGAGAGAAGTTCCTCCCCTTGTTGAGGTGGAACCCTCCTGTGCTGGAGTTTCCATCCATTGCCCCTTGTCCTATCTCAGGGTGTAACTGAGCAGAGCCTGTCCCCTCCCTCTTGGTACCCAGCCTTCAGATATTGATAGACATTGATCAGATCCCCTCTCAGTCTTCTCCTCTCCAGACTAACCAGTCCCAGGGCTCTCGGCCTCTCCTCACCAAGCAGTGCTCAGTCCCTTCATCATCCTTGCAGCCCTCCCTTGGACTTTCTCCAGCAGAGAGAACTGGGGAGCCCAGAACTGGTTGCAATACTCCAGGTGAGGTATCAGCAGGGCAGAGTAGAGGGAGAAGAGAACCTCTCTCAATCTGCTGGACCCACTCTTCTGAATGCACCCCAGGATCCCATTGGCTGTCTTGGCCACCAGGGCACCTTGCTGTCCCATGGATACCTTGTGCTCCACCAGCACTCCCTGCACAGGGGACACTGCTCCTGTCTCTCCTGACATCACTTTTCTGTTTCTTCAGTGTGAGGTATGCAGAAGGCACCAAGGGTGCTACGGAAATGATAGAGAGTCAGGGCTGTGATTCACCAGTGGGGACGGCCTGGCAGAGATGACATTGCAGCTCCCAGGTGTCCACCCTCCTCCACGCCCTGTTCCTGGACATCTGAGCCACCGTGAATCAGCAGCTGAATCACTCAGTTTACAGCGCCGTGCTTTGAAGTGAAGCATTGCTGCTGTTTGCTTGCAAACTGCGGGGTTCATCAGCTGCTGGATGGTCAGCAGCTCCCTCCCCTGTCCGTGGCAGGCTGGGATGGGAAGCTCCAGGGCTCTGTAGAGCTCTGCACCTTGCTGGTGGTGTTGGAGTCCTGATGGAGACAGTCTGCAGCTGACTGAACAGCGAGGTGGGATTTTAGTCTCTTGTGACTGCAATACTGAAGAGCTCTCTGTTCCCTATAGAACAAAGGGCAAACCTCTTCCATACATCCCTGGGTGCAAGAAGAGGAATTCTGTGCACTTCTAAAACCCCCTGCAGTGAGTTGAAAAAGACTTTGGTGGTGTGCTTGCTTTCTCTGCAGTGAATAGCTTTTATTTCAAAGCTCTCAATTTTGCAGTTCCAGCCAATTTCTTAACTCTTGGCATTGGCCTTCCCTGATGGCATTTGATCTGGAGCAGAATTTCGTCTGCAGGACTGAGGGTAGCCTGTGGGTTGGTTTGGTTGTATGCAAAGTGCTTGGAGGACTTTATCCATTTGTGAATTCTTCTAAAGGACAGACTGGGAGAGTTGGGGCTGTTCAGTCTGGAGAAGAGAAGGCTCCAAGGAGACCTTCTTGTGGCCTTCCAGGATCTGAAGGAGGCTCCAAGAAAGCTGGGGAGGGACTTTTGAGGGTGTCAGGGAGGGATAGGACTGGAGGGGATGGAGCAAGATTAGAAGTGGGGAGATTGAGATTGGCTGTGAGGAAGAAGTTGTTGCCCATGAGGGTGGTGAGAGCCTGTCCCAGGCTGCCCAGGGAGGTGGTGGCAGCCTCCTGGCTGGAGGTTTTTGCAGCCAGGCTGGAGGTGGCTGTGAGCAACCTGCTGTAGTGTGAGGTATCCCTGCCCGTGGCAGGGGGGTTGGAACTGGCTGATGCCTGAGGTCCCTTCCAGCCCTAACAATTCTATGATTGATTCTATAAATAGACCCAGGCTGGTGGTGCTGTGTTCTTTCTTAATGTGCTCCCAGTGTTTGTTGTCTGTGAACAATTTTGCTTCCAGTCCAGCTGTCATCTGCTCGTAGATGGTGGTAGGAAAGAGGAGCTCTGTGGGTTGGCTCTTGTTCAAGATGGGACAGGGTTTCAGTGCATGCTTTGGCAGGCCTCAGACCTCTCTACATCCTTTCCCGTTCCATTCTGCACATGACTCCAGCTTTACAGGAGGTGCTGTGGAGCAGGCAACTGAGATTTTTACCGTGATAGAGGTTGTCTGTGTGTGCTTCTCTGGCCCTGCAGCAATGCTGTGGCAGCCCCACCCTCAGCATCTGTACACTTGTGATGCTCTTCCTGCCCCACAGAAGAAGAGCATGGGGAAAGAGGAGAACTGGGGCTGGGGGCTCTGGAAGTGGGGCCGGGGGCTCAAGCGGGGGCTCTGGAAGTGGGGCCGGGGGCTCAAGCGGGGGCTCTGGAAGTGGGGCCGGGGCCGGGGGCTCAAGCGGGGGTCTGGAGGTGGGGCCGGGGCCGGGGGCTCAAGCGGGGGTCTGGAGGTGGGGCCGGGGGCCGGGGGCTCAAGCGGGGCTCTGGAGGTGGGGGCCGGGGGCTCAAGCGGGGGTCTGGAGGTGGGCCGGGGCCGGGGGCTCAAGCGGGGGTCTGGACGTGGGGCCGGGGCCGGGGGCTCAAGCGGGGCTCCGGACGTGGGGCCGGGGGCTCAAGCGGGGGTTCTGGAAGTGGGGCGGGGGCCGGGGGCTCAAGCAGGGGATTTGCAGCACCTCAGCACCAAGAGGAGCAAGTTTATTTTCTTCCCTTTTCTCACCCTTGCCTATTGTGAGAGTTTCAAAGTAGTTCTTAGACCTCTTCCCCTTCTCCTGATGCTCCCAGGCATGCACAAAAAACTTCATTCCTATCCAGCACATTTTTGCAGCTTGGTCTCCAAGGACTTCAGTTTCCAGTCATTTCAGGCTCCGCCTAATTACTGTGCCCAAAGTCTCATAGGTGAGTGATCAGTCAGCAGTGCTGCATCTGACCTTCTCTCATCAGCAGCTGAGTCTATTTATAGATCCAAGGAAGTGTTCTTTTGCCCATTCAGGAGGAAAATGCCTCCCATGGAAATCCAGTTCTTGGTCTGTCCACTGCTTACTGGAGATAGTAATTTTCCTTTGCAGCCTAGTGTTGCTTGGGTGATTTTGGGAGCTCTTTCCCAAATTGCTCATCCCCCCTACTGGTTTAGTGAAAATGAAGAAGTCCCTCGAGGCTCAGTCATGTTTACTCTGTCTGCCTCAGGTCTTTGCTTTGCTCTGCCCTGCCAGAGGCTGCGATTCAGTGGGCTCTGCTGTGTGCAAGATTTCCACTGTTATGTCAGTGTCCAACAGCATCACCTGTAGTTGTGATAGCTCTGGTCCTCCTGTTACTCTGGTGGATTCCTTCTGAGTTACTCTTGGTTTCAGCCAGGGAAAAAAAAAATCCCATGTTGTCTTTCTCCTGTGTGACTCTGAAGTACTACTCTTGCAAAATACAGCCAGTAAGAAGTATTTCTTGGAAGGAGAATGTATAGGAAGGAACTGTAAGTTCGGGTTGGTGCTGGAGTCACGCTGCCAGAATTGTGTGGCAAATTCTTCATGGAAGAGTGGAAGCAAGAGCACTTGAGCTGAGGATAGTTCTGTGGTGCTGGAAGGTGTCCAGAGAAGGGCCATGAGGACAAGCAGAGGGCTGGAGCTCCTCTCCTATGGAGAAAGACTGAGAGAGTTGAGGTGGTTTAGTCTGGAGAAGAGAAGGCTTCAAGGAGACCTCCTTGTGGCATTCCAGTGTCTGAAGGGGGCTCCAAGGAAGCTGGGGAGGGACTTTTGAGGGTATCAGGGAGTGATAGGACTGGGGGGATGGAGCAAAACTAGAAGTGGGGAGATTGAGATTGGGTGTTAGAAAGAAATTCTTCCCCAGGAAGGTGGTGAGAACCTGGCACAGGTTGCCCAGGGAGGTGGTGGAAGCCTCATCCCTGGAGGTTTTTGCGGTCAGGCTGGATGTGGCTGTGAGCAACCTGCTGTAGTGTGAGGTGTCCCTGGCCATGGCAGGGGGGTTGGAACTGGCTGATCCTTGGGGTCCCTTCCAACCCTCACAATTCTGTGGTTCTGTCATCTCAGTCTCCACAGGTGAGGCCCATGAAACACCAACCAGGGGGGAGGTTTTCATGTTCCTTCTATTGTCAGTCGCTTGAGCTGTAGAGATTCATTTTACCTTTCAGTGCAAAATGCCCCAAACAACTGCTTTGTAATCAGAGCAAAGCACCCAGCTGTGTGGAATGCAACCAGTCACCTCTGTGTCTGGTATGCTGTTGTTTTGGGTGGCCTAGGTCATTGTCTAAGACACCCCACCCTGTTCAGAAACTCTTGCCAGCAACACCCAGGTTCTCTTAAGCTCCTGTTAAAGCCCCGGCTCCTTCTGACTCACTGGAACTGTTGCAGACTGTTAAGATGGGTAGCCCTTGCCCCACAAGGCTTTTGCTGTGCCATACCTCAACAGAGGCCTCAAAGAACTCTGGGGATGGGGATTACCTGCTAAATGTGGCTTCTGGCTGGTGGTGCAGCAGCTCTGAGGGGATGTAATTGCACACCTGAGCTTGGCATCTTCTACGAGGAGGGACTTGGGACTCATACATTTGCCATTCCCCTGGTTGAGGGATGTAGTGTGGGAGATATCTGCACATTAACAGAGGAGCTGAAGTGTTTGGCCTGGTCTTTAAAGGCACATTTCATGGCTGCTAATGAGGCCCTCAGTGGGGGCTTCTATGAGGGGTAGGGGGCTGCCCATGTTGTTGGGTTTGGTTTGTACACCTGGCACGCAGGCTGAGACCTTTAATGTGAGTGAAAAGAACCAACCAATGCAACCTTCTGCTGCTGGTAGTAGAAAACAGATTTCTTGATTTCTTCTTGCTGAACACAGAGAGGTTTGGAGAAGCACCTGGCAGCCTGATTCCTTGAGTTCAGCCCAGCTGTAACTCAGGTCCTGCAGAAAATGGTGAGGTTTTTGAGCACATCATCTTTGCTTCTGCCTTTCTGTTTGCACTGCTCCTACTGGGAAGCTTGAGACTTCTGTCTTGGCAGAGGCTACTTTAAGTCAGAGTTTTGCCCTTGGTGCCCAAAATCTCATGGTGAGCTCATAATGCTACTAAATGAAGGAACAAAGGTTTATTCCTCTTTCCACAACGCAGATTTATCAACATCTCTCTGTCACAGGAGAAGATTGCTGCTAGAGGCAGGAAATTATTTCTTTGCCCTTTCCATCAGGGCAGATCCTTAGCCAAAACCAAACCTACTCTTTTTCCTTCTTAAAAAGAAAAGGGGAAAAGGGAGGATAAAGTTTTCCAAGTTAGTGATAACCAAATGTTTCCAAAGCCCAGTTAAAAAGTTCCAGTTTTAACTCCCAGATGGTTTTGACTGGAATCTTCTTTCCTGTCTTTTCTTTTTCCTTCTTATTTCTCCCAACCTCTGCTTCTCAGCCATTATATTCATAGCATGGTCTGGGGTGGAAGGGACCTCTGAAGGTCATCCAGTCCAACCCCTCCCTGCAGTGAACAGGGACATCCTCCACTAGATCAGGCTGCCCAGAGCCCTGTCAAGCCTCACCTTGAATCTCTCCAGGCATGGGGCCCCAACTACCTCTCTGGGCAGCCTGTTGCAGTGTTCCAATACCCTCCAGCTTCTGCCAGTCATGGTGTAGGAATCTAATTTTACTTCTTCCTCTTTGAATTCAGTTGTACTTCTATACTTTCTACTGTCTGTGCAGTTTAGAATCATAGAATTTGAACAGTCTGGGTTGGAAGGGACCTCTGAAGGTCATCCAGTCCAACCCCCCTGCAGTCAGCAGGGACATCCTCCACTAGATCAGGTTGCCCAGAGCCCTGTCCAGCCTCACCTTGAATGTCTCCAGGATGAGATATTCAGTCTTTAGGTCCTAAGATACCACTGCTCTATATGCTAAAGGCCTGGTGGAGAAGATTCTGCTGTGTGACCAAATTTGAACTCTACTCAAGTTATTCTGAGGGCAGAGTTTGCTGCTAGGTGTTTAGCTCCCAAGCTCATTAGACCTAAGCATGCTGCTTTGTGTCTCCACCTCCATGTAAAACACAGCAGAAGAGTCAAGCTCAGGGTAATAAAGGAGCCCTGCTGGAGAAGCACATGTGTTGGATGAATCATCCTGTTGGCCATGCTATATTTAGCTCTGTCACACTTTGATATCATCTCTTTTCACTGCATGGAGAATGTGTCCTGTGGCTTGTTTGCCTGCAAGGGAGCTCCTCTGTGTCTGAGCACAGAGCCATAAGGAACATCTCTCAGTTAGCACAACTTGGTGCCTCACTGAACCAGAATGAAACCATCTCTGTCAAGCAGCTTCCAGAAATAGCCAGCAGACAAGTGAGACAGTATGGCCCCAGAGAAGGCACATGAGGATGAGCAGAGGGCTGGAGCACCTCCTACATGGAGAAAGACTGAGAGAGTTGGGGTTGTTAAGTCTGGAGAAGAGCAGGCTCCAAGGAGACCTTCTTGTGGCCTTCCAGGATCTGAAGGGGGCTGCAGGAAAGCTGGGGAGGGACTTTTGAGGGTGTCAGGGAGTGATAGGACTAGGAGGAATGGAAAGAAACTAGAAATGGGGAGATTCAGGTTGGATGTGAGGAAGAAGTTGTTCCTCCATGAGGGTGGTGAGACACTGGCACAGGTTTCCCAGGGAGGAGGTGGAAGCCTCATCCCTGGGAGTTTTGAAGGTCAGGCTGTGAGCAACCTGCTGTAGTGTGAAGTGTCCCTGGCCATGGCAGGGGGGTTGTAACTGGCTGATCCTTGGGGTCCCTTCCAACCCTGACAATGCTGCTGTGATTCTATGTTAGAATAGAAGTGGTCCCAACACTGAGCCCTGAGGCACACCGCTTGTGACTGGCCACCAGCTGGATTTAACTCCATTGAACACCGTTTTGTTTCTTACACTTTGCTAGCCTTGCAAAGAACCTGGAAGGCTAAGAGCCCTTCTGCATCAGAACACTTTCTCTGTTGCAGAACCTGGCCATGGTTGAACTCTCCTGTGCAGGAACCTTGTTGTCTTCAGCCCCTGCTCTGTGGCCCACGGAGGCACTCTCCTCTTTTTCCACTTCATTGGGCTGGACTGAATTGAATCCTTGTTTGAAGAGCTGTCAGAGTGACTAATGTCACTTTGCACATGTGGAAACTCCTCACTCTTTCCCATTTTGATGAAAATATCTTTTGGCACCTCACAGGAAGGGTTTGCACAGGTCCTGCAGGCCAGGAGCTTCTCTCCACTGCCTCTCTCTGGATTTGCAACCATATTTTGCCTTCTCTTTCTGGTTACTTACTGAATCCCTCAGTCTTGTGCTGGTTTGGATGCCCCCCTTGTCCAGACATGCTGCCAGCAGAAGCAGGTCTCTGCATGTCTCTGTGGGGCTTCAGGTCCCTGGGAATCTAGCCACTAACTTAACAGTTTCTCATATCCACTGGGCTCCCTCAGAGGAGTGCTTTGTTTGTGAGCTGGGGAGTGCACAGATGGCAGCAAGCTATTTATCTCCAGGCTGTCACATCATTGCTTGCTCTCAAAATAGGAGAGACTGTTTCACAGGCTGGGCTGTGGCTTTAAAAAGCCTTTTTCCCAAATAGGATTTGCTATAAGGGAGAGAAAAGCAGCAGCAGCAGCATCTGCACTTGCCGTGATGGTTCAGAAGCATTAATGCTTTTCTCAGCCACACACACACTCACTCCATTAATGTACAAGCACAGCAGCCTGTGGATAATATCTTCCCAGTTCTATGTCCCTTGCCTCCAGCTTGTGGGTAGGATAGGGAGTAATGTGCAATAGCTTTCTGCAGTTGATCTGTCTGCTCTCCACATCACAGAATTCTCAGGGTTGGAAGGGACCTCAAGGATCAGCTGGTTCCAACCCTCCTGCCATGGGCAGGGACACCTCACACTCCAGCAGGTTGCTCACAGCCACATCCAGCCTGGCTGCAAAAACCTCCAGGGATGAAGTTTCCACCACCTGGGCAACCTCTTCCAGTGTCTCACCACCCTCATGAGGAAGAACTTCTTCCTAACATCCAATCTGAATCTACCCATTCCTGGTTTTGTTCCATTCCCCCCAGTCCTATCACTCCCTGACACCCTAAAAAGTCCCTCCCCAGCTTTCCTGTAGCCCCCTTCAGATACTGGAAGGCCACAAGAAGGTTGCCTGGGAGCCTTCTCCTCTCCAGACTGTACAACCCCAACTCCCTCCGTTTGCCTCCATGGTAGAGGAGCTCCAGCCCTCTGCTCATCCTTGTGGTCCTTCTCTGGACACCTTCCAGCACATCCAGATTCTTCTAGGGGCTCCAGAACTGGATGCAGCACTCTAGGTGGGGGTCTCACCAGAGTGAGCTGTCTCATGAGCACTCACAGCCCAGTAACTGCTGTAGCAGAGTTGAAGCCAACACCTGTTTGTGGTGAAAACTGGGCACAAACCGGGCTGACAAGTCAGGGATATAAACCCCAGGTTCCATCAGCTGACAAGGGCTGCTGCTCCCAAAAGTCAGGGGTGGAGGGTGGAAGGAGGTTGGAACTCCAACTCTCAGGAGATCAGAGAGATTTTATCTTTTGTCCTTTTCACATGCCCCCTCACCACCCACCCACCCACCCACTTCTCTGGCCTGCAGCTCTGGCTGATCTTTTCCTTGGTAAGACCTTTATGTTCCAGAGGCACTGAGATGCCAACTGATGAGTATTTGCTTTATTTTTCCTTAAGTATTCAGCAAACCTGAAGCTGGAAAGCACAGGGCTGGATTGATTTTTTTTTTTTTCACATTGTCACAGAATTTGGAGAGAGAGAGAGAGTTTTGGAGAGACCTCTGATTCTGTCAACATCTTTGATGTCATTGGTGATTCATAGTGTCATAGAATTGTCAGGGTGGGAAGGGACCTCAAGGATCAGCCAGTTCCAACCCCCCTGCCATGGGCAGGGACACCTCACACCACAGCAGGTTGCTCAGAGCCACAGCCAGCCTGGCCTTAAAATCATCCTGGGATGAGGCTTCCCCCACCTTCCTGGGCAACCTGTGCCAGTGTCTCACCACCCTCCTGGGGAACAGCTTCTTCCTCACATCCAATCTGAATCTCCCCATTTCTAGTTTTTGCTCCCCCCCTCCAGTCCTATCCCTCCGTGACACCCTGAAAAGTTCCTTCCCAGCTTTCTTGTAGCCCCCTTCAGATCCTGGAGGGCCACAAGAAGGTCTCCTGGGAGCCTTCTCTTCTCCAGACTGAACAGCCCCACCTGTCTCAGTCTGTATTCATAGCAGAGCAGCTCCAGCCCTCTGCTCATCCTCATGGCCCTTCTCTGGACTTGGACAGCATTGGTAAGCAGCAGTACCCAGGCATATTCTTCCCAGTTGCTGGAGCTGCCCAGAGAGTGGGTGGAGGTAGATGTACTGCAGCATCAGCCTTCAGCCTGGCTCACAATGCTCACAGTAAGAGCTGGTAAAGCCCACCACTGATTTACCAAGGTGGAGCTGGGAGATGGAAGCTTCTGATTGCAGTTACACAGCTTTCATGCCATGCAGGAGGCTGTCCCTCACACACAACCTCTTCAGGGCTTCCCTGCAGCTTCTGTCCCTCTGCACCCACGGGGGCTGTGCCAGCCCACAGCAGGCTGAACACCAGCTTAGGGTTTCCCCTGAGTTGTCAGCCAGCGTTATGCCACGTCCTCAAAAGCTTTACAGGAAATCTGAGCTCCCCAAATCTGCCTGGATTCTTGCATGCTCCTCTTAACCCTTCACTGGGACTTGTCTGTTACTTGATGAAGAACCAAAAGGATGCAGAAGAGCAGTGGGGAGAGCCTGTGTGGGCCCTTCTCTGAGACATCTGCCTGGGCTGGGAGGCAGCAGCACAACCTTCACTGCTGTTTGCAGGCAGCCCAGGCTGTGCTGCTGCCTTTTCTTCTCTAGACTGTAAAAAGCCTTTTGTGCTCCACCTTCTGCTAATTGTCCAATATCTCTTGTGTGATTCTCAGCAGGAAAGGATGCCACAAACACCTCCCTTTGCAGCTATGTTTGACAGCAGTGGCTACAACAGGAACCTCTATCAGTCAAAGGAGGACAGCTGTGGAGGGCTCTATTACCATGACAACAACCTTCTCTCAGGGTCCCTGGAAGCTCTGATCCAGCACTTGGTACCCAGTGTGGATTACTACCCTGATGTAAGTATCTACACCCAGCTCACTGTATGGCTGCATCCCCTAAAGGGGAACTCTCAGGTGTGCAGCAAAGGCAGAATGTGTCACACCATTGGCTGTGGAAGGGGTTCAGGGGACTAATTAACAATGAGGGGGATAAACTCATGTGCTTGGTAAGTGCAGCTGCAATTGCTTACCTAACCTAACCAGCCCCATTCTTCACCCCTGTTGTGAGGGGCACAACCCTGGTGATTAATTTAAGAAGTAAGTATCACAGAATCATAGAACATCAGGAGTTGGAGGGGACCTTGAAAGATCATCCAGTCCAACCCCCCTGCCAGGGCAGGATCACCTAGAGTAGGTCACACAGGAACATATCAAGGCAGGTCTTGAATGCCTTCAAAGAAGGAGACTCCACAGCCTCTCTGGCCAACCCAGTTGAGTGTTTTGTCACCCCTACAGTGGAAAAAGGTTTTCCTTATGTTCATGTGGAACCTCCTGTGCACCCACTGCCCCTTGTCCTCTCCTTGGACATCACTGAGCAGAGCCTGGCTCTGTCTGTCACCCTTCTCTTTATAAACATGAATGAGGTCACCCCTCAGCCTCCTCTTCTCCAAGCTAAAGAGCCTTCAGCTCCCTCAGCCTTTCCTCATATGTACCTGATGTGGCTTACTGTTTGGTGGATTCTATGTACCACTGACCCATAAAAACTTGTCAGGCAAGCTGGAGAGAGAGGTTTTAAATTAACCAGTGGGGTGAAAGCCTATCAGCTTGTAATGCATATTTGCCATTGCTCATCTAGGCCCCACATGTATCTTGCCATGACCAGGTGGACTGTTTGGAGCCAGCAGAGAGGTTGGCCATGAGCACAGGAAGCTTGTCACCTGAGGATTTTTGACTTGTTTGGATGCATTTGTGCACTGAGACATGTTATAGAAGTCTTAGTGAAGAAGAGGGATATCCAAAGGCTGAGGAGGCAGTTAGGGATGATGAAACTACATCTCTGCCTGTAGAAACACCTTCAGCAGGAGCCTAACTCCACTTCCATTCAGCTGCTCTTATTGTCATAGACCTCTTTGTGTGCTTCCAAGACAAGCATCCTCTTAAATTTGTGTTAGAACACAAGCAGCACAGGACTGTGCTTAAGCTGCTGCTTACCTGGGCACACTGCATCTTACATAGCATGGCCCAGCCACAAAGGTAAAATGCTACTTCTGGAGCAATGCCAAGTGTAAATTAAACACTTACCGCTGTACTAATAGCTCCTGGCACAGCCACAGCCACGAGTTTTTCTTCTGCAGATGGTGAAGTGTTAGGGACTGGTTTGTCAGGGGCACGTTGTGAGCAAGCATACAGCTGGCAGTAATTGATCCCTTTTGTTTTGTCTTCTTGTTTGCAGAGGACATACATCTTTACCTTCCTTCTCAGCTCACGCCTCTTCATGCACCCCTACGAGCTGATGGCCAAAGTCTGCCACCTGTGCACGGAGCAGCGGAGACTGACTGAGCCTGGCCTGGACAAGGTATGATGCCTTGCTCAGGGCCTCCTGGTAGTTCCTAGGGACCTGGGGATGCTGGTTGACAGTAGGCTGAACACAGTGTGGCCAGGTGGCCAAGAAGGCCAATGACATCCTGACCTGTTGTCAGGAAGAGTGTGGCCAGCAGGAGCAGGGAAGTCCTTGTGCCCTGTGCTCAGCACTGGTTAGGCCACAGCTTGAGTCCTGTGTCCAGTTCTGGGCTCCTCAGTTTAAGAAGGACATTGAGACTCTTGAACGTGTCCAGAGAAGGGCAATGAGGCTGGGGAGGGGTCTGGAGCACAGCCCTGTGAGGAGAGGCTGAGGGAGCTGGGGGTGTCTCTTCTCCCAGGCAAGCAGTGACAGAACAAGAGGACACAGTCTCAAGCTGCACCAGGGGAGGTTTAGGCTGGGTGTTAGGAAGAAGCTCTTCATAGAGAGAGAGATTGGCCATTGGAGTGAGCTGCCCAGGGAGGTGGTGAAGTCACCATCATTGGAAGTGTTTAAGAAGAGCCTGGTTGAGGCACTTGGTGCCATGGTTTAGTAGATGAGATGGTGTTGGGTGACAGGTTGGACTTGATCTCTGAGGTCTTTTCCAACCTGGTTAATTCTGTATTGTGTTCACAGAATCAATCAACCAGGTTGTGGACCCTTAGGCTCCACAGCATCCCTCAGAAGGGAATTTCCTTCCCTTTGGGTTATTCATGTGCTGCATTGCTATTCCATGTTACATTCCTCCTCCTCTTCTCAAATAGAACTGGCTAAGAAAAATTGCACCCAAAATCCTGCAGCTGTTGACTGAGTGGACAGAGACCTTCCCTTATGATTTCCGAGACGAAAGGATGATGAGGAACCTGAAGGAGTTAGCACAAAGGATAGCCAGTGGGGATGAGGTAAGTTGTCTGTGCACAAAGCCCTTGGGCTTAAAAGGTGTTCCTTTAGTGCTTTGAGAGTGCAGGTTTGTTGTTAATGGCAATTAATGAGGCTCTGAGTGGCTGAGTGAACTTAGTATGGAGGTGCTGGTGGGCTGGTAGCTATCTTGTAGCTAGACCTAGAAAGAAACTTCACAGCATAAGCAGATCCTTTTCAAAGGGTTTACTCCATACCCAAACCTGTAATACAGTAGTGCAGAATGTCTTTTAAACAACTCCAGGGATGGTGTCTCCCACCAACAGCCTCCCAGAAACCACTTCATACTGCTCCAGCACCTTGTTTCCCCCAGCTCTATAGCTGTGGCTGCTCTACATGAGCAGGGGCCGGGCAGGACAGAAGCTCTGAGGCTTCAGCTGTGTGCTTCATGGAGGAGAGGACAATCCAGGGGGATTATTTGTTAGTTGTTATGGGTTTTTTGGGTTGCTGTTGGCAGTTGAGAGATGCTCTGTGCATGTTTGCATGGTGTGACCTGCTCTGGCTGGGGGTGGCCCTGCTCACTGCAGTGGGGTTGGACAAGATGACCTTTGAGGGTCCCATCCAACCTGCTGCAATCTGTGTGTGACAAGACACAGCTTTGTGGGTGTTAATGTTTTTCATTCCAGTGATTGTGCTTGGAAGTAGCTAGTCAGTCACTGGGAAGCCCTGCATGTCTGAGAAATCCCTGCAGATGTTGATAATTCCTTTGGTTTGTGTGAGTCAGCTGTGTTGGATTCAGCCCTCTGAGCTGTAGCAGGTTGGGGGAAAAGTCTCAAAAGCAAAACTGGAGCAGGAAGAATTGTCTTGAGCTTAAAGTATCAGATATGGACTCAGAGAAAGTCCCAAGTGCCAGGCCCTCCACCTGGGTCACAACAACCCCATGGTGAGCTACAGACTTGGGGTTGTCTGGTTGGAAAGCTGCAACTTGGAGAGGGACCTGGGGGTTCTGGCTGATAGTCAAATAGGAGTCAGCAGTGCCCAGGTGGCCAAGAAAGCCAATGGCATCCTGGCTTAGACTAGAAATACTGTGGCCAGCAGGGACAGGGAGGTGACCATCCCCCTGTGCTCAGCACTGGGGAGGCCACACCTTAAGTGTTGTATTCAGTTCTGGACCTCTCAATACAAGAGGTACATTGACCTCATTGCTCTCTGCAGCTCCCTGGAGGGAGGTTGGAGTGAGGAGGGGGCAGCCTCTTTTCCTTGGTGGCAAGAGACAGGAATGGTTTCAAGCTGCACCAGGGGAGGCTCAGGCTGGATGCTAGGAAACACTTCTTCACCATGTAACATATTGCTCCATCAGAAAAAGTGCTTTGGAAAGACCTTAATGGGCTAATTTCTCCCCATCTCTTCTCCTTCAGTTTCATTCCAGTCCTCCTCTTTCTTCCCCCCACTGTGTTCTACAAGACAACATCATGTCATAGAAATAACCAGGTTGGAAGAGACCTTTGAGATCATCAAGTCCAACCTATCACCCAACACCATCTCATCAACTAAACCATGGCACCAAGCACCCCATCCAGTCTCTTCCTAAACACCTCCAGTGATGGTGACTCCACCACCTCCCTGGGCAGCCTATTCCAATGGCCAATCTCTCTTTCTGTGAAGAACTTCCTAACATCTAGTGTACAAGGGCTTGTAGTGATAGGATGAGGGACAATGGCTTTAAGATAGAAGAGTGGAGATTTAGACTGCATCTTAGGGAGAAATTCTTCACAGTGAGGGTGCTGATACACTGGAACAGGTTGCCCAGGAAGGTGGTTGAGGCCCCATCCCTGGAGGGATTCAAGGTGAGGCTCAACAGGGCTCTGCTCTTGAGGTGAGGAGAAAGTTCTTCACAGGGAGAGTTGTTAGCTGTTGGAATGGGCTGCCCAGGGAGGTGGTGGAGTTGCCATCCCTGGAAGTGTTCAAGAGGGTCGTGGCACTTGGTGCCATGGTTTAGTAGTCATGAGGTCTTGGGTGACAGGTTGGACCTGATGATCTTTGAGGTCTTTTCCAACCTTATTGATTCTATGATCTAGTTGGGGATGTCCCGCTGAGTGCAGAGGGGCTTGGACTGGGTGACCTTTGGAGGTCCCTTCCATCCCGTTCTATGAAAGGATCAATCTGTTTTGGTGTCATGCAGACTTTAATGCTGTCTTCTCCCATTGTTGAAACCATCTGCCAATGATTTCATGTGCTGGCAGATGTACAGGAAGAATGTCCAGCAGCTCCTCCAGAACCTGATCCGGAAGCTTGCCACTGTTGGGCAGTATGAGGAAGTGCTTGCAAAAATTAATGCCACATCCAAAGATCACCTCACACTTCTAAAGGCCAGGCCCCAGACCATCCAGAGGGACATCATCACTGTCTGCAACGATCCCTACGTGCTGGCTCAGCAGCTGACACACATAGAGCTGGTGAGTTGTGCTTTGAGTCTGATTTTGTGTCCCCCCCGCCTTCCCCCCTTTGATGTGGAGGTTAAGAAAGGCTATGACTTGTCTGCTCCTGTGCTTTGTTTAGGAGAGGCTCAATTATATTGGACCAGAAGAATTTGTCCAGGCATTTGTGCAAAAGGATCCTTTGGATAATGCCAAGGTAACTAACACCTTTCCTGCCATCTAAATCATAGAATCAACCCGGTTGGAAAAGACCTCAGAGATCCATCAAGTCCACTGAGTGTAGGGGGTAAGTCCCACCTCAGGTTCAAGACCAAAGGATGGAGGACAAAGGTTGGATGAACAGAACTGATGTTCAAGAGGGGATTGGACGTGGCACTTGGTGCCATGGTCTAGTCATGGGGTCTGTGGTGACAGGTTGGACTCGATGATCTTTGAGGTCCCTTCCAACCTTGGCAATACTGTGATACAGTAAGCTATTAGGTCAGCTCAGCCATAAAAGGATGGAGAAATGTCTAGGTCCTGCTCTGGCAGGGGGGCTGGATTAGGTGATTTTTGAGGTCTCTTCCAACCCCTAGCAGTCTGTGATTCTGTAACTGGCACAGATCTGGAGCACCTCTGAAAGGAGGCATTTAACATCCTGGAGCTCAGATGTCTCGTGAGCTGGAAGCAAGAAATGAGGAGTAACAGGAAAGAGCTTCATAGTGAAAATGCTTTAGGACTTATTATATTTAAAATGTTGGTGGTGGTTTTCCTTCCTGAAGGACAACTTCTGAGGGGGACCTCGTTGCTCTCTGCAGCTCCATGAAGGGAGATTGGAGTGAGAAGGGGGCAGCCTTTGCTCCTTGGTGGCAAGTGACAGGACCAGGGGAAACTGTTTCAAGCTGTACCAGGGGAGGTTCAGGCTGGATGCTAGGAGATACTTCCTCAGAGAGAGGGTTCTCAAACTTTGGAATGGTCTGCCCAGGGCTGTGCTGGAGTCTGGGGGTGTTCAAGCATCCTGTGGAGCTGGTGCTTAGGGACATGGTTTAGTGCTGACCCTGCAGTGCTGGGTTGAGGGTGGGACTGGATGACCTTGGAGACCTTTTCCAACCAGATGTTTTCTGTGATTCTGGAGCTCCAGAACTCAGCTGGCAAATTGAATAAATTAACACATTTGCAGGGTTATTTTGTTTGGGGTTTTTTTCCCCTCCTGATTTAAGCTAAGGGAGAACTTAATCCTTTGAATTTTTTTTCCCCAGGCCACCTATGTGATCTGCAGCTGGAAAAGGCTGAGTTTGGCTTTGTGTTTTCAGCATCTGTTTTTAGTAAAGTGAACTCTTGATAGCAAACTGGAAACTGGGGCAACTTGTAGCTAGGGCACAGATGACAAAAAGGGGACAGTGAGCTCTAGATCCATGTGAGATGAAGGGCAAAGGCTCAGTGTTTTTCCCTAACTGTACTGGGGTTATCTCCTTGAGCGCTGCTGATCTGTGCTCTATAAATAAACTGACAAACTCAGGCAGTTGGAACTTGAGTCCCTGTCCTCCCTGCTGCTGACAAACAGAATGGAATGGCTCAGGTTTACAATTTGATGTTCATTCAGACAGTCTCTGGAAATGGCTTTATAGGTAGATACCACCACCTGTCTACCCTTTTCTTAGGCAAGCCTGAGATGTGAGGTGGAAGATGTTCCACAGAACAAGCAGCACTGGTTAGGAACAGGAGAATCCAATCCAAAGAGAAGAGCTGAACTCCCAAAGTGAGGAAGCAGAGTGTTGATTTGAATTGTAGAAGCATAGAATGGCTTCATTTGGAAGAGGCCTCTAAGATCATCCAACCATCAACCCAACACTACCATGGCCCCTAAACCATGTCCCCAAGTGTCATGGCCACAAGTTTCTTGAGCACTCCCAGGGATGGTGACTCCACCACCTCCCTGGGCAGCCTGTTCCAATCTCTGACCATGCTTGTAGCAAAGAAATTTTACCCAATATGACCTCAGCATTGTTCCTGAGACTGCCATCACCAACTCAACACAATGTGCCAGTGGAGTGGGCTGGCCTCTGCTTGCCTCCTGCACTCACAGAGGGCAGACTGCTTCCCCTGGTGTCAATGGGACAGGAGTGAGCAATGAACCAGAGCTCTCATTCAAGGAAGCTTTAAGCAGATACTTAGCTTTGATTGTCTGTATAAGTCTATCTTAAGTCCTTCCTTACAGCATTCTAGAAGGACTTCCAGCAGGGATGGATTCTGCATTCCTGCTTGAGTGCTTTAGTATCATAGTATCAGTTAGGGTTGGAAGGGACCACAAGGATCATCTAGTTCCAACCCCCCTGCCATGGGCAGGGACACCCTACACTAGATCAGGCTGGCCAGAGCCTCATCCAGCCTGCTCTTAAACACTTCCAGGGATGGGGGCCTCAATCACCTCCCTGGATAACCCATTCCAGGGCTTCACCACTCTCATGGTGAAGAACTTCTTTCTCACATCCAGCCTGAATCTCCCCTAGCTTTACCAAGCTAGCAGCTCAGCAGGAAATGATACTTGCTCAAATACTCCCCTTGGTGCTCTCCTTCCAAGCTTTATGTCCCTGGTTCCTTGAAGGTGTTTGGGGATGGCAATGCAGGAAGTCAAAAGGTCTCTTTCAGGGAAAAGAGGGAGGATTACACTGAAAGTTGCCATTATTCTTCTGTCTGTAGGGATGCTACAGAGACCAAAAGAAGACCCAGAATTTGGAAGCCTATGTGGAATGGTTTAACAGGCTCAGTTACTTGGTTGCAACAGAGATCTGTATGGTGAGCAAGGACTTACTGTGACAGAAGGTCTTGTTTGGTCTAGTATACTGTAACTGTGAAGCCTTTCCAGGTGTGGTGCCCTTCAGTGTGCCCTTTGCCATCTCCTTCTCTCAGCTTTGTACTTCTTCATGTGTGGATGAAGTCAGCAGAGGGCTGAACTGGCAAATAAGTTCCATGTTCTCAGCATCATCCTCGGGCCACAGCCTTGCTTCTGTGGCACAGTGGCAATGTTCTGCTGGGTTAGCCCTTCCTGACATCTGGCCTGCCCTTCCCACCTGTAAATGCCCCTCCTGAGGGAGACATTTTTTTGTCTCCTCTGTGCTGTCCCCCTTCTCTGCTCTGCTGTTCTCCAGCCCCTTCTTCTTGGCAGAGCTTCTTTTACCTGTTGTATTTGCTCTCTAGCTGCCCTGTATCTGGATTGTCTTTACTGTCCTGAGGGCTTTTAAACACAGCAAGCTTGGCTTCCTCTGCACGAGTGGTGGTAGAGGTGGAAAAGACTTTTAAGAGGGGGGGGGTTGTTTCTTTTGGGGATGGGTCAGAGTGCTCCTGAGGAGTGTGACACTGGTGGCATCTCTTGCAGCCTGTGAAGAAGAAGCACAGAGCAAGAGTGATAGAATATTTCATCGATGTGGCCCGGGAATGTTTTAACATTGGCAACTTCAACTCCTTAATGGCCATTGTCTGTAAGTATAAGCCCTGGGACCTGTTGGCTCTGCTTGAGTCTGGGTGTAGGAAAAGGAAAGCTTTGTCCAAAAGTCTGCTGCTTAGCATGCTCGGGGGGAAGCTGGGAGGGGGAAGAGTTGGAGGCTGTTTAGTCTGGAGAAGAGAAGGCTGAGAGGGAATCTTATCAATGTCTATAACTACCCGAGGGCTGGGTGTCAGGATGAAGGTGGTGGTCTCTCTTTGGTGGTGTCCAGTGACAGGACAAAGAACAATGGGTACAAGCAGGAACACAGGAGGTTGCACCTCAACACATGGAGACACTTCTCTACTGTGAGGGTGACAGGGCCCTGGAGCAGGCTGCCCAGAGAGGTTGTGGAGTTTCCTTCTCTGTAGACTTTCCAAACCCACCTGGATGTTTAGAATCACTCACTCCAACAATTCCCCTCTCTTGTATCAAGCTGGCATGAACATGAGTCCTGTGTCTCGGTTAAAGAAGACTTGGGCCAAAGTGAAGACAGACAAATTTGACATTCTTGAGGTATGTTTGGGGCTGTGGAGGTGTTTGGGGCTGTGGAGGTGTTTGGGGCTGTGGAGGTGTTTGGGGCTGTGGAGGTGTTTTAACTGCTCTAACTGCCTGGAGAAGAGGAGGCTCAGGGGAGACCTCATTGCCGTCTACAACTACCTGAAGGGAGGTTGTAGCCAGGTGGAGGTTGGTCTCTTCTCCCAGGCAAACAGAACAAGAGGACACAGTCTCAAGCTGTGTCAGGGGAGGTTTAGGCTGGATGTTAGGAAGAAATTCTTCCCAGACAGAGTGATTGGCCGTTGGAATGTGCTGCCCAGGGAGGTAGTGGAGTCACCATCACTGGAGGTGTTTAAGAAGAGCCTGGATGAGGCACTTAGTGCCATGGTTTAGTTGATGAGATGGTATTGGGTGATAGGTTGGACTTGATGATCTCAAAGGTCTCTTCTAACCTGGTTAACTATTCTATTCTAAAATCTGAGTTTGGCTTCATTAGGAAGTGCTTCATTTAGTATCTTTGTGCACTCGATGGAAACTCTGGAAGATGTAATGGAAATTGTTCAGCCAAGTTGTAGTCTTTGGATGTAGAAGGAGGACATTGAAAGGTGTTTTAAATATGATGGTGGGGGTTTGGAGAAGAGGAGACTGAGGGGAGACCTCATTGCTCTCTACAACACTTTGAAAGGAGGCTGGAGCCAGGTGGGGGTTTGTCTCTTCTCCCTAGTCTCAGGTGATAGAAGGGAGAAAATGGCCTGAAATTGTGCCAAGGGAGGGTTAGGTTGGAGAGGAGGAAAAATTTCTTTGCTGCAAGAGTGGTCATTGGTAATGATATGACTAGGGGGAATGAAAAAAAAAGTAGAAATGGGTAGAGTCAGATTGGGTGTTAGGAAGAAATTCTTCCTCATGAGGGTGGTGAGAGCCTGGCACAGGTTGCCCAGGGAGGTGGTGGAAGCCTCATCCCTGGAGGTTTTTGCAGCCAGGCTGAATGTGGCTGTGAGCAACCTGCTGTAGTGTGAGGTATCCCTGCCCATGGCAGGGGGGTTGAAACTGGCTGATCCTTGAGGTCTCTTCCAACCCTGACAATTCTGTGATCTAAGAGGCTGCCCAGGGAGGTGGTGGAGTCCCCATCCCTGGAGGTGTTCAGGAAACATGTGGCCATAGCACCTGGGGACATGGTCTAATGGTGATCTTGGGTTGATGATTGGATTTGATGGTCTTAGAGGACTCTTCCAATCCAAACAATTCTACAGCTCTATGAAAATGAGTTTGTCTTCTGATCAAATGGACAGGTGAAGAGATGCTGCAGGCCACTAAAAGGCCATATTTGTGCTGCTCTTCAGCAGACTCCCTGCTGTTTTAAAGAGCTGCTGAAGTGAAAAGAAGTGTGTGTGGTGTTGGCACTGGCTTGTTTCTGACAGGACTTTCATGCCTTGCAGCATCAGATGGACCCTTCCAGCAATTTCTATAACTACCGAACCGCTCTGCGCGGCGCCGCTCAGAGGTCCCTGACAGCTCACAGCAGCAGAGAGAAGGTATTGACTGCACAGGGCCTGGCAGTGGGCAAAACCCAAATGTGCTGCCCAAGCTTTTGTGCTGGTTTGACACCAGACAGAATATGGAATTTGCCCCAAAAGCGGAACTGTGCTGGAAGAATGACACTGAGACTCTTGAATGTGTCCAGAGGAGGGCAACGAGGCTGGGGAGAGGCCTTGAGCACAGCCCTATGAGGAGAGGCTGAGGGAGCTGGGGTTGCTTAGCCCCAGGAGGCTCAGGGGAGACCTTATTACTGTCTACAACTGCCTGAAGGGAGGTTGTAGCCAGGTGGGGGTTGGTCTCTTCTCCCAGGCAACCAGCAACAGAACAAGAGGACACAGTCTCAAGCTGTGCCAGGGGAAGTTAAGGCTCGAGGTGAGAAGAAAGCTTTTCACAGAAGGAGTTGTTAGCCATTAGAATGTACTGCCCAGGGAGGTGGTGGAGTCCCCATCCCTAGAGGCATTCAAGAGGGGATTGAATGTGGCACTTGGTGCCATGGTTTAGTAGTCCTGAGGTGTTGGGTGCCAGGTTGGACTTGATGATCTTTGAGGTCTCTTCCAACCTTATTGATTCTATGATTCTAAGGTGTCCAGAGAAGGACCACAAGGATGAGCAGAGGGCTGGAGCTCCTCTGCTGTGGAGACAGACTGAGAGGGTTGGTGTTGTTCAGTCTGGAAAAGAGAAGGTTCCAAGGAGACCTTCTTGTGGCCTTCCAGGATCTGAAGGGAGCTACAAGAAAGCTGGGGAGGGACTTTTGAGGGTGTCAGGGAGTGATAGGATTGGGGGGGAATGGAACAAAACTAGAAGTGGGAAGATTCAGACTGGATGTGAGGAAGAAGTTGTTCCCCAGGAGGGTGGTGAGAGACTGGCACAGGTTGCCCAGGGAGGTGGTGGAAGCCTCATCCCTGGGAGTTTTGACGGCCAGGCTGGATGTGGCTGTGAGCAACCTGCTGTGGTGTGAGGTGTCCCTGGCCACGGCAGGGGGGTTGGAACTAGAGAGACTAGAGACTTCCTTTGATTTTCCTCTCTGTAGAGCATTGTGGGTTTGATTTGAGATCAGACTGAGAATAATGTTCTTCTCCCCTCAGATTGTGATACCTTTCTTCAGCCTCCTGATCAAAGATATTTACTTCCTCAATGAGGGTTGTGCCAATCATCTTCCCAATGGCCATGTCAATTTTGAGGTAAGTAGAGCACTGAGTGTGGTATTGATCTGGGCCAGCTCAGATCGTGGTTCAGCTTCCACTGAGTAGAGGGAGAGGAAAATTAGACTGGAATTGGAGTGTATCTGCTACTTCCCACAGAAGCTAGGAGGTGCTCAGGACAAAGGCAGTTTTATTGAGGATGGAATGTTCCCAGGGACCCTTTTGGTATTCACAATATTTTGTAGGTAAGCCAGCCAGAACTTTTTTCCAGTGCCCAAATCCATCTACACTTTCCCCTCACAGATTCCTTGTGCTCCATAACAAATTCAGTCCAATTCGACTTCCAGAGCTGCTTGTTCAGTTAGTTCCACAGGTAAAAGTTGAAGTCATCCTTTTGTCAAGATGCAGGCAGTGATTTGGTCTCAGACTGTCTCTGAAGAAATGTGCCAGAGCAGCAGTGAGGGAGTTTTGAGTCTCTTGTCTTGCAGTAGTTCTTCTGCCTCCCATTTCCCACTCGTTACCTGGCAGTGTAGATTACCTGGTGATTTGCTTGCTGCTGCTTGCAGCTTTAAAGAGGCCTGAGTCAGACACACAACACTGCAGGACATTTCACTTGTAGTCATCAGCCTGAACCAGCTTGTTCTAAAGCTACACTGCTCTGGTGAGACCTCACCTGGAGTACTGTGTGCAGGTCTGGAGCCCTCAACACAGGAAGGACATGGACCTGATGGAGTGCATCCAGAGGAGGCCATGAGGGTGATCAGGGGGTTGGAGCAGCTCTGCTATGAGGACAGGCTGAGGGAGCTGGGGGTGTTCAGCCTGGAGAAGAGAAGGCTCTGAGGAGATCTATTAGCAAGCTTCCAGTAACTGAAGGGGCTACAGGAAGGATGGAAAGAGACTGTTTGCAAAGGCCTGCAGGGAAAAGACCAAGGGCAATGGTTTCAAACTAGAAAAAAGATTGAGATTGGATATTAGGCACAAGTTCTGCACCATGAGGGTGGTGAAACACTGGAACAGGTTGCTCAGGGAGGTGGTTGGGGCCCTAACCCTGGAGATATTCAAAGTGGGGCTCAACAGGGCTTTGGGCAGCCTGATCTAGTGGAGGTTGTCCCTGCTGACTGCAGAGGGGGTTGGACTGGATGAGCTATGGAGGTCCCTTCCAACCCAGACCATTCTATGCCTTTGTGATTCAGATCTGGAATGCTCTTTTACTCCAGGAAGCCATGTGCACTTGAGGCACATTTTAAACTGTATTGGAAAGAATTTGTCAATGGGTGTTTATCAACACACTGCAGGAGGAGGAACATTTATTTTTGGCATCAATTTCCAGCAAGAAAATGGGAGCATTGCAGAGCAGCTACTAAACTGGAACATCTGAATTTCAAAATGTCAGCAGTAAGCACAGAGAGGTTTTTCATGTGGAAATTACTAAGTGTGTCATAAGCCTGAGCACCATCAAAGTGAAGATTTGGGCATAAGGAGTCTTCCCAGCCCCTTGAAAAGAAATGAAGTGCAGGTTGTGATCCACCATGTATATTCAGTAATAGCAGCCATTTTGTCCTGGTGAAGGAGTGGAAATTCATCTCAGTTTGAAGCAGAAATGCAAAGCTGAGATGTTGAAGCAGAGCACTTTGCATTCGAACTTGAAAGCTGGGGAGACTCCAAGCTTGGACCTGAAACTAAGGTCTCTCTCTCTCTCTCTCTTAAAAACCTGTTCAGGGTAAATAGTGATGTTCACTCTGTGGCATCTCTTAGAATCATACAACTGTCAGGGTTGGAAGGGACCTCAAGGATCAGCCAGTTCCAACCCCCATTATTGTGAGCAGGGGTGCCTCACACTACAGCAGGTTGCTCACAGCCACATCCAGCCTGACTTTCAAAACCTCCAGGGATGAGGCTTCCACCACCTCCCTGGGCAACCTGTCCCAGTCTCTCACCGCCCTCCTGGGGAAGAACTTTTTCCTAACATCCAATCTGAATCTCCCCACTTCTAGTTGTGCTCTGTTCCACCCAATCCTATCCCTCCCTGACACCCTCAAAAGTCCCTCCCAGCTTTCTTGTAGCCCCCTGCAGATCCTGGAAGGCCACAAGAAGGTCTCCTTGGAGCCTTCTCTTCTCTAGACTGAACAATCCCAACTCCTTCAGTCTGTCCTCAGAGCAGAGCAGCTCCAGCCCTCTGCTCATCCTTGTGGTCCTTCTCTGGACACCTTCCAGCACCTCTGGATCCTTCTTGTAATAGGGGCTCCAGAACTGACACAGAACTCCAGGTGGGCTCTCACCAGGTGTTTTCTCTCCTCTTCTGACAGAAATTTTGGGAGTTGGCAAAACAAGTCAGTGAGTTCATGACGTGGAAGCAAGTGGAGTGTCCTTTTGAAAGGGATCTGAAGGTTCTGCAGTACTTGCTCACTGTCCCAGTCTTCAGTGATGATGGTAAGGAGCTCTGGGCTTTTGCAGGTCTGCTGACACTGGCTGCTGCTTAGCCTCTATGTAAGGTTGTGGCTTCCTCACAGTAAAGAAAGAGGCTTTTTTGTTTCTGAGACTAGCCTCTCCCTTACAAATGAGAAAGAAACTAAGGTGTAGGTTTTTCTGATCTGTGAGAGTTGATGTTTTGCTTTTCTCTGAAATGGAGTGTGGGTGTTTGTGTGTGGGGGGAAGGATTGGATATGTGATCCCTGTAAATATCCTCTGAAGGATTTGCAGGGACTTCCAGGCTGCTTTACACTAAAAGAGAGCAAAAAAAACCCCCCCACCCCACCCCCAACCCACAAACCAAACAAAAGCCAACAGGGACTTCAGTAGCTGCTTACAAAGCACCATGTCCCTGGGCTCTGCTTTTTTTTGACTCTTTTCTTCCACTCCTGTGCTTTTTAGTTTTCACTGCTTGGGTTTTATTCCCCCTCAGGACAGCCTTTGTTCTCGGGCACCGTTTGTTAGCGTTGTCTGGATGCAATTCTTAAGCAATTCTCTGCTCCTAATGGGATTCTGGAGCCCTCCTCTGAGGGATGGATTATAGAAGGCTGTCTCATTTTTACTTCAGTCCATTTCCCAGGGAGAGCCAGTTTGAAAATGGCAGTAGGCTTGACCTCTTGTGTGTGCTTCTGCTTGCAGCACTTTACTTGGCTTCCTACGAGAGCGAAAGCCCCGAGAACCACATTGAAAAGGACAGATGGAAGACACTGAGGTTTGTGTCAGAGGCTCCCCCCCCCATCAATACACAAAGAGAAAGGGACACAGAGCAAGCACCAAAAGAGTTCCAGCCAAATGGCACTCTGCATCTTCCAACAGATGGGGCACAGCATCACTGTAAATCCCCCCTCCATCTGGGACTCTGGAAGAAAGAGAACAGTCAGTCTTTATCTTAAACCCTCTTGAAGCCTTCTCTCCCTTAGGGGGTGGGAATTAGACTAAGTCATTTTTGTATCTTAATTTCTTGTGTTCTTCAGTGTAGGAAAAAATACTTGGTAAACTTCAAAGAAATGCCTGCTTCCTGCCAAGCACTGGAAACAGAGCATTTGGGTTTCCAAGCAGATGTTGCTGCTGCTGCTGCTGCATCCCTTTATACACCCAGCCTTGCAGACAGGGATGAGGTTTGCAGGACGATCACTCTGGGGCAAATGGGGAGGGGACAGGCTCTGCTCAGGTGCACCCTGGCATTGGACAAGGGGCAATGGATATAAACCACAGCACAGGAGGTTCCACCTCAACATGAGGAGGAACTTCTTTACTGTGGGGCTCACAGAGCACTAGAACAGGCTCTCCACAGAGGTTGTGGAGTCTCCCTCTCTGGAGACTTTCAAGACCCATCTGGATGTGTTCCTGTGTGACCTGTGCTGGATTCTGTGGTCCTGCTCTGGCAGGAGAGTTGGACTCAATGAGCTCTGGAGGTCCCTTCCAACCCCTAACATCCTGTGATCCTGTGAAATGCATTCCTGAAACTAGGTAACAATTCAGGATCCAGGCTAGGACAAGCAAGTCTAAGAAAAATCCTGGGTTTGGCTTCTGTGGGTTGAACATAGCTTCATCAAGGAAAGAAGGAAGAAAATATGAACCAGGGTTTTGCCTCTTGTTTTGCCAATCAACTTCTTATTTCTTTAAATGTTGAATTCATAGCAGCAGAGAAAATGAATCAGGTGCATAGATGGAGACACAGAATGAAGCAGGTGTATGGACCACAGAATCAGAGAAGGTTAGGGGTTGGAAGGGACCACCAGGGATCATCCAGTCCCATCCCCCTGCCAGGGCAGGTCACACAGGAACACATCCAGGTTGGTTTTGAATGTCTTCAGAGAAGGAGACTCCACAACCTCTCTGAGCAGCCTGCTCCAGTGCTTCACCACCCTCACAGTGGCAAAGTTTTCCCTTCTGTTCCTGTGGCACCTCCTCTGCTCCAGCTTACCCCCGTGCCCTTTGTCCTGTCCTTGGACATCCCTGAGCAGAGCCTGGCTCCATCCTGCCCTGCACATCTTTATCAACAGGAATGAGGTCACCCTCAGGCTCCCCTGCTCCAAGTCCCAGCTCCCTCAGCCTGGCCTCACAGGGAGATGTTCCATTGACTTCACATTCTTTGTGGCTCTGTGTGGGACTCTCTCAAGCAGTTCCCTGAGGTCCTTCTTGAACTGAGGGGCCCAGAACTGCATGCAATATTCCAGATGTGGCCTCACCATGGCAGAGCAGAGGGGCAGAAGAACCTCTCTCAACCTACAAACCACACCCATTCTAATCCACCCCAGGATACCATTGGCCTTCTTGGCCACAAGGGCACATTGCTGGCTCATGGTCATCCTTTTGTCCACCAGGACCCCCAGGTCCCTCTCCTCTGTGCTGCTCTCCACACCCAAGGGGATGTAGCAATTCTGCCTTTTGAGGAGGAGAGGACAGAAAGGCAGAGTTACTCTCATCAATGCACAGACACTCCACATTATACAGGGGTCACATAGATGAAGGCTGAGCTTGAAAATCTATAACAGCACAAAACTCAGTTTCACAGGATCCTTATCTGAGGCACTCTGAAGCTGAGAGCTGCATCATTCTAGTGATTGTCTTGACTGACTTCCTTGCCTTTCTCCCTTTTAGGTCAGTGCTGCTGGGCAGAGTCTAGTGCACAAGCTGGCTGCTGTTTCTGCTCCTGGTAGATTACCAAGGGGCATGGCTTGCTTTATTTTCCTCCACACCCAGTGGCAAAGGGATGAAAAACCTGCAATCAGTTGTGCTATTGTGTCAGCAAAGATGAAACAACTTCACTCAGGAGAAAGCAAGCAGCCTGCTCAGAGCTGACAGATGAGATAAAATCACAGCCTGCTCTGCTGGACTATTGCTTGAGGACAGCGCTGACAATCACTTGCAGAGCTCACCTGCTGCCCAGGAATCCCTTCACCCCTGGATGGAATATTTTTTTCCCTTTGTTGTCCTGCAGCTTGCAGAGTTGATAGCAGATTACAGAGGAGAAAAAGAAAAATCACCACCATTCCTTTCAGTGAAACCTAAACCTGCATTGAAGAACTTCCATTCCCAATAAACCAAGAGCTTTGCCTGACTGGGATTGCTAAGAAGGGAACGGAGTGGACAGACAAAAAGCTGACTGCTGGGGGGGTTTTCCCCTCACCACTGTAATGCTGGCTGTGGAGTTTGTTTGTTTGTTTTTCCCCATTATGTTTTTGAGTTGGCTGCTGGGAGGCAAACTCATTGTTGGTCCTAAGTTATTTTTGAAATGTCAACTGTTAAATGAAAATCAAAGCTGTGGTAGAACTCACACCTGCCACAGAAATATTGTAGCTGTCTAGCTTGGATTATTCTGTGATTTCCAGGAAGGTTCCCCTGCCCCCTCTTCTCCCCTGCCCCCTCTGAATCCTTTCCTTCCCACTACATGCTGCAGACTGTCTTCTTTTTACTATGCAGATTTCTTACTCTACTCTTCCATCCCTGACCTCCTCCTTCTTCTGTCCAGTTGAACAACCTGACTCTTCTAGAGGAGTCCTTGAGGAAGTGGGGTCCCAAGTGTGTTGCAGCAGGGGAGTATGGTTTTTATGCAGTCACTTTTATAATAGTCCTTTTTTGTTGGAAAGGGTAGCCATGGGGAACACAACCCACTTTGGCTGAAACAGCAAGAGGCCAACACCAAAAAAAAACCCAACCCAAAACCACAGGAGGCTTCTCCTCATCTCCAGCTGTGGACAAATCAGTCTCCTTAGCTGCTTGCTCCATGGGTTGTGTTGATGACTGAAGTAGTTCACTGTGTCACACTCCTAGTAACTCTCCAATAGCTCTGAACATGTAGTCACTCCATTTATCCTAGGAAGAACGTGATGGGTGGGGAAAAAGTAATCCTGTAGCTGTAGATCACCCTGGGCACAAAATCACTAAGCAAAAGCAACAACTTGGAACAACAACAAAAGGGGGGTGGGGGGAGGGGGTGGATTTGCAATGATCCTGCCAGTGTTATTTAAAAAGGAACTAAGAATAAATATCTCCATTTGTTGCACTGCATCGCTTGAGTTTTCAGCTAGCCTGGGTTTGATGTTCTCTCCATGCCTGTTAGGGCATGTATTTAATGTTTCAGCTCTGTAGGAACCTGCTGAAGTAGCCTTCATCAGTGGGGGATGCTGTCCTTAAACACAGCCTGTTTGCTGGGACAAGGTGCTGGCACTTAATGAGTTACATGTTCCAGGAGCAGGTGGAGAAGGACTTCTCTGCTCCTCTGCCGTTCTCCAGTTAGGGTGAAGGAGGAAGAAGAGGCTTTGTAAGGGGGACCACTGCTGCTGCTCCCAGCTTTCATCAGGTGAGGTCTTTCCCACCTTCCTCCCTAAATTCCTCCCCCATTGCTGAAGGGTTGCAGGCAGGAGTTACTTCATGGAAAAAGCTTGGGAAAATTGTGCAGTCCTCTTTCACATCTCCTGGAAGTAGGATGGCAGGATGCTAAGGTACATAAATGAGCTTCTATGATTTGGTAGCCTCATTGTCATGGTTGTTACTGCATTTTCAGTTCTGGAGAAAGCCAGAGGGTTGAACAGAGGGTTAGCTTACCTGCAAGAAGAGCTGCCCTCCTCCACTGTAACACTGCTGGGACTGCTCTCCTGGGTTGGAGATGGGTTTGTTAGCTGTGCACTTGGAACTGTGCACTTTGTAACTAAAAACACAAACAGCATTGCACAGCTTCCCTCCAGAGCACAGAAGCAACGTGTTGTCTCATGGGCCAGCCCTGTGCCAAGAAAAGGCAGCACATGACAGGGCTGTGGCAGAGGCACTGCTGCAGGTGCAGGAGCCTGTGGATGCAAATTCCCTTGCTCTGGGCAAGCCAGAGGCTACTCCTGTGGCCATTAGCTTAATATTTGATGTTAGAATGATAGGAGTTGTCATCAATCACTGAACCCTTTGCAGCGTGCTAAGCTTCAGTTTTGAACATCCTGAGCCATTATCAGACTGTTGGGCTGTTGGCTGGCAGAGAGCCATTGGCACACCTGCAGCAAGTGAGAGAGAAGATGCCTGATTCTTGTATGGCTCACCAGCCCCTAAAGGAAGCATCACAAACTCTCTGTAATGAGGAGCTGCAAGAACTCAATACTTCTACAAGTTGAGTGCTCACCCAGGACTGAAAATCCCACTTCAGTGCTGACAGATGCTTGGAGGTTAATGGGGACAGAAGCAACATCACAGTCTCCTGGAGAAAGGCTCAAACATTTCTTTGTGGTGCAAGGCAAACTGTGATTCTTATGAAGCCATCTGAATCAGTTAGCTCAAAAGAGCCTAGGTGTCTGGCAAAGCCAGCAGGAACAATGCCAGTCCTTATAATCCAAGTATTTCCCTTTTCTCCTGCTTGGATGCACTTTATTGGCATCATCCTGATGGCTTTGAGCAACCTGATCTAGTGGAAGGTGTCCCGTAGCAAGGGGGTTGGAATCAGATTAGCATTAAGGTCCCTTCCAACCCAAACCATTCTATGAACTCTGCAAATGATAATCAGTTACCTGCAATCATGTGCAAAACCCTTTCACAGCTGGCATGGCTCAGAGAGCAAGCAAGAACCTGCAGCTCCACCTGGGGTTTTATGGAGGTTGTGGGGTTTTTCCTGCCTTCCTAGACAGCCTGTTCTCGACTGTGCTGAAATTAGTACTTGATCTAGCACTCAAAATCACCTTTGTGGATAGCAGGCAGGATGTCACACGTTTCCCACCACTTCTGTTCTCTTGGGGAATGTTCTCTGTCACTTGGTGTGGCTTTCCGTGTCGCAGTCGTGTGCAGCAGGACCCCTTGTGGGCTTCCTGCAGCATTTCTGCTGGAAACGAGGAGCAATCCTTCGGCAAGGTCCCAGTGTGTGCTTTTTCTTTCAGCTCTGCTCTGTCACCTCGTGGTGAGGATGAGCAGATTTTTTCCCACATAAAGTGAGAGACTAATTCCTAGGGATGTGCTCCCTTACAGCTGCCCTGCTGCTGGCAGTCAGATCCAGAGAGCCTGCTCCTGTCAAGCTGGGCTTTGTGGTCACGGGCTCTTGTGTCACCAGCTGGATGTTATTTTGTTGTATCTTGTTCCTAACCTGTGTTTTGTGGTCATGGGCTCCTGTGTCACCAGCTGGTGTTTATCTTCTTGTATCTTGTTCCTAGCCTGTGCTTTTTGGTCATGGGCTCCTGTGTCACCAGCTGGTTTTTATCTTCTTGTATCTTGTTCCTAGCCTGTGCTTTTTGGTCATGGGATCCTGTGTCACCAGCTGAGAGTTTCTCTTCTTTCTTGTTCCTAACTTATGCTTTAAGGTCATGGGATCCTGTGTCACCAGCTGGTTGTTATCCCATTTAATGTTATTATCAGGTTAGGTTTCAAGGAAAAAGTGAAATGCATGAGAACACTTCATAGAATTGTTAGGGTTGGAAGGGACCTCGAGGCTCATCCAGTTCCAACCCCCCTGCCATGGGCAGGGACACCTCACACCACAGCAGGTTGCTCACAGCCACATCCAGCCTGGCTGCAAAAACCTTCAGGGGTGAGGCTTCCACCACCTCCCTGGGCAACCTGTGCCAGGCTCTCACCACCCTCATGGGCAACAACTTCTTCATCGCAGTGTTCATTTTTTAGTAGGCAAAGTATTCCTTAGAGTTCATATAAATTCAAATATTTTCACCCCAGAGGGTTGCTTTTATAATTGAGATTTTTAGGATACCATACACCTTCTGTTGATGTTCTGTTAGATACTTGTAAGGGTTACAAAGCAATTGGTCACTTCAGAAGCAAAGCGTGCATTTACAGCTAGACAGCGTTGCTGTTCAGACAAGATAAGCAATAATGGATTGAAACTTGAGGAGGCCAAGTGGAGACTGGAAATTAGGAGGAAAGTCTTGATAGTGAGAGTGGTGAGACACTGGCACAGGTTGCCCAGGGAGGCTGTGGATGCCTTCTCCCTGGAGGTGTCCAAGGCCAGCTGGGGCTGGTGGGAGGTATCCCTGGCCCTGGCAGGGAGTTGGAACTGGATGGTCTTCAAGGTCCCTTCCACCACAAACCATTCCATGAATCCATGAATTTCTTTATATTGTTTAAATGCTGCTTTTCTTTACAAAGGAAAGACCATTTTCCTTTTTTATGAGCAGCCTTGCAAACTAATACCAGTTGCATAATGTCCTGGAAAGTGTAGCAGTTGCCTCTTCACCTAGTTATCAGTAATTAGGTAATGATTGTCCCAGAGGAAGTCCTCTCAGCCTAGGGTGCTAAGAGGGGAGCTACAGAGCAAGCAGAAAACCCCCTGACATACAAGTGTGTTCCTGCCAGGAAGGAAGGGACACTGAATGGCACAGCATCAAAAGATGGATTGTCATTCCCAGCTTTACAGCAGGATCTGGACAGGTGAGACCCATGGGCTAAGGCCAGTGGTATGAAGTTCAACAAGGCTAAGAGCCTGCACCCAGGTCACTACAGCCCCGTGGTAAGCTGCAGACCAGGGGATGTGTGACTGGAAAGCTGTGACTCTGAGAGGGACTGGGTGCTGGTTGACAGCTGACTGACCATGAGCCAGCAGTGCCCAGGTGGCCAAGAAAGCCAATGGCATCTTGGCTTGGATTAGAAACAGCATGGGCAGCAGGGAAAGGAGGTGACCATCCCCCTCTGCTCAGCACTGGGGAGGCCACGCCTCGAGTGCCGTGTTCAGCTCTGGGCCCCTCATTCCAGGAAGGACGTTGAGGGGCTGGAGCATGTCCAGAGAAGGGCCTGGAGCACCTGGGCTAGAGCAGGGGTGGAGGGAGCTGGGGGTGAGAAGAGAAGAAGAGGCTGAGGGGAGACCTCATTGCTCTCTACAGCTCCCTGAAGGGAGGTTGGGGTGAGGAGGGGGCAGCCTCTTCTCCTTGGTGTCAAGTGACAGGACTGGAGGAAATGCTTCCAAGCTGCCCCAGGGGATGCTCAGGCTGGATGCTAGGAAATATTTCTTCACTGAAAGGGTTCTCAAACACTGCAATGGTCTGCCCAGGGCAGTGGCAGAGTCACTGTGCCTGGAAGTGTTCAAGCAGAGAGTGGAGCTTAGGGACATGGTTTAGTGTTGACCCTGCAGTGTTGGGTCGAGGGTTGGACGGGGTGAGCTCGGAGGTCTCTTCCAACACGATGTTTTCTGTGGTTTTGTGAACGTGTTCTACCTGCACCCTCATGGCTGCTGCAGCACCGCTGACACACAGGCACACACATACAAGGACCTCTCCTCCGAGAAGGACAAACGCTTGTCAGCACAGCCCGGCACTGATCTTTCCCCGAAGCGGAAAGGGGCTGAGGCGTCCGGCCGGACCCTGTGACTCCATATCCCGCCTGCCTGGGACGGCGTACCACAGGTTTCCCTCTTCCCGCCAAGCCCCGGGGCGGGGACAGCCCCGCGTCCCCCCGGCTCCCGCAGCGCCCAGGGAAAGCTGAGCTGAGCTGGGCTGGGCGGGCCCGGCCGCGCCCTCTGCCCCTCCTGCCCCTGCCGCATACCCCAGCCGAGCGTGACAGGCGGAGGCGCTCCCGCCCGATCCGGCTCCCCGGCAGCCTCTGTCTGCCGCTGCTCGCCCCGGCTCTGCGGCTCCGGGAGCACCGTCCCATCCCTGCCGCTGCCCGTCTCCGCCGCTGCTCGTCTGGCTACTGCTCGCCCCGGCTCTAGCAGCAGGAGCGCCGGCTCGACCCTGTCGCTGCCCGCCCTGGCTCTCCGGCTCTGGGAGCACCGGCCCGTGCCTGCCGCTGCCCGCCTGGAGGCGCCGGGCCCAGCCGAGCCGCAGGTGAGGGCAGCTCCCGGGAGCGGCTCCGAGAGGCACGGGCGACTGCCTGCGGCGCCCTGGGGAGGCTGAGCCCGCGGCGCGGCGGCCGGGGAGCGTCGGAGGGGCCGCGGCCTCTACGGTGTGTGCCGGGCTCCAGTGGGGGAGGATGGTCCCGGCCGCCCCGGTGACTGAGTGGCACAGCCTGGGCTTGTGTTGAGCCCCTTGGGCAGCATCTCCTGATGTGTGTGTGAGGGGGAGTTGAGCCTACCTGATGCCTCTGCCAGGGTTAGAGCCTTCGGAGGAGCATGTGAGATGCCCTGTAAGTGAATGCAGGGCATGCTCTGGTTTAGTCTCATTTCCTACGGGTACAGGTTGGCCAGACCTTGGAGACATCAGGTTTGAAATTTTCTGTGAGAATTAGCTGCTTTAACGCTGAATTGCTTGCCAATTGCTCGCGGCTTGATCCCTGCTTATACCCTTGGCCAGGAGTCTCCCGTGCTAGGGGCCAGAGAGAAACATGTGGAAACAAGGAGCTGTCAGATCCCACTGCTTGTGCTGTTGGTTAATTGTGTGTGTCTGATAGGCAGAGAGCAGTTCCTAATACTTTCACTCTAGTGCAGTGGTTATGAGCTTTAGTCATCCTCTCTTATGTGTATATATCCTTTAGACTCTTCTCTTTCTGTCAGTTTTCTGTGGGGCAGTCACTCTCCCTTCCGAAGGCCATCTCCAACCCTCTGTGATGCAATTTGTTCAAATGATGTGATGGATCCTACTGAGTTTAGCAGCAGAATCACACAGAATCACAGAGGATTTGGGAAGGGACCTCTGGAGGTCATCTCATCCAACCCCCCCTGCTAATGTGGCTATGCCTAGGTCAGCTCACACAGCAATACGTTCAGTGGGTTTTGAATGTCGCCCAGAGTAGGAGAAGCCACAACCTCTCTGGGCAGCCTGAAGCTGCTGGCATTGTTGTGTGTGGTGCCGTATTTCCTGCAGTCTCCGCTTCTACTCTATTACAACATTCAGTTTATGTTGGTTGTTTGGGGCTTTAAAAATATTGTTGCACACTGAGCTGAGATCTTGAGTTAAAGCCACGTCCAGTGACTTACAGGTATCTTCTCAGAGTTACTTGGTTTGGTGCCTCCATGTGCAATCTGTTTAAATTCCCTGTGCAGCGCAGGTTTACCCTTTATTTCTTGCCATACTATCTTGATAATCAAGCTAAAGCAGCAGCTGTCAAAATGCATCCAGAAAGTTGGGGCAGAAGGAAAATACTGTGCAAAAGGCACCATAAGCAGGAGAGAGTTGAGAGCACCTCTGCTAAGAGGACAGGCTGAGGGAGCTGGGGCTGTTCAGCCTGGAGAAGAGGAGGCTTTAGGGAGACCTAACATCAGCCTTCTAGTACCTGAATGGGGCTACGGGAAGGGTGGAGAGAGACTGTTTGCAAAGGCCTGCGGTGACAGGACGAGGGGCAGTGGCTTCAGACTGGAGAAGGGCAGCTTTAGATTGGATATCAGGAACAAGTTCTTTACTGTGAGGATGGTGGAGCACTGGAACAGGTTGCCCAGGGAGGTGGTTAAGGGTCCCTGGAGATATTCAAGGTGAGGCTCAATGAGTCTCTGGGCAACCTGATCTTGTTGGGGATGTCCCTGCTGACTGGATGAGCTTTGGAGGTCCCTTCTGGCCTGGACCATTCTGTGAAGGCAAACTGGAGTTGCAGCATGAGAGATCTTATCAAGTATTGCAACTGCAACCCACTGGAGGCTGCAGAACAGAGCAGGATTGTGAAGCTGTTAGAAGTATGGTTATACCAGCCAGGAAGGGCAAATTGCTGACTGTTTTATTGTGCTGAGGGAACTGGAGCATCTAAGACTGAGAGGCCTTGGGCTGTTTATCCTAGAGAAGAGCAGGAGAAAGGGGATCTGATCAATGCTTATCAATACGGGCAGTGAACAAGAGGATGAAGCCGACTCTTTTCAGTGGTCCCCAGTGACAGGAGAAGGGGCAGTGGGCACAAACTTGAACACAGGAAGTTTCCACCTAAACATAAGGAAAAAATTCTTTACTTTTGAGGGTGACAGGGTCGTGGAGCAGTCTGCCCAGAGAGGTCGTGGAGTCTCCTTCTCTGGAGACTTTCAAAACCCATCTGGACATTGTGATCTTGATCCAGGTGAACCTGCTTTAGCAGAGGGTTTGGACTCAGTGATCCATAGAGGTCGAACCCCCATGATTGTGTGTTTCTGTGAAGCCACAGAAGGAACTACACATGAGCTCTCAGTGTGCACTTGCGGCCCGGAAGGCCAGTCGGATCCTGGGCTGCATCGGGAGAAGTGTGGCCAGCAGGTCAAGGGAGGTGATTCTCCCCCTCTACTCAGCTCTGGTGAGACCCCACCTGGAGTACTGCCTCCAGTTCTGGAGCCCCTATTACAAAAGGGATCTGGAAGTGCTGGAAGGTGTCCAGAGCAGGGCCACGAGGATGATCAGAGGGCTGGAGCACCTCTCCTGTGAGGACAGACTGAAGGAGTTGGGGCTGTTCAGTCTGGAGAAGAGAAGGCTCCGAGGTGATCTCATTGTAGCCTTCCAGTATCTAAGGGGGCCTACAAGAAGGCTGGGGAGGGACTTTTCAGACTATCAGGGAGTGATAGGACTAGGGGAATGGAATGAAGCTGGAGGTGGGGAGATTCAGGCTAGATGTGAGGAGGAAGTTCTTCACCGTGAGGGTGGTGAAGCCTTGGAATGGGTTGTCCAGGGAGATGGTTGAAGCCCCATCCCTGGAAGTGTTTAAGAGCAGGCTGGATGAGGCTCTGGCCAGCCTGATCTAGTGTAGAGTGTCCCTGCCCATGGCAGGGGGTTGGAACTGGATGATCCTTGTGGTCCCTTCCAACCCTAACTGAAACTATGAAACTCTTCCTTGTGTATCTCATCATGGGCCTGTTCCTGCCCAGTCTCAATGAAAGAGATTAGCTTAAGCCCCAGCACTTGGGTTTCAACCTGAAGAAGTTGTGCTTTGTTCCCCAACAACTGCTTTGGGCCTGCTGATGACTGGTCCCACGAGCAGCACCATTGCCTGGTTATTGCACCAGTATTTTTATGAAGCTTATTAGAATATTTTGATGAGGGAAAAAGCAGTGTCCAGGGAAATTTTCTGTTTCATCTAAGGCAGATATTCCTGTGCTGTGGTCTTCTGCAACAGCAGGATACGCTCTAACAGGGCTCCTCAAGAGTCTGAGCAGGGCTTTTAGGGAAAGCTCTGTGTGGTGCTGAGGCCCAGACAATACAGCCTTGGGATCATCTCTTTTCTCCTGGTGGAAGTCTCCTTGGTCTCAGACTGAACCAAACTGTAACCTTGCACTGCTGTGGACCACAGATGGGCTTTCTAGGCAGGCACCCCAAGACTAGTTCTGGGGTACAATGGGCTAGTGATTGTTGAACATTAGACTCCCCAAGGCAAGGTGTTAGGTTTTCTAACCCCTCCTCTCAGGCTGTGCATTAACACAGTCTGACCTAAGCAGCAGGTACTTCTTCCTTGCTCCTCTTAAAATGATATGCCAAGTGGGCCACTGAAGGCTTCTTGTGGTAGTAAGTGCTTGTTCTAATAGGATTCCAAGCTCCTCTTCTTTTCCTGGTGATTTTTTTGTGGCTAGACAGTGGAAAAGGGCAATTCCCCATAGAAGGTAATTGTTCCTTGACAGCAGTAGCTGCTGTTACACTGACAAATGTGAGCCAGTTTGAAACTGGGAGCTGCAGAAACAGTGCAAGCTGTCTGCTCTTGATAGGAGTAATTTAGGTGTTCCTCTGTGTTGTCCTGAATTTGTCATCAGCGAGATGTTGGTTGAATTGGAGTGATGTGTGCATGAGGAAGGACTGAGTAGGATAGGACTTGTTTCAGGAGAGAACTCAGGCAGAGAGGTTGGGCAGAAATGTATAAAATAGTATAGAAAATGTTCTTAGAGAGAAGCCTTTCTGAAAGTGGCTTTTCCTATCTTTCAGATCACTGGCTTGGTACTGGAAGAAGCAAGTAAAAGGAGATTGCTTCTTCCACAAAAAAATGACCTCTGCAACAATTCACTAGGGTCCTCCCATGGGTCTGCAGATAAGGTATTTACAGGGATTGGAAGGGAAATGGGATGAGTCCTAGGATTAGAGATCCATTAAGGATTAGGTAATGCATTTAAGGCTCAGGAGATCTGAAACTTCAGACAGTGTTTCAGTCAAGCAGCCTCTATGCTCATCCTGTTCATACCCTTTCCTGGGCACCTACTGATAGCTATACCAGCACCAGAACAAGAGGACACAGTCTCAAGCTGTGCCAGGAGAGGTTTAGGCTTGAAGTTACAAAGAAATTCTTCATAGAGGAGTGATTGCCCATTGGAATGGGCTGCCTGGGGAGATGGTAGAGTCACCATCACTGGAGGTGTTTAGGAGGAGTCTGGATGGGGTGCTTGGTGCCATGGTTTGGTTGGTTAGAAGGTGTTGGATGATGGGTTGGACTTGATCTTGAAGGTCTCTTCCAAGCTGGTCTGGTCTATTCTATTCTATTCTATTCTATTCTATTCTATTCTATTCTATTCTATTCTAATACAGAATCAGAATTGTCAGCGTTGGAAGGGACCTCAAGGCTCTTTCAGTTCCAACCCTCCTGCCATGGGCAGGGACACCTCACACCAGAGCAGGTTGCTCACAGCCACATCCAGCCTGGCCTTAAAACCTTCCAGGGATGAGGCTTCTACCACCCCCCTGGGCAACCTGTTCCAGTGTCTTACCACCCTCATGGGGAAGAACTTCCTCCTAACATCCAGTCTGAATCTCCCCACTTCTAGTTATGCTCCATTCTCCCTCTTCCTGTCACTTCCTGACACCCTAAAAAATCCCTTGTGACTGGTTCCTTATGGTCATAACCTTTTAAAGAGGTCAATAAATAAGTACCTAATACACGTGGTTAATAACCACACATCCTTTATGCCAGGCAGATATGCACCCACTGGTTAAATTAGTCTGTGTATTCATTAATTATTCCTTAATGGGGAAGTGACTCAACTTTATTTTGTTGTTCCTTCTGAGGTTTCTCCTGCTTCAGCAGAAGAACACAAAGGTTTGATTTTTTTTTTCCCCTTCCTGCTGGTTGTTTTGTCTTCACTAGGCTGATAGGAGCTTGCATATCTCTTCAGCTCAAAAAAAGTGGTAACCATCAGATCTTTTGTTATGTCTCCATTAACCTACCTACCTACCTCTTCTGTTTGCCTTTTTTCTCTCCTGTGACCTTCAGGACTGGAAGAGATTAAAACAATTGACAATAGTTACCATAGTTGCATATCTCAAATTCATCTGCCCATTGGATACTAAATTAATTGCTTACCATTCCATGATTTCTCTGGAGATATTGAAGGTGAGGCTAGACAGAACTGTGGGCACATTAAATAATGTTGTAGCATGTTTTGGATTTCTTTTCTTCTTTGTTTGAGTTTTCATAGTGGTTTTCAATTAGAGAAGAGCAGATTTAGATTGGATGTCCAGCCCAAGCCCTATAAGGAGAGGCTGAGGGAGCTGGGGTTGTTTAGCCTGGAGAAGAGGAGGCTCAGGGGAGACCTTATTGCTGTCTACAACTACCTGAAGGGTGGTTGTAACCAGGAGGGGTTGGTCTCTTCTCCCAGGCAAGCAGCACCAGAACAAGAGGATGCAGTCTCAAGCTGTGCCAGGGGAAGTTTAGGCTGGAGGGAAGGAGAAAGTTCTTCACAGAGAGAGTTGTTAGCCATTGGAATGTGCTGCCCAGGGAGGTGGTGGAGTCCCCATCCCTGGAGGTGTTCAAGGGGGGATTGAATGTGGCACTTGGTGCCATGGTTTAGTCATGAGGTCTGTGGTGACAGGTTGGACTTGATAATCTTTGAGGTCTCTTCGAACCTTGATGATTCTGTGATTCTGTGGAAAAAGTTCTTTACAGTGAGGATGGTTGAGCACTGGAATAGGTTGCCCAGAGAGGTGATTGAGGACTGAAAGGAGGTTGCTACTGAATTGTTCTTATGGCTATGACTTGTGCTCAGGGTTAAGTGGTTTATGGTGTAAAAGATTTTAAATGCAGACAGGAAAGGTATTTGTAAACTTAATATATTGAAACCAGATGACCTAATAACAACCTTTCAGTACCTGAAGGGGCTACAGGAAGGATGGAAAGAAACTGTTTCCAAGGGCCTGCAGTGGTAGGACAAGGGGCAATGGCTTCCAACTAGAGAAGAGCAGATTTAGATTGGATGTTAGGAGCAAATTCTGCACCATGAGGGTACTGGAACACTGGAACAGGTTGCCCAGGGAGGTGGTTGAGGCACCATCCCTGGAGAGATTCAGATTGGAGCTCAATAGGGCTCTGGGCAACCTGATCTAGTGGAGGATGTCCCTGCTGACTGCTGAGGGGGTTGGACTGGATGACCTTTGGAGGTCCCTTCAGATCCAGACCATTCTAGGAGTCTCTGATTTCTTTCTTTTAATTATTCTCATTGTTGCAAATTTATTTCCTCTCCTAGGTCTCTGGACAAGATGGGGAATGGATCAGTGAAACCCAAGCATCTGAGGCGGCCAGACAGACACATAGGAAACCTCTCTCTGGGCTGCACTGGCAGCCGTAGGTTTTTGAAGTACCAAGATCTAGGCATCAACATGGTTAGTGGGCAAGCTGATGTTCTTTGCAGCAGGCTGCTTGAGCTGGAAAAGGAGCTGAAGAGAAAAGATGAAGAGCTGCAAGAGAGTCAGAGCTGTGTTGCTGAGCTTCAGAAACAGCTGGCAGTGCAGACTAAGGTCATAGCAGAGCTCACCAAGGAACTTCAGAGCAAGTGCATCCAGTTGAACAAGCTGCAGGATGTTGTTAGCACCCAGGGAGAGCACCCTCTTCAGCCTTCTCCATCTAAAGTGGCTTCAAGGCTTCAGGTCTCTGCTGACAGGAGGAGAGGAGCCAAAGAAGGGGTTTCTGCAGAGCCCACAACACAGCTGTATGACGGGAACAGGCAAGCTGCATTTTCCTTTGAAAAGGCAAGAGTCCGAAAGGATTCCAGGTGAGCTCATTTTGGGGGGGTGTGGGATGTGTCCTATGCTTACAGGGATGTTACTTTTATCACAATGAGATGCTCCCCTCATGATAAATCAAGATTAAAGGATAAAAAAAGATCTTTTAAGTGTAAGCTTTATCACTGTGGCAGCTAGATGCTGGTTGAGTTTGTACTGAGCTTTATCCAAGCATCATCTTTGTCCCACAGGCTTCAGCTGGGTAGTCTCTGTATATCAGATGAGGAGACTCTTGCAGTCTCTTTGGGATTTATCTTCACTGCAAGCTAAGCAGAACCTGCTTGGTCTGCATTGAGTGCAGAGTGTTACTAGTCCCCAGCTGCATTTGTAAAAGGTACAAATGGCACAATTCAATGCTATTTATTTAGCAGAGTTTTAAGTGCCATCCCTCTGTTTGGATTGTCTCAGCATGAGTGACTGTAATAGAAGCTCTCAGTGGTTCTCAATCTATCCCACATGAATGGATGTTTTCTCATGCTGTCTTTCAAGCTGGCAGGATAAATCTATCTCAGTTGCCAAAAAAAGATTATTTTTTCTTAACAGGAGTTTGAGCATCTGAAAATGTAATTCTAGGCTGAAGATTTTAGAGTCTTAACGTGGTATAGAGAGTCATAGAATTGTCAGGTTGGAAGGGACCTCAAGGATTAGCCAGTTCCAACCCCCCCTGCCATGGACACCTCACACTAGAGCAGGTTGCTCACAGCCACATCCAGCCTGGCTGCAAAAACCTCCAGGGATGAGGCTTCTACCACCTCCCTGGGCAACCTGTGCCAGGCTCTCACCACCCTCATGGTGAGGAACTTCCTAACATCCACCCTGAATCTTCCCACTTCTAGTTTTGCTCCATTCCCCCCAGTCCTATTACTATAATACTGTAGTAAGGCTGGCCCCAGACAGTGAAGAAAAATCCTACTAGCAGTGGGAACAGGCAGTGCAACACCAGCAGAGTTGTGTGGAGCTGTGCAAAAAAGGCTATACAGCTCTTTTAGTAGTAGTCATCAGTACAGTGACTGGCACGAGTAGAGGATTAAATGTCACAGAATGACAGACTATTAGGGGCTGGAAGTGACCTCAAAAGCTCTTCCAGTCCAACCCCACCTTGCCAGAGCAGGATCACCTAGAGCAGGTCACACAGGAGCACATCTGGGTGGGTTTTGAATGTCTCCAGAGAAGGAAACTCCCCCTCTTCTCTGCTTTCAGGGCGTCTAGTTACTTCCAGCACCAGTTCTTAAAAGTGGGGTAGGTCTAGGAGAAGCTAAAGAGAATGACACAGAGAGAAAAACTCTTAGATACTGTGCTGGCTGCCCATGGAATGAGCAAGCACCTGATCCAACAGCCTGAGCCATGGTTATGCTACTTCTGTTTCTTTTACTTGGGCCCCTCAGTTTAGGAAAGATGTTGAGTTGCTGGAAGGTGTCCAGAGAAGGGCAACAAAGCTGGGGAGGGGTTTGGAGCACAAGCCCTATGAGGAGAGGCTGAGGGAGCTGGGGTTGCTTAGCCTGGAGAAGAGAAGGCTCAGGGGAGACCTTGTTGCTGTCTAGAACTACCTGAAGGGAGGTTGTAGCCAGGTGGGGGCTGGTCTCTTCTCCCAGGCAAGCAGCACCAGAACAAGAGGACACAGTCTCAAGCTGTGCCAGGGGAAGTTTAGGCTGGATGTTAGGATGTTATGTTCTTCATAGAAAGAGAGATTGGCCATTGGGATGTGCTGCCCAGGGAGGTGGTGGAGTCTCCATCACTGAGGTGTTTAGGAAGAGACTGGATGAGGCACTTGGTGCCATGGTTTAGTTGATTAGGTGGTGTTGGGTGATAGGTTGGACTCGATGATCTCAAAGGTCTCGTCCAACCTGGTCTGGTCTATTCTATTCTATTCTATTCTAAAATGATAAAGAGGGAGAGGGGAAGAGAAGGAAGATAAATAAGAACTATGTGAAGGAAAATCCTCTTTCATGATGGGTTCTGCTAAGTATTGTGCTGATAATTTCTCATTATTACCAGTTAGAAACCTAGAGTTGGATTTATCTAACCAAGTGCATATGCACTCTCTGAAAGCAGCATGGCCTCCAGTTCCATAGCTCTGAAAGCCTTACTGCCCATTTTAAGCACCAGTTTACCAGCTGTTACTGTCTTTCATTGCAGTATTTTATGCATAGTGCAGGCCAGGGTGAATTAAATCAGCAAGGCTCTTCTTAAACAAAAACCCCACAAAGTTAGAGCTGCTCTTCTACCAGCTCCTGCTGAAAGCAGCAGGGCTAAGCTTTGATCTCTCTTTCTAAGCACAGGGCCTCACCATAGCTACATGATTTAATTTTTCTTGCCTCATCTCATTACCTTTACTTATCTTCAGTCATTATATGGTTACTAACATTGTAAATCTGCTTACTTGCCTTAACTGGATTTTCCTCAGGAGATTTCCCCACGGCATGTTTTGATGCTTGCCTTGCATTGTTGGATGAATGCAAGCAAGAGTGGGCTGCAAACGCCTCAGAAAGCTGTTAGGGTGTTTATTTTCTTGTGCAGCTTCCTTCTCTGTGCACTTCAGTGCAGATTTGTCTTTTCACTTTCAGCAGTAAAGGAGAACTACCCACTAGAGCCATAAAAGCTGCATAAAAATGCAGCAGTTGGTTAATTACCATCATTTCTGGCAGGGTTTCAAGGCACTGTTTGGCTCATAACATACAGAAGTCAATCAGAACCCATTAAGGTGTCCTAATAGCAGCCTTCCAATACCTTAAGGGAGCCCACAGGAAAGATGGGGAGAGACTGTTTACAAAGGCCTGCAGGGACAGGACAAAGGGCAGTGGCTTCAAAGTAGAGAAGAGCAGATTTAGATTGGATGTTAGGAACAAGTTCTTTACAATGAGGGTAGTGGAACACTGGAACAGGTTGCCCAGGGAGGTGATTTGGGCTTCAGAACTGGATGCAGTACTCCAGGTGGGGTCTCACCAGAGTGGAGTAGAGGGGGAAAATCACCTCCCTCGACCTGCTAGCTTGAACACCAGCAGGGATGGTAACTTCACCACCACCACCCCGGGCAGACCATTCCAATGTTTGAGAACCCTTTCCGTGAAGAAATATTTCCTAACATCCAGCCTGAGCATCCCCTGGGGCAACTTGAAACCATTTCCTCCAGTCCTGTCACTTGACACCAAGGAGAAGAGGCTGCCCCCTCCTCGCTTCAGCCTCCCTTCAGGGAGCTGTAGAGGGCAATGTGGTGTCCTCTCAGCCATCTCTTCTCCAGCCTGAGCACCTCCAGCTCCTTCAGATGCTCCCTGCAGGCCAGGTGCTCCAGGCCCTTCTCTGGACATGCTCCAGCCCCTCAGTGTCCTTCCTGGAGTGAGGGGCCCAGAGCTGAACACGGCACTCGAGGCGTGGCCTCCCCAGTGCTGAGCACAGGGGGACGGTCACCTCCTTTCCCTGCTGCCCGTGCTGTTTCTAATCCAAGCCAAGATGCCATTGGCTTTCTTGGCCACCTGGGCACTGCTGGCTCATGGTCAGTCAGCTGTCAACCAGCACCCAGTCCCTCTCAGATTCACAGCTTTCTAGTCACACATCCCCTGGTCTGCAGCTTACCACGGGGCTGTAGTGACCTGGGTGCAGGCTCTTAGCCTTGTTGAACTTCATACCACTGTCCTTAGCCCATGGGTCTCACCTGTCTGGGTCCTGTTTTAAAGCTTCCCTACCCTCTAGCAGATCTGTACAGCCATCCAGCTTGCTGTCATCTGCAGGGATTGTTACATCTGTCAGTGGTACTGGTTGTGAATCCAGTTCTGGAGCCCCTGTTACAGGAAGGATCTGGAGGTACTGGAGTGTGTCCAGAGAATGGCCACAAGGATGAGCAGAGGGCTGGTGCTGCTCTGCTATGAGGACAGAATAAGAGAGGTGGGGTTGTTCAGTCTGGAGAAGAGAAGACTGAGGAGACCTTCTTGTGGCTTTCCAGTATCTGAAGGGAACTTACAGGAATGCTGGAGAGGGACTTTTGAGGATGTCAGGGAGTGATAGGACTCGGGGGGGAATGGAGCAAAACTATACATGACTAGATTCAGACTGGATGTTAGGAAGAAGTTGTTCCCCATGAGGGTGGTGAGAGCCTGGCACAGGTTGCCCAGGGAGGTGGTGTCAGCCTCATCCCTGGAGGGGATGAGAAGGCCAGGCTGGATGTGGCTGTGAGCAAGCTGCTGTAGTGTGAGGTGTCCCTGCCCATGGCAGGGGGGTTGGAACTGGCTGATCCTTGAGGTCCCTTCCAACCCTGACAATTCTGTGATTCTATGTGAGTTTTAAATGAGGAAACATCTCCAGAGGCATGAATTCCTGGTGAATATTACACCCCAGCCAGGCTGCATTTGTAAAGCTTTGTTTGTTGTTTTTTTTTTACTGTTATTTAAAACCAGTGAGAAGAAGCTTATCACAGATGCCCTGAACAAAAACCAGTTCTTGAAGAGACTGGAGCCTCACCAGATCAGAGACATGGTGGAATGCATGTATGAAAGGAGTTTCCAGCAAGGGAGCTATGTCATCAGGCAGGGAGAGCCAGGCAACCACATTTTTGTGCTCAAAGGTAAGTGTTGTTTACTCACCCATCGAGAAACAGGTGCAAGAAGCAGGAAAGTAATGCAGAAGTCCTTGCAGGAAACCACAGTGGTGAGGTTTGTGGTCTTGAGGCATTTGTGCTGGCACTGCTTGAGCAATGCAAGCATTCCCTGTGACTTCTAGCAGAGTGAAAGCAACAAAACCCCACCTTAGAAACTCCAGCCTTGATTTGATGCTCTGCTGCCCTTTCTGAAAGCCTCGAGGCCAGCCAAACCTTCCTGTTGCACATTCTGCCAACCCTTTTTTCCCCTCCAGAGGAAGAGCAGGGTGAAGTTTAAAATACAGAAAACTACTCCCTGGTGAAGTCACTCCTGAAATAAACTTGCTTTTCAACATTCATGAGGGCTTATAAGAGTTTTTTCTGCTTGGGAAAGGGAGAGATTGGAGTTTATTGTTCTCAGATCTTAGAGGGTTTAAAAAAAACCACCCAACATCTGCTTGGTTTTTTTCTTAGGGGGGGAAAGAAAGCCCCAGGCAACCAACCAAAAAACCTGAACCACAGCACAGAAGCAATAGAATAGAATAGAATAGAATAGAATAGAATAGAATAGAATAGAATAGAATAGAATAGAAAATGAACTCCAAGCAGCACCCTTAAGATACTGGAAGGCCACAATAAGGTCTTATATATATTATAATATCTATATAATATTGAGGTTTTTTTTTCTCTTCCCTCTGTGCAGTTGAGCTCAGTATTAATGCCTGTTGTCCTGATGACTTTTGACAGAGGGCAATCTGGAAGTCTTTCAGCAGAACAAGCTCCTCTCCTCAATCCCTGTGTGGACAGCATTTGGGGAATTAGCCATTTTATACAACTGCACACGGACAGCTTCTGTAAAAGGTACCTAAGGTTTGGTGTAACAGCAGTGCTAAAAGTGAAGCTCTGTATGTTTGTGAGGTCCCTCACAGATCCAGGTTTTTCCTTGAAGCTTTCATTTAATTTGTGGCCAAGAAGGCCAATGGCATCCTGGCCTGCATCAGGAAGAGTGTGGCCAGGAGGAGCAGGGAAGTCGTTCTGCCCTGTGCTCAGCACTTTTTAGGCCACACCTTGTGTCCTGTGTCCAGTTCTGGGCTCCTCAGATTAGGAAAGATGTTGAGATGCTGGAAGGTGTCCAGAGAAGGGCAACAAAGCTGGGGAGGGTCTAGAGCACAGCCCTGTGAGGAGAGGCTGAGGGAGCTGGGTTTGCTTAGCCTGGAGAAGAGGAGGCTCAGGGGAGACTTTATTGCTCTCTGCAACTCCCTGAAGGGAGGTTGTAGCCAGGTAGGGGTTGGTCTCTTCTCCCAGGCAAGCAGTGACAAAACAGGAGGACACAGTCTCAAGCTGTGCCAGGGGAGGTTTAGGCTGGAGGTGAGGAGGAAGCTCCTCCCAGAAAGAGAGATTGGCCATTGGAATGAGCTGCTCAGGGAGGTGGTGGAGTCACCATCACTGGAAGTTTTAAAGACCAGCCTGTATGAGGCACTTAGTGCTGTGGTTTACTTGATGAGATGGTGCTGGGTGATAGGTTGGACTCAATCTCAAAGGTCTTTTCCAACCTGGTTCATTCTGTATTTAGTGGAAATCTGCTTGTTCTGATTGTCTCTAGTGAGCACATTTCCTTCCTTGAGTCCTTTCTGCTTGACAACCATAGAATCACCAAAGTTGGAAAGGACCTCTGAAGGTCATCTAGTCCAAGCCCTCTTCACTGAGCAGGGACATCCTCAACTCGATCAGGTCACCCAGAGTCCTGTCGAGCCCCACCTTGAGTATCTCCAGGGATGTGGCCTCAACCACTTCTCTGGGCAACTCTTCCAATGGAATGGAATTCCATCTCTACCATGAGCTTTGATAAACAATGAGGCGTCTTCACAGTATGCTGGTTAGCCAGGGGTGTACCAAACTGGGGAAGGATTACCTTTTAATCATAGAATGAGAGATTTGTCAGGGTTGGAAGGGGAACTCAAGGATCATCTAGTTCCAACCCCATGGGCTGGGACACCTCACAGCAGAGCAGGTTGTTCCGAGCCACATCCAGCCTGGCCTTAAAAACCTCCAGGGATGAGGCTTCTACCACCTCCCTGGGCAACCTGTTCCAGTGTCTCACCACCCTCATGGGGAAGAACTTCTTCCTTAATATCTAATCTAAATCTCCCCTCCACTAGCTTGGCTCCATCTCCCCCAGCTGAATGCTGTAGTAGTAGTAATGGTGTTTGGCTGTTATGTTCTTGTATCAAACCCAACCAACCCTGAGGCTGAAATTACAATGACTTGGAAAATCTATTAAATCCCTGGCATTGTTCATAGAGGAGATAAAAGCCTGATTCAAGGGGAAACACATAGAAATTAATTGGCTTTGCATCTCTTTGAGTTCTGTATTGTGAAGTTACCGGATCTTGCCAAGATCCATTTGCACCTGGCCTTTGCAATTGGCACTCAGCAGGTTTGAGTTTGATCTCAAAGGTAGTAGTGGGAGAGATGAAACTTGTAGGTGAGATGTGCTGCTTCTCTGAGGCAAGTGCTGGCTCTTCCTTGTGTTGAGAAGCTGACTAGAATGGAGTTGTTAAGTGTTGCTCTGATGCAAATACCTCTGTTCCTGTAGGAGACTGAGGAATGTGCTTCGGTGGCCAAGGAGGCCAATGTCATTCTGGGGTGCATTAGAAGGGCTGTGGTTAGTAGGTTGATAGAGGTTCTCCTCCTGCTCTGCCCTGCCCTGGTGAGGCCACATCTGGAGTATTGTGTCCAGTTCTGGGTGCCTCAGTTCAAGAAGGATCTCAGGGAGCTGCTTGAGAGAGTCCAGCACAGAGCCACAAAGATGAGTAAGGGAGTGGAACATCTTCCTTAGGAGGAGAGCCTGAGGGAGCTGAGGGCTCTCTAGCTTGGAGAGGAGACTGAGAGGTGACCTCACTCATGTTCATAAAGATGTACAGGGTGAGTGTCCAGAGGCTGGAGCCAGGCTCTGCCCAATGCCAGCACAAGGGGCAATGGTGGAAGCTGAAGCATAGGAAGTTCCATGGAAACATGAGAACACTGTGAGAGTGACAGAACACTGGAACAGGCTGCCCAGGGGGGTTGTGGAGTATCCCTCTCTGGAGATATTCAAGATCCATCTGGATGTGTTCCTGTGTGACCTGCTCTTGGTGATCCTGCTCTGGCAGGGGAGTTGGACTGGCTGATCTCTGAAGGTCCCTTCCAGCCCCAACATTCTGTGATTCTGTGATCAATCCATGACTTCATTCCTTTTCTAACCCGTCAATTTTTCTGTGGCAGACCAGGGAGTGACCAAATATGATTAAATTAATGATTTTTCCCTTCTCCACCATTCCATAAATATTACTTGAGTCTGAAGGCCAATTTCTCTTCTAGTCTTAATCTGGAGGACTCTGTAACCACCACTAAGTATGAAGAGTTCATGTTGACTTAAAAGGGAGCAAGTGGAATAAAGCCACTGGTTCACTTCAAAAGCTTCTGGTCTTTCTTCCTGCACCCAGTTTAAGCACTTAATCATTGCTGGCTGTGCAGATGGAAGTTATTATGTGTAATCTGTTTTTGGTGCTGCCTGATAAACAGAGCAGCATCAATAATGTAATTATTTTCCTTACTCTCAGGCTGTTCTCCTCCAATATGCTTCCTATTTTTTCTTGCTGTATAGTATTAGCATTTCAAAGTAGTGTTTCTGCATAGTAAAATGTCATGCTGCTTCAGACCTTTGTTAGGATTAATTGGTTGTGAGGTAGGACAAGAATGGTCCAATTATGGCCAAGAAAAGAGTGTTTGAATACTTGCAATCACTGCAGAAACCCAGCCCTCCCCAGTAGCTTCCCTGTGCTTCTTGTAGTGGAGGAGGGGATGCACAATAGCAGAACTCAGCATGATTCATAATTGATGCTGGGCCTGGAGATAACATTTACTTGCAGCCTTTGAAACTTGACAAGGGAAGGACTTCAGCCAGACATTCAGCATTTCAGTGGCTCCTGCTACCCAGCAGCAGCTGTATTGGAAACTGAGAACAAGATTTGCTGCTCTGTTTCTGAATTTCTCTAGCTCAGCTTTGAGGTTTGCTTCCTGGCTATAGAATTGCTTTATTGAGTGAAGGTGCTGGGCAGCCTGATCTAGTGTCAGGTGTCCCTGCCCATGGCAGGGGGGGTTGGAAGTGGGTAAGCCTTGAGGTCCCTTCCAACCCTGGCAATTCTGTAAGATGCATTCCTCATAGCATGGGTGCTGGACATACTTTATCCATGCAAATGAAGCCAAGAGGTATTCTTTAGGAGAAAAACCAAAGCCAAAACAATACCTCTGTTCTCCCTGCTCCCAGGTATAGAGCTAGAGCTATTTTGGTAGCTGTTTTGATAACTGGCAGTTAAAGAGTGTATGTGTATAGGGGGGGGTTGAGTACAAAGAAAGATAACTGGGCATCATTTAAACCTGGCCATTTTCTTTCCTGGGAAAAGGATTCATCATCAGCTGAGGAAGTAAATTGCTCTGTTTTATTTTTTCAGTAGCTTTCCTTTATACCAGAGAAGACATTCCCCCCCACCCCCACCCCTTTCCTCTCACAGAAAGAAAACTGCTCAAAATGGTGCAGCATCTGCTCAAAAAAGAGATTCAGTTCAATAGAATCACCTTAGTTTGCAGTGTGCAATCATTGCACAGAGACCTCTTGGTGGTTTACATCATTGATGCAGGATTGCATGTCTGCTTACTGTATTAATATTGTGAATAGCTTTTAAAAGAGACTAGTTCATGTTTGGATTATTCTTTATTCCCTTCAAAGTGTCTACTGTATGGAAATCACAGAATTAAATCCCAGGCTCACAGGATGTTAGAGGGTGGAAGGGAGCTCTGGAGGTCTTCCAGTCCAACCCCCACTACAAGAGCAGGACCATAGAATCCAGCACAGATCACAGGAACACATCCAGACAGGGCTGGAAAGGCTCCACAGGAAGAGGCTCCACAACCTCTCTGGGCAGCGTGTTCCAGGGCTCTGTCACCCTTACAGTAAAGAAGTTCTTCCTCAGGTTGAGGTGGAACCTCCTGTGCTGTAGTTTCCATCCATTGCCCCTTGTCCTATCCCAGGGCACAAGTGAGCAGAGCCTGTCCCTGTCCCTTCCTTTTTGACCCCCAGCCTTCAGATATTTATAGGCATTGATCAGATTCCCTCTCAGCCTCTCTGCTCACTGTAGAGGGCTGGCTTTTCAAGGTTGCTCCCCCTGTGGAGTTACATGACAAGTGCTGTGTGGAGGAAGCACCGGGAAATATTTGCCTTACTTGAGTGAGCATTGTTAAACATGGGAGCTGAATTTCTTCAGATGTCTGCTTGCAGTAGGTGCTGGGCACTTTGAAGCTTGGCCTTGGGCATTTGGAAAGAGCTCACCTGTCTTGCAGCATGGCCTGATACTGTAAGAGCTGCCATAAAATCATGTGGAAAATGCTGATTGTTGGTTTTGGTTGTCTTGAAGCAATCACCGACGTTAAGACGTGGGCACTGGACAGAGAAGTGTTCCAAAATATCATGAGGGTGACAGCACAGACAAAACAAGAGCAATACAGAAATTTCCTCAGAAGGTAAATGTCATCCACTTCTATTTCTAACCCTGCTTTGGGCTCTGCTTCCTAAGGTGCACAACAATACTGTGCCTGCCTTAGACAGACAGAAAGAGGCACTCTCCGTGCAGAGGGTCTCCAAAACTTGACTGCTTACCTCTCCTGATGGTGTTTTTAGGCTTCACAAAACAGATTTTCTCACTTTGGTTGTTTCTATGCTGCCTTACATGAGGAAACAGCAGTGGCTGCTTGAATGTTTTTAAGTAATGGAAGAAATGTATAGAATCGTAGAATAGAAACATAGAATGGTCTGGGCTGGAAGGGACCTCCAAAGCTCATCCAGTCTGACCTCCCCACAGTCAGCAGGGACATCCTCAACTAGATCAGGCTGCCCAGAGCCCTGTTGAGCCTCACTTTGAATCTCTCCAGGGATGGGGCCTCAACCACCTGCCTGGGCAACCTCTTGCGGTATTCCAGCATCCTCATGGTGCAGAACTTCTTCCTGATATCCAATCTAAATCTGCTCTTCTCCAGCTTAAAGCCATTGCCCCTTGTCCTCTCACTGCAGGCCTTTGCAAACAGCCTCCCTCCCTCCTTCCTGTAGTCCCCTTCAAGTACTGGCAGGCTGCTATTAGGTCTCCCTGGAGCCTTCTCTTCTTCAGGCTGAGCATTCCCAGCTGCCTCAGCCTATCCTCATATCAGAGGTGCTCCAAAGGCCCACCTTGACAGGGTGCTGGGCCACCTCATTTAAACTATCTTCTTACCCTGAGAGGTTGGATTTAGATGATCCTTGAGGTCCCTTCCAACCTGGTATTGTATGAATCTATGAAATTTACATGTCTGGAAGTTAAAACAGTGGATTAAAAAAGCTAGACTAAACTACATGTGGCAGAACAAGAGGACACAGTCTTAAGCTGCAGCAGGGGAGGTTTAGGCTGGATGTTAGGAAGAAACAGAAAGAGAGATTGGCCATTGGAATGTGCTGCCCAGGGAGGTAGTGGAGTCACCATCACTGGAAGTGTTTAAGAAGAGCCTGGATGAGGCACTTGGTGCCATGGTTTAGTTGATGAGATGGTGTTGGGTGACAGGTTGGACTTTGATGATCTTGAAGGTCTTTTCCAACCTGCTTAATTCTGTATTCTGTACATCCTGCAACTAGAAGGAGGATTTGCTGCTTGGAGATTTAAATGGGAGAACTGCACATCTCTCTTAATTTATGAATTAATTCCAACATAAATTACTTGGAGATGTGCAGAGAATAGAATAATTGTCTGTCCTGCAAGGAACACTGAGAGTTGTGGTGATTGAGTATTTTCTTTCTTTAACAGAGAATGACCATTCTGTTATGGCTTTATGTCTCAAGCTTTGCAGTCTTGTGTATATTTTACAATACAATAATACAATACACCACCAGGTTGGAAGAGACCTTCAAGATCATCGCATCCAACCCATCAACCAATCCAACCCACCTAAATACAATACAATACAATCCAACCCACCTAAACAACTAAACTGTGGCACCAAGTACCCCATCAAGCCTCTTCCTGAACACCTCCAATGAAGGTGATTCCACCACCTCCACGGGCAGCCCATTCCAATGGGCAATCACTCTCTCTGTATAGAACTTCTTCCTAAGATCCAGTCTAAACCTCCCCTGGCACAGCCTGAGACTGTGTCCTCTTGTTCTGGTACTGGCTGCCTGGGAAAGAGACCAACCTCTGCTTGGCTACAACTCCCTTCAGGTAGTTGTAGAGAGCAATAAGGTCACCCCTGAGTCTCCTCCTCTCCAGGCTAAGCAACCCCAGCTCCCTCAGCCTCTCCTCATAGGGCTTGTGTTCCAAACCCCTCACCAACTTTGTTGCCCTTCTCTGGACACGCTCCAGCAAGTCAACCTCCTTCCTAAACTGAGGGTCCCAGAACTGGACACAGGACTCAAGGTGTGGCCTAACCAGTGCTGTGTACAGGGGCAGAATGACCTCCCTGCTCCTGCTGGCCACACTGTTTCTGATGCAGGCCAGGATGCCATTGGCCCTCTTGGCTGCCTGGGCACACTGCAGGCTCATGTTCAGCCTACATCAACCAGTACCCCCAGGTCCCTCTCTGCCTGGCCATTCTCCAGCCACTCTGACCCCAGCCTGTAGCACTGCATGGGGTTGTTGTGGCCAATGTGCAGAACCCGGCACTTGGATGTGTTCAATCTCCTGCCCTTGGCCTCTGCCCATCTGTCCAGCCTGTCCAGGTCCCTCTGCAAAGCCTCTCTGCCCTCCAGCAGATCAACTCCTGCCCCCAGCTTGGTGTCGTCCGCAAATTTACTGCTGATGGACTCGATGCCCTCATCCAGATCATCAATAAAGATGTTGAAGAGCATGGGGCCCAGCACTGATCCCTGGGGCACACCACTGGTGACTGGCTGCCAGCTGGCTGTGGCACCATTCCCCACCACTCTCTGGGCTCGGCCCTCCAGCCAGTTCCTAACCCAATCCAGTGTGATCCTGTCAAAGCCATGGGCTGATAGCTTGGCCAGGAGTTTGCTGTGGGGGACGGTGTCAAAGGCCTTGCTGAGGTCCAGGCAGACCACATCCACAGGCCTGCCCCACATCCACCAGGCAGTCACCTGATCATAGAAGGAGATCAGGTTGGTCAGGCAGGACCTGCCCTTCCTAAATCCATGCTGGCTAGGCATCCATCTCCATCTTTGATTTCTACAGATACTTCTTTGCTGAGCTTGAGTAGCTGGAGAGCTCTGTGATTTCCTCACAGTCTTGAGTTCTGATAATGGCAAAAGGGTTTTTTTTGAATTCTTACCAGCAAGTTCACTAAGTCCTCACTCTAGTTGAATTCTCTTGATAGTTGTCCAGGTAGTACTGAAGTTGTAACCTTTGGTGAGAGACTGGCACAGGTTGCCCAGGGAGGTGGTGGAAGCCTCATCCCTGGAGGCTTTTGCACAGCTAGGCTGGAGGTGGCTGTGAGCAACCTGTTCCAGTGTGAGGTGTCCCTGGCCATGGCAGGGGGGTTGGAACTAGATGATCCTTGAGGTCCCTTCCAACCCTGATGGTTCTGTGATTCTGTTTGTCTGGTTTTACACTCTCTGCAGTACATTTGAAAACACATTGTTGGATTACTGTAATGTCTTGGGTTTGCAGTTAATGGGTTGTGTGTGAGTTAATTTTGAAACCATTCCTTGTGCCCTAGAGTATTTTCCCCTCCTGAAGTGCAACCTTGATTTACCATTAGCCATGTTTCTGAAGTTACAGGCTGTGAGAGTTCTGTTTGTCCCCAATAAACCCAAATGAGGATATTTAACCCTTCCACATTCACATTCTGTTGTGCATTCTGTGTTCTGGACAGCATTAAGGTTTAGCTAGGTATAAAATGTGGCTGTACAGATTGCATGGATGAGAAGAGGCCATGAGAAAAAGTGTTACTGATAACTGCTCTGCTTTTGGGGTTTTGTTTTCTTTTGCATTTCTGTGCTCTGGAAGTGTATCCCTGCTGAAAAACTTACCTGAAGACAAGCTAACCAAGATCATGGACTGTCTGGAGGTGGTAAGAGGCTGTTAAGTTTGTATCACTAGTACTCAGTAAGCTTTTGAAAAGAATATGGCTCAAGAGCAGCCTGGAGGAGAAGGCCTTGGGGGTGTCAGGTGGTGACAAACTCCCCAGGAGCCAGCAATGGTCACTGGCAGCCCAGCAGGCAGCTGCGTGCTGAGCTGCAGCCAGAGCAGGGAGAGCAGGGTTCTGCCCCTCTGCTGTGCTCTGCTGAGAGCCCACCTGCAGCACTGCCTCCACTTCTGGTGCCTCTCTGCCTAGAGGAGTTGTGGAGTCTCCTTCTAAGGTGAATTTCAAAACCCAGCTGGACACATTCCTGTACAACCTGATCTAGGTAAGCCTGTGTTAGCAGAGGGGTTGGATTAGATCTCCAGAGGTCCCTTCTAACCCCTGCCATTCTGTTATTGTGTGATTAGGTGATGAAGGCAGGGTTCCTTAGCAGGACAGAGAAGTTTGTGCTATGGTAGCTTGCAGTGGGTGATTCAGGCATTGCCACTGAGGGCTCAAGACCAAAACTGCTTTGGGAAATTGGATTTTTAGAATCATACAATCACAGAATGGTCAGGGTTGGAAGGGACCTCAAGGATCAGCCAGTTCCAACCCCCTGCCATGGGCAGGGACACCTCACACTAGATCAGGTTACTCAGAGCCACATCCAGCCTGGCCTTAAAAACCTCCAGGGACAGGGCCTCAACCACCTCCCTGGGCAACCTGTGCCAGTGTCTCACCACCCTCATGGGGAACAACTTCTTTGCAACATCCAATCTGAATCTACCCATTTCTAGTTCTGTTCTATTCCCCCCAGTCCTATCACTCCCTGACACCCTCAAAAGTCCCTCCCCAGCTTTCTTGTAGCCCCCTTCAGGTCCTGGAAGGCCACAAGAAGGTCTCCTGGGAGCCTTCTCTTCTCCAGACTGAACAAACCCAACTCCCTCAGTCCGTCCTCCGAGCAGAGCAGCTCCAGCCCTCTGCTCATCCTCGTGGCCCTTCTCTGGACCCCTTCCAGCACCTCCAGATCCCTCTTGTAATAGGGGCTCCAGAACTGGACGCAGAGCTCCAGGTGGGCTCTCACCAGAGCAGAGCAGAGGGAGAGAATTGCCTCCCTCCACCTGCTGGCTGGGCTTCTCTTGCTGCAGCCCAGTATATGATTTGCTCTCTGGGCTGCAAGTGCTCACTGCTGGCTCCTGTTGAGCTTCTCCTCCACCAGTACCCCCAAGGCCTTTTCTTAGGGCTGCTCTCAAGCCAGTCCCTGCCCAGTCTGTATCCCTGCTTGGGATTGCCCTTACCCAGATGAGGGACCTTGCATTTGGTCTTGTTGAACCTCCTGAAGCTGTCATGGGCCCAGCTCTCCAGCCTGTCCAGGTCCCTCTGGATGGATCCCTCCCTTCCAGCTGTCTGCTGCACCACACAGCTTGGTGTCATCAGCAAACCTGCTGAGGGTGCCTCAGTGCCACTGTCCATGGCACCAACAAAGATGTTAAACAAGACTTGTCCCAGTACTGATCCCTGAGGGATTCCTCTTGTCACTGGCCTCCAGTTGGACATGGACTACTTGACAACCACCCTTTGGGTGTGGCCATCAAGCCAGTTCTGTGTCCACTGAATGGTCCATCCGTGGAACCCATCCTGCACCAGCTTGGAGACCAGGATGTGGTGCAGGACAGTGTCGAAGGCTTTGCTCAGGTCCAGGTAAATGATGTCAGTTGCTCAGCCTTCATCTATTAATGTTTTGATTTAGAACTCTTAAGAGTTTTCAATACTTTTCCCTCCTTTTCCCCTGCTTCATAAGGATGAAAGCAATGTTAGTATTTTTTGTCTAAAAAACAGCTAACATGCTGCTGCATTAGGACGTGGTACAGGTTGGCCAACTGCTTTATACAGTGGAATGGGGTGCAACATATGCAGAAGATAGGAAGTTGAACATCAATGGAACTTTCAGATTCCTTTAGAGCTCTGCATGGAAATCAGAATTTTCCAATACATTTAGTCCTGGGACCTGGGACCAGTCTTGTTCAACATCTTTGTGGGTGCCATGGACAGTGGCATTGAGTGCACCCTCAGCAAGGTTGCTGATGACACCAAGCTGTGTGGTGCAGCAGACAGCTGGAGGGAAGGGATCCATCCAGAGGACCTGGACAGGCTGGAGAGGTGGGCACAGCCAACCTCATGAGCTTCAACAAGACCAAGGGCAGGGTCCTGCATCTGGGTCGAGGCAACCCCAGGCACAAATGCAGGCTGGGCAGGGACTGGCTGGGGAGCAGCCCTGAGGAGAGAGCCTTGGGGGTGCTGGGGGAGGAGAAGCTCACCAGGAGCTCTCAATGTGCACTTGCAGCCCGAAAGCCAAGCAGAGCCTGGGCTGCAGCAGCAGAAGTGTGGCCAGCAGGGCAAGGGAGGGGATTCTCCCCCTCTACTCAGCTCTGCTGAGACCCCACCTGGAGTACTGCCTCCAGTTCTGGAGCCCCTATTCCAAGAGGGATCTGGAGGTGCTGGAAGGTGTCCAGAGCAGGGCCACGAGGATGAGCAGAGGGCTGGAGCACCTCTGCTGTGAGGACAGACTGAGGGAGTTGGGGCTGTTCAGCCTGGAGAAGAGAAGGCTCCGAGGTGACGTCATTGCAGCCTTCCAGTATCTGAAGGGGGCCTACAAGAAGGCTGGGGAGGGACTTTTCAGGCTATCAGGGAGTGATAGGACTAGGGGGAATGGAATGAAGCTGGAGGTGGGGAGATTCAGGCTGGATGTGAGGAGGAAGTTCTTCACCGTGAGGGTGGTGAGGCCTGGAATGGGTTGTCCAGGGAGGTGGTTGAGGCCCCGTCCCTGGAGGTGTTTAAGCCCAGGCTGGATGAGGCTCTGGCCAGCCTGATCTAGTGTGGGGTGTCCCTGCCCATGGCAGGGGGGTTGGAACTAGATGATCCTTGTGGTCCCTTCCAGCCCTAACTGAAACTATGAAACTATGAAGCATTGGACAATGTTTCTGTCTCTTCCTCCCCCCCAACAGGAATACTATGACAAGGGAGATTATGTTATCCGGGAAGGAGAAGAAGGAAACACCTTCTTTATAATAGCTAAAGGAAAGGTAAGGTTTGATAAACCTCCCTTAGAAAGGAACAGATACAAACACCTGGATGTCAGAAGCTGCCTCGAGGGGTGTGGGGTTTCAGTAAAATCTGTCCAGAGGGTTTCTGAGGATGCTCTTAAGTTTCCCAGTGCTGTGATGAAAGCCTGAAGCAGCATTTCAGACATGGAGGTGGCCTCATTTTCATTCACAATGAGCCTGTGTTATGCTGTTCAAATTATAATGTAATTAAAGTATGTCTTGAAGCTGTAGCAGAGCTATAAACCCAGTTTTTTTATAAATGAGAATTGCTCCTGTGTGTTTCAGTATCTGCTAGGCTTGTGAAATGTTTAAGAAGGTGTTACAGAAGTGCAGTGACCCCCTCCATTTCCCCAAGCAGGGTCTCAGGCACTGAATCTCATCAAAATACAACAATGCATTAGGATGGTCCAGCTCAATTTCTGTTCCTGTCCTTTCCAGGTGATAGTTACCCAGAGTACTGCAGGTCACTCACAGCCCCAGCTGATTAAAAACCTGCACAAAGGAGATTACTTTGGAGAAAAGGCTCTCATTAGGTTGGTTTACATTGTCTGCTTCATGATGTATGTAGTGTTTCAGCTGACCTGTGTTGGGTCATACAGCTGATGACTGTTTTGAGTGTGGTCTTTGTTTTGTTTGCAGAGTCAGAAGATTTAAGTTCATGGTTGAATTTGCCTTCTTTATTTGTTTATTTAGGAAAAAGAGGTTTGAAAGCCTAAGATGTGGTCAGCTTTTGGTTTTCCTGAGCAAATCCAATGCTTGCCCTCTGCTTTGTTGCTTATTTCTTTTATTTTTTTAATGTATTTCAGTAAAAGCTGTGGTGAAAACTTGTGCCAGACTCCTTAGCATGGATGAGTTCCATCATTACTGGACTGAGCAGCTGTTTCTGTGCCAGTGCTCATTGTAGTAAGGAGCAGAGATGCACGAGCATAGGAAATACATCACCCATCAGCCAAATAGCTCATACAGCACATATGTATGTGGGTGACTGCCTGGGGATCATCTGGACTCTGGAATGTTTATATCTGAGGATCAGAATGTGCTGCCCAGGGAGGTGGTGGAGTCACCATCACTGGAAGTGTTTAGGAAGAGCCTGGATGAGGCACTCGGTGCCATGGTTTAGCTGATTAGGTGGTGCTGGGTGATAGGTTGGCCTCAATGATCTCAAAGGTCTTTTCCAACCTGGTTAATTCTATTCTATTCTATCATTTCAGAAATGAGCAGTGAACCCAATTACATCTCATCCTGATTTCTTGGAGGGTGGCTCTAGGAAGCCACGATCCAAACCTTATGGAAGGTGGCAAAAATGCTGTGCTAGACAATGACAGTGATTAGCAACATGCTGTAATTGTGCATTCAATTCATCTATAATCATCCAGACACAGGCTGCAAAGACCTTTGAGAAGTTTCACCTGTAGCAGCTGTGGCCCTCCAGGAGCTGAGTGTGAGGTACTTTGAGGATTTTTGACGTGCACTGAATGCTTCTAATCTGTTTCCATTCTTAGTGATGATGTCAGATCAGCAAATGTTATTGCAGACGAGTACAACGTGGAGTGCCTCGTGATAGACAGAGAGTGAGTAGCATGCTGCAGCTTCCTGCAAGCCTTGCATCCTCTTTCAGATGGGACATCACTGCAGGGACAATCAGAGTGGTGGTTCTTAAGCTGAAGGAGTAGTTGTGCTTTTGGAATGCTGAGCTGTGGCTATGCTCTAGACAAAGACCTGATGAAGGGATCTGGGGGGTTCTAATCAATGAGCAACTGAATAGGAGCCAGCAGTGTGCCCAGGTGGCCAAGAAAGCCAATGGCATCCTGGCTGGGATTAGAAATGCTGTGTCCAGCAGGAGCAGAGAGGTGATTGTCCCCTGGTACTCGGCTCTGGTGAGGCCACACCTCGAATATTGTGTCCAGTTTGGGCAACTCAGTGCAAGAAGATACTTGCCTGGTCACTGCTTCTTATTGTGGCCTTACAGTACCTGAAGGGGGCCTACAAGAAAGCTGGGGAGGGACATTTTAGGGTGTTGGGTAGTGGTAGGACTAGGGGGAATGAAGCAAAACTAGAAGTGGGTAGATCCAGATTGGATGTTAGGAAGAAGTTGTTCCCCAAAAGGGTGGTGAGAGCCTGGCACAGGTTGCCCAGGGAGGTGGTAGAAGCCTCATCCCTGGAAGTTTGAAGGCCAGGCTGGCTGTGGCTGTGAGCAACCTGCTGTAGTGTGAGGTGTCCCTGCCCATGGCAGGGGGGTTGGAACTGACTGATCCTTGACTTCCCTTCCAACCCTGATGATTCTATGATTCTTCCAAGCTCTTAGCATTTGTACCGTGGAAGTGAGCTTTAGTTTTAGCTCAGTCTGGATAATGACTTGGAGACAACACAAAGCCTCGGTGCAGCAGCCCTCAGCCTGGTTTCTTTCTCTTTCCACAGCATATTCAATAGTTTCTATTGTTTCATTTGTGGTTTTAGGACATTTAATCAAACTGTTGGAACTTATGAGGAGCTCCAAACTTACCTTGAAGGTTATGTGGCTAACCTGGCCCAGGCTGATGAGAAGCGACACGCAAAGTAAGTCAGACCCTATGGCAGCTGATGGAGTCAGGCCTCTAGGAATGGCAGCAGTCACTGCAATAAAAATGTCTGGGGATGCTTATGGAATTCAAAACTACTTTTTTTTTGTCTGAAACAAAAGCATTTTAAATCTCAGTGTATTGACTTTCAACCATGAAGTCACTCTGTCCCAGTGTTACAGGTTTAAGACTGGGGTGTCTTCACCATAGAGACAGAAGCCCTCCAAGGGGCTTAGACAGTCTGGAAGGTGGACACAGGGAAGTGTAATCTTGAGTCACCATCACTGGAGGTTTTTAGGAGGAGACTTGATGGGGTGCTTGGTGCCCTGGTTTAGTTGATTAGATGGTGTTGGATGATGGGTTGGACTCGATGATCTCGAAGGTCTCTTCCAACCTGGTTCTCCCCACCCCGCTGCATCTTCTCTCTATAGGGGGTTCACAGTTTGTTCTGCCCTTTTCTCCCTCTCCTTGCTCCCAGCACGGATCTTTACCGCCTGTGTGGGAGGTCTGAGGCTGTCTGAGGACTTGGCACAGCTAATTTTTAGCTATGCAATTCAGGGAGGCATGAGGGGGGGAAGCAGAGAGGCCTGAAACAAGGAAAGAAAGAAGGCGGCTTTTTAAATGTCTTTATTTTTTTCCGTGGGAGTATTAAAGTCCTGTGATACAGATTGCTGCCAAGGAAAGCACTAACCCTGTGTCCATTTTCTTAATGCAGGGGAAGATCCTTCTGTGAGCAGTTGACCAAAGAAGTGTCTTTGGAGCTGATAGAGCTGAAGGAAAAAGTAGCCCACTTCCCTCCTTCCCCATTCCAGAATTTGGAAGTTGTCACCACTCTGGGTGTCGGTGGGTTCGGAAGGGTTGAGCTTGTAAGACTTTCTTTTAAACACAGTATTTTGCTGTCTTAGCTGATTGGTTTGACTGCTGAGGGATGTGAAGGATGTTCTGCATGCTTAGAGGCACAGAATCATTTTGGTTGGGTAAAGGCCTTTAAGATCACCGAGTCCAACTATTAACCCAACATTCCCAGGTCACTGCTAAACCACATCCCTCAGCACCACATCTATGTGGCTTTTAAATCCCTCCAGGGGTGATTACTCCACTGCTTCCCTGGGCAGCCTGCTCAAGGGCTTGACAACCACTTTGGTGAAGAAGTTTTTCCTAATATCCAAGCTGAACCTCCCTTGGTGCAGCTTGAGGCTCTTTCCTCTTTTCCTGTCACTTGTTACCTGAGAGAAGAGACCTACCTTCACCTCAACCCCCACCTTTCAGGGAGTTGTGCTTGTGCTTCTCAGGCTGAGGTAATTCCTTATAAAGCAATGCATAGGTAAAAAATATTTTCAGGACTTCTTAGAGGTCTTTTCCAACCTTAATGATCATGGGTTGGGGCAATCCCAAGCACTGATACAGGCTGGGCAGGGCCTGGCTTGAGAGCAGCCCTGAAGAAAAGGCCTTGGGGATGCTGGGGGAGGAGGAGCTCAACAGGAGCCAGCAGTGAGCACTTGCAACCCAGAGAGCCAAGCAGAGCCTGGGCTGCAGCAAGAGAAGTGTGGCCAGCAGGGCCAGGGAGGGGATTCTGCCCCTCTGCTCCACTCTGCTGAGACCACAGTTGGAGCTCTGGGTCCAGTTCTGGAACTTCTGTTCTAGGAAGGATCTGGAGGTGCTGGAAGCTGTCCAGAGAAGGGCCACAAGGGTGAGCAGAGGGCTGGAGCTGCTCTGCTGTGAGTTGGGGCTGTTTCATCTGGAAAGAGCAGGCTCTGTGCAGACCTTGTTGTGGCCTTCCAGTATCTTAAGGGGGCTACAAGAAAGTTGGGGAGGGACTTTGAGGGTGTCAGGGAGTGATAGGACTGGGGGGAATGGAAAAAAACTAGAAATGGGTAGATTCAGATTGGATGTAGGAAGAAGTTGTTCCCCATGAAGGTGGTGAGATATTGGCAGAGGTTGCCCAGGAAGGTGGTGGAAACCTCATCCCTGGAGGTGTTGAAGGCCAGGCTGGATGTGGCTGTGAGCAACCTGCTGTGGTGTGAGGTTTCCCTGCCCATGGCAGGGGAGTTGGAACTGGCTGATCCCTGAGATCCCTTCCAACCCTAACAATTCTATGATTCTATGGTTCCATGGTGTTTAAAGAAACAAATCCATTCTTGTGTGCCTTCATCTCCTGCTGCTGAAAATATCTTCCTGGTCACTAGACACACATGATCAGTTTGTGCAGGTGGAGTGTGCAGATGTGCCTGCCTGCATTGCAGGCCATTTCCCAGGCTTCTGCCTGGAGCTGCAGTAATCTCTTGGTCATGCCCCACAGCAACTCTAACCAGCAGGACCCAGCTCTGAGCTGTGTTGGCTTTGAAATTGCCAGCAATTTGCAGTGGCTCTTTGGAGTCCCATTCAGCAGCAAGAACAGCTGTGTTTCTGGGATGCAGGGGGCCTCATTAGACTCAAGGTTTAAATTTCACTTTGAGTAGCAAACACTTGGAGTTAGAAAAAATAATCAGGGAACACTTCTGGTGCAGGCTTCTGAAAGGAGTGGGAAACTACAGGAGCCTGTGTCACACCAGCATGCTTCATGAAACAAATCCCACTCTGCTTGACAGCCAGCTTGCAAATTCTGCACCATCACCTGAACAAGCTAAAACCTGAATTATCAGCCAGCTGTAGAACACAGAGAGCTGCTTCCATGGTTTCCTGGAAGCCTTGCTTTAACTCCCATCTTTTTCTTTCTTTCTTTCTTTCTTTTTTTTTGCATATTGGATAATATTTCATAGAATCAGAGAATCAATAAGGTTGGAAAAGACCTCAGAGGTCACCAAGTCCAACCTATCACCCAACGCCTCCTGACAACTAAACCATGGCTCCAAGTGCCACATCCAGTCCCTTTTTTAATATCTCCAGGGACAGTGACTCCACCACCTCCTTGGGCAGCTCATTCCAGTGGCAAATTCCTCTTTCTGTGAAGAACTTTCTCCTCACCTCCAGCCTAAACTTACCCTGGTGCAGCTTGAGACTGTGTCCTCTTGTTCTGGTGCTGGGGCCTGGGAGAAGAGACCAACCCCCACCTGGCTACAACCTCCCTTCAGGTAGTTGTAGACAGCAACAAGGTCTCCCCTGAGCCTCCTCTTCTCCAGGCTAAACAACCCCAGCTCCCTCAGCCTCTCCTCACAGGGCTGTGCTCCAGACCCCTCCCCAGCCTTGTGCTCCAGACCCCTCCCCAGCCTCGTTGCCCTTCTCTGGACACGTTCAAGTGTCTCAATATCCTTCTTAAATTGAGGGGCCCAGAACTGGACAGTGTAATGCAAAATGATTTGTAAACATTCCTCATGAACTGCCTCTGCTTTTTGTTCCTTTGTGTTGTGCTACTGGCTAGAAATCTTACCTTGGAGTTAGGGCCTGTTGTGTTTATAAACTGGCTGTAAGATACCTATCCAAACTGCTGCTACCTAAAATGAGCATGGGGAACATTTCTTTCTCTTACATGTGAGGGTTGGGACACTAAAAAGATCTGGTGCTGGATTTAAAGTCAGATTTAAAGTCAGTCTGTACAAGTCAGGCAGTTGTTCCTCATTACAGTCAACTCTTTCAGCCCTGTGCTGATGGATATCAGTACCTCTTGAGAACAGGTTGGTAGCCCCTCACCTTTGCCTCACTCATCTTTCATTCACAGGTTAAAGTGAAAAATGAGAATGTGGCTTTTGCTATGAAGTGCATAAAGAAGCAGCACATAGTGGACACCAAACAACAAGAGCATATCTACTCTGAGAAGAAAATCCTTGAGCAGATATGTTCTCCTTTCATTGTAAAGTAAGTTGGCCATAAGGTTTCCTTAAAAGTTGACCCCCCCCAGTGGACTCACTGGCCTGCATTATTAAGAATGAGGTTCAATATATATCAGTGGAGACAGGCTGGGAGAGTTGGGGCTGTTCAGTCTGGAGAAGAGAAGACTCCAAGGAGACCTTCTTGTGGCCTTCCAGGATCTGAAGGGGGCCCCAAGAAAGCTGGGGAGGACTTTTGAGGGTGTCAAGGCAGTGATAGGACTTGGGGGGATGGAGCCAAACTAGAAGTGGGTAGATTGAGAGTGGATGTTAGGAAGAAGCTTTTCCCTGTGAGGGTGGTGAGAGACTGGCACAGATTGCCCAGGCAGGTGGTGGAAGCCTCATCCCTGGAGGTTTTGAAGGCCAGGCTGGCTGTGGCTGTGAGTAACCTGCTGTAGTGTGAGTTGTCTCTGCCCATGGCAGAGGGGCTGGAACTAGATGATCCTTGAGGTCCCTTCCAACCCTGACAATTCTATGATTCTGTGAGTTCTGGAGGGAAAAAACCCCACTGCAAGCCTTGCACTCTCTTTGTCTGCTGTTTGTCTCCACAGGCTGTATCGTACCTTCAAAGACAGCAAGTACGTGTACATGCTCCTGGAGGCCTGCCTTGGGGGTGAACTGTGGAGCTTGCTGAGAGACAGGTAAAAGCAAGCACAGAGGAACCTTGTCTTTCAAAATCACCAGTCAGCTCCATATGCCTGTTGCTGTCTGTTGGAAAGATGCTTGGTTCAGTTTTGAGTTGCATGAGTGATGTACTGAATGTCAGTGCAGAACCCCCCCTCCCGACTTGTCTGGGTGTTACATGGCTCAGAGTCCAGATAGAGAGCAGTGGCAGTGGTGTCCCTCAGGGGTCCATACTGGCACCTGTGCTGTTCAATATTTTTATCAGTGCTATAGACAGTGGGATCCAGGCACCACCAGCAAGTGTGCAGATGGCACCAAGCTGAGTGGTGCTGTCCATATGCCAGAGGGACAGGAAGGCATCCAGAGGGACCTGGGCAAGCTGGAGAGGTGGCAACAGGGGAACCTCATGAGGTTGAACAAGGCCAAATGAAGGGTCTTGCACCTGGGTTGGAACAACCCTCACTATCAATACAGGCTGGAGGAGGGACTGATACAAGGCATCCCTGAGGAAAAGGACTTGGGGGAACATGAGGAGGCAGTGTGAACTTGCAGCACGGAAGGCCTGGGGTGCATCAAAAGTAGCATGGCTAGCAAATGGAGAGAGGGGATTCTGCCCCTCTGATCTGCTCTGGGGAGACCTCACCTGCAGTGCTATGTCCAGCTCTGGAGCCCTCAACACAGGAAGGACATAGACCTGATGGAGCAGATCTGGAGGAGGGCCATGAAAATTGGAGGTGGAGCAGCTCTGCTATGAGGATAGCCAAAGGGAGCTGGGGGTGTTCAGCCTGGAGAAGAGAAGGCTCCAGGAAGACCTAATAGCAACCTGCCAGTACCTGAAGGGGCTACAAGAAGGCTGCAGAGTAACTGTTTGCAAAGGCCTGCAGTGACAGGATGAGGGGCAATGGCTTGAAATTAGAGAAGAGCAGACTTAGGTTGGATGTTAGGGAAAAGTTCTTTACAATGAGGGTGGTTGAGCCCTGGAACAGGTTGCCCAGAGAGGTGGTTGAGGCCCTATCCCTGCAGATATTCAAGTTGAGGCTTGATGGGGCTCAGGGTGACCTGGTCTAGTTGAGAATGTCCCTGCTCACTGCAAGGGGGTTGGACTGGAAGACCTTTAGAGGTGTGTTCCGACCCAGGTGATTCTTTGGGTCTATTATATGTTACCTGGCTAAGGAATGAGGCATTTTTAGAGCTTAATTATCTGCAAGGATAGTGATTGTTTTTGTTCCAGAGGCAGCTTTGATGAAGTCACTACCAAGTTCTGTGTTGGGTGTGTGACAGAAGCTTTTGACTATTTACATCACATAGGAATTATCTACAGAGACTTAAAGCCAGAAAATTTAATTCTGGATGCTGAAGGCTATCTCAAACTGGTAAGATGTAATCATTTTTTTTGGGGGGGGTGATATTATCCTTTTGTGCCTGTACCCTGTTTCCTTGCAGGGGGATAAAAATAGTGAGCATGTCAGTGTAGTGCCAGGATCCCAGAGTTTAAGGACCCTTAGGCTTCAGTAGAACTGAGGGCAGGCTGCTCATTGCATGGTGAGGAACAAAGGCATTGCAAAGGTACAGACAAAGTGGGGAATGGAATGGAATGGAATAGAATAGAATAGAATGGAATAGAGTAGAATAGAATAGAACAGAATTAACCATGTTGGAAAAGACCTTTCAGATCATCAAGTCCAACATACCACCCAACACTAATCTAATCAACTAAACCGTGGCACTGAATGCCTCATTCAGTCTCCTCTTAAACACTTCCAGTGATGGTGACTCCACCACCTCCCTGGGCAGCACATTCCAATGGCCAATCTCTTCCTAACCTCCAGCCTAAACCTCCCCTGGCACAGCTTGAGACTGTGTCCTCTTGTTCTGGGGCTGGGTGCCTGGGAGAAGAGACCAACCCCCTCCTGGATACAACCACCCCTCAGGGAGCTGTAGAGAGCAAGAAGGTCTCCCCTGAGCCTCCTCTTCTCCAGGCAAAGCAACCTCAGCTCCCTCAGCCTCTCTTCACAGGGCTTTTGCTCCAAACCCCTCACCAGCTTTGTTGCCCACTTGCCACAGCATGAACAGCAAAACTCTTTTCTCCCAACAGCCAATCTTAATGTAAAGGCAGGAACCATATTTGTCAGGTGCAAAGTCCTCCTTATTCAGTCTCAAGTAATCACAGGTTTCAGTACCTGAAAGGGGGTCGTCTACATGAAGGGTGAAGAGGGACTGTTTACAAAGGTCTGTAATAATAGGATGAGGGGCAATGGTTTCAAACTAGAGAAGAGCAGATTTAGATTGGATGTTAGGAACAAATTCTGCACCATGAGGGTAGTGGAACACTGGAACAGCTTGCCCAGGGAGGGAGTTGAAGCCCCATCCCTGCAGATAGTCAAGGTGAGGCTCAACAAGGCTCTGAGCAATCTGATCAAGTTGAGGATGCACCTGCTTACTGCAGAGGGGTTTGGACTGGATGATTTTTAGAGGTCCCTTCCAACCCAGACCATTCTGTGGTAGGTTCTGCAGTATCTCTGTAGAGAGAACACAGTGAAGAGCTCCTGCCATACCTAACTGTGACCACACATAGCATGAAGAACACACCCTCCAAAGAGCTTGACATATCCACTCTGAAGACAGTGAGCAGCCCCCCATCTCCTATGGGCTGAAAATCTCATGGCCTCAAGGAAGCCAGGTGGGGGTTGGTCTCTTCTCTCAGGCAAGCAAGCAGTGGCAGAACACAGTCTCAAGCTGTTCCAGGGGAAGTTTAGGCTTGAGGTGAGGAGAAAGCTCTTCCCAGAAAGAGGGATTGGCCACTGGAATGAGCTGCCCAGGGAGGTGGTGAAGTTCCTGTCCCTGGAGGTGTTCAAGAAAGGCTTGGATGTGGCACTTGGAGCCATGGGTTAGTTGTCAGGGGGTGTTAGGTCATAGGTTGGACTTGGTGATCTCTGAGGTCTTTTCCAAGCTGGTTGATTCTGTGGTTCTGTGAAGTCATAGCTTGTTCTATCCAAAAGGGAAGTGATTCAAGCAATGACTGGATCTGTTCTACACCATCCAGTAACCCAGTGGAATAGCTTCCTCCTTCATGCCAACACGGTGCAATTGACTGCAGGTCATAGACTGCCATAGACTGCCATAGACTGCCACAGTGCCATAGACTGCAGCTCTGAGGTCTTTGCAGGAGATGAGGAAGTAATTAAGACCTTAAGGCTTCCTAGCCCCAAACACCTCTGCATTATGCAGCATATGTTGGTTTTGATCAGGTTGATTTTGGATTTGCAAAGAAGATTGGATCAGGGCAGAAAACCTGGACATTTTGTGGAACCCCAGAGTACGTTGCCCCTGAAGTCATTCTGAGTAAAGGCCATGACTTCAGTGTGGATTTTTGGTCCCTTGGGATTCTGGTGTATGAACTCCTTACTGGCAGGTAAGTGGCTCCTGCTCCAAGTTTGGTTGGGTTTCAGAAATGTTGTCAAGGTGATGTTTTTAATTAGTCTGGGGGATTTCCCCTCACAGAACAAGGTGCAGCACTGATGCTTTCCTTTGCCTCTTCGTGCATGTCTTGTCTTCCATCATTTCAGAAACACCACAGACAAAGTGTGGGACATACTCTCAGTTCTGCTTCATCCCAAGGAAAGGGCCAGACACCAGCTCTAAGTGGCTGCTGTGGAGCTCCTTTGGTTGCTGCTGATGCTTCCTGTGAGGAACAGCTGACAGCAGACTGTTCTGTTCCACTTTAGTGCCTGGGGTGGAGTGGGATGGGACACAGCAGGGTGGGTGAACCATCAGCAGGGCTTGTTCTTTGCTTCTCTGCACACTGTGGCAGCTCATTGTGAATGCTCAATGGCAGTGCAGCATAGGAGCTTCTCTGAGTTGGGCTGGAGACAGGTGGTCATGCATTTTCCCTGGTACCCACAGGCAGCTTCAAACCTTTCTGATGTCCCAAACTGAAAGGCTGAAGGTTGTAAAACCAGGGAGAGGAGGACCTTCGATGAGAGATGGCCCCATCTGCTCTTGCCAGCCATGCCATTTATCAGTGTTGCTTTCCTCCTTCTAGCCCACCATTCTCTGGGGCTGATCAGATGGTGACATACAATCTGATTCTCAAAGGCATTGAGAAGCTGGACTTCCCTAAAGCCATCACCAGGCGGCCCGAGGATTTGATCCGCAGGCTCTGCAGGTAGGAGGAGGGGTGGCCTGGGGCAGAGCCTGGGGTAGGCAGCCTGAGCTATTTCACATCCAGACTCCAGTGATGGATTCCTGGGCAAGTTTGGGTGCAGGCAAACCTTGTGAAGTTCAGTAAGGATAAGTGCAGGGTCCTCCATCTGGGGAGGAATAACAGCAGGCACCAGGACGGGTTAGGAGCTATCCTGATGGAAAGCAGCCCCACAGAGAAAGATCTTGGAGTGCTGGTGGGCAGCAAGTTCTGCAGGGGACAGCAAAGTGCTCTTGTGGCCAAGAGAGCCTAATGGGATCCTGAGATGCAGCAAGAAAAATGTGGCCAGCAGGGCTGGGGAGGTTCTTCTCCCCCTCTACTCTGCCCTGCTGAGACCACACCTGCAGTACTGTGTCCAGTCTTGGGCTCCCCAGTTCAAGAGCGACAGAGACCTGCTGGAGGGAGTCCAGGGAGAGCCACAAGGATGATTAGGGGACTTGAGCATCTCCCCTGTGAAGAGAGACTGAGAGCTCTGGAGCAGTTTGGTCTGGAGAAGAGATACTGAGAGGGGATCTGATCAATGTCTATCAATTTCTGGGGGGTGGGGGGCAAGGGGAGGAGGCCAAGCTCTTTTGGGTGGTGTGCAGTGATAAGACAATGGATACAAGCTTGAACACAGAAGGTTTCACTTCAACATGAGGAGAAAATTCTTTATAGTGAGGGTGACAGAGCCCTGGAGCAGGCTGCCCAGAGAGGTGGTGGAGTCTCTTTCTCTGGAGACTTTCCAAACCCACCTGGATGCATTCCTATGCAGACTACCCTGGTGATCCTGCTCTGGCAGGGGGGTTGGAATGGTTGATCTTTCGAGGTCCCTTCCAGCCCCTAACATTCTGTGATTCTGTGATGATTCTGTGATTTGTAGCTACAAATTTTGGGCTGCCTCATTTTGTAACTCATGACCAGACCTGCTGGCTAAGAAGAAGAAAGGTGTGCAACTAAAATCCAACCCTCTGCTGCTTCTCACAGCAGAGCAACACTGTTTTGGCTTCCTGGAAGGTCTCTCCATCCTCAAAAGACGACTCATGTGTAGAGTAGAGTAGAGTAAACCAGGTTGGAAGACACCTTCGAGATCATCGAGTCCAACCTATCACCCCACACCATCTAATCAACTAAACCATGGCACCAAGTGCCTCATCCAGGCTCCTCATAAACACTTCCAGTGATGGTGACTCCACCACATCCCCAGGCAGCACATTCCAATGGCCAATCTCTCTGTCTGGGAAGAATTTCTTCCTAACACCCAGCCTAAACCTCCCCTGGCACAGCTTGAGACTGTGTCCTCTTGTTCCGGTGCTGGCTGCCTGGGAGAAGAGACCAACCCCCACCTGGCTACAACCTCCCTTCAGATAGTTGTAGACAGCAATAAGGTCTCCCCTGAGCCTCCTCTTCTCCAGGCTAAGCAACCCCAGCTCCCTCAGCCTCTCCTCAGAGGGCTGTGCTCCAAACCCCTCCCCAGCTTTGTTGCCCTTCTCTGGACACCTTCCAACAAGTCAACATCTTTCCTAAACTGAGGGGCCCAGAACTGGACACATTCTGTCTCATGTGTGAGAAGGCATGTTCTAAGCAAGCTCTGTCCCTGGGTAACTGTTAGATGCAAGCACTTAGGACCTATAAATACCCTTTAAACAGAAAAAAATAATATTGTTAAAATACCTATCCTTCCTTTTTTTCTTCCCCCCCCCCCCCAGGCAAAACCCTACAGAAAGATTAGGCAATTTGAGGAATGGAATTAATGACATCAAGAAGCACAGGTAAGTGAAAGAGGCTGGCAAGAAGAAAAATGTCTTTACAATGGAAAAAAACAAAGAGGTTAACCTTTTAATGTTTCTGAACCCAGCTCAGTAAACCCACACAGCTCCAGGCACTTGCAGGCAGACTGCAGAGGAGAGATCTCTCTGTTGCTGTGTAATTGCAGCTTCAGCAAGCAGAGGCAGAAGCAGAAATCCCCAGCAGGATTATCTGGAAACATCCTTGTCCTTTGCTGGGTTTGGTGCAGGTTGCTGATGTGGGAGTTTAATGTGATGGAGTTACTGCTGCCAGTTCAGCCCCTGCCTTTCAGACATCACAGCCCTGAGTTGGTAGTTAAGAGCTCCAGAGCAGTGTTAGGCTCTTCTCCTCTTTCTTCTGCTGAAGTCAGTGCTTCAGTCTTCTACTGAATGAAGTCCTCCCTGGATGAAACATTTCCTGCCTTTATTCTTTTTTTATCTGGGTTGTTTCTAATCCCTGCCCTTTGTGCTTGGGGAAGAAAAGTAGTGGTTTGACTTTTCTACTCGTCTCCCTGTCATGGTTTCAACTGGGATAGAGTTAATTTTCTTCCCAAGAACACTGAGAACAGCAGAGAGCAACATTGACAGCACACCAGTGGTTTAGTTGGTGCTGAGTAGTGCTCATCTTAAGGACTTTTCAGTTTCTCACTTGGTTTTCATTTCAACCCCTGAGTCTGACCTGCTTCTCTCTACCCCCCCATCCCCACTCTTGTGAGGGGACTTGAGTGAGCAGCTGTGTGGTGCTGAGCTACCAGCTGGGGTTAAACCAGAGCTCCCCTTTCTCATGCTATTAAGAGTGGGTGAAATTCCAAGGGGGCACAGAGGGCTTTGGCTGTGCTTATGCAGGTGTGGGAGGTGTTCAAGCAGTGTGTGGACCTGGTGCTTAGGTGAAGTGACAGGACCGGAAGAAATGGTTTCAGGCTGCACCAGAGGAGGTTCAGGCTGCATGCTAAGAAATATTTCTTCACAGAGAAGAATTTTCTCAAACATTGGAATGGTCTGCCCAGGGCAGTGCTGGAATCACCATCCCTGGAGGTCCTTAAGCAGTGTGTGGACCTGAGGCTTAGGGACGTGGTTTAATCATAGAATCAACGAGGTTGGAAAAGACCTCAGAGATCATCAAATCCAACCTATCACCCAACGCCTCCTGATTAACTAAACCATGGCTTCAAGTGCCACATCCAGTCCCCTTTTGAACACCTCCAGGGACAGTAACTCCACCACCTCCCTGGGCAGCTCATTCCAGTGGCAAATAACTCTTTCTGTGAAGAACTTTCTCCTCACTTCCAGCCTAAACTTCCCCTGGTGCAGCTTGAGACTGTGTCCTCTTGTTCTGGTGCTGGGTGCTGGTTGACCCTTCAGTGCTGGACTGGATGAGCTTTGAAGTCTCTCCCAATTGGATGTTTTCTGTGCTTCTGTATTAACCTGCCTGTCACTTGGGCACTTCGATGCAGACGAGGTGAGATCTGGTGGTCCTGAAGCTCCCCCTGCTAGCACTGCCTCGTATTGCAATGACGCTGCTCATGTTTCCTCCTAACTCTGCTGCCACACGGACAGAAGGTGCCCTGGAAAAACGTCTCAGAGCTCTTGAACACCTGGTTTTGATCTGGTCATATTCTAATGACACGTCTCTGTCTCTTGGTCTCTCCCTGCCTGTCTCTCATTTCTTTTCCATCAGGTGGTTGTGTGGTTTTAACTGGGATGGGCTGAAAGCAAGGAAACTAACATCGCCTTTAAAAAGAGAGGTATTGGCTTTGGCTCTCAGTGTCCTGAATGCTTTGGTGCTTGGCTGCAGCTGACAACAAGAGGGAAACCTCCCAGAGATGCATTTCAATGGTTGCAGCCCAAGATTTTAGTGAGAATCAAATGAAAGGAAGAGGGGCAGCAAGAGAGACAAAACTGAAACTCAGTGAAGTGGGGGAAATGTTCTTCTGACTGTGCCCTCTGCATTGCCTTTTCAGCAGTGCTGGAATAAAAAGGGTTTGGTCAGGAGTGAGTACTGAAAATCCATCTTTCCCTTGGCAAATGGGCACAGTATGGAGACAGACTGAGGGAACTGGGGCTGCTCAGTCTGGAGAGGAGAAGGCTCCCAGGAGACCACCTTGTGGCCTTCCAGGATCTGAAGGGAGCTACAAGAAAGCTGGGGAGGGACTTTGGAGGGTGTCAGGGAGTGATAGAACTGGGGGGAATGGAGGAAAACTAGAAGTGGGGTGGACAGGGGATGTTAGGAAGAAGTTGTTCCCCATGAGGGTGGTGAGACACTGGCACAGGTTGCACAGGAAGGTGCCTCATCCCTGGAGGCTTTTCAGGCCAGCCTGGATGTGGCTATGAGCAACCTGCTCTAGTGTGAGGTGTCCCTGCCCATGGCAGGGGGGTTGGAACTAGGTGATCCTTGGGGCCCCTTCCAACCCTAACAATTGATTCTATGATTCTACAATTTTCTGATTGGCTAACCTGTGCTTCTGTGATTATTAAGAGGCACCACCCACATTACTGTGCAGAATACAAATCCCAGTCTTCTGTTACTATTGGCTTAGCCTGATCTAGTGTAGCGTGTCCCTGCCCATGGCAGGGGGGTTGGAACTAGATGATCCTTGTGGTCCCTTCCAACCCTGACTGATACTATGATACTGCACCTCCTTGAATAAGCTTCCTGTTTTAAATGGCCAGTTTCTCTTGGCCCTAAAATGAAAGGGGGCAAAAAGACAATGAAAGAAGGATTGAAACCCACTTGGAACTCAATCTGAAACCAAAAGTAATTCTGAGATCTGCTTTGAGGATTTAGCCCCAGAGTGGAGATTTGACATAAAGAAATGTGCATCTAAATTGCTTGCACCATGGCCCAGTTTTCTTAGTGGCTTTATTTGGCTTTGGGTCAAAGTTAGCATCTGGCAGTATTTGGGGGGTGGTTTTGTAGAAGGGAGGATCATGCTGTGGTTCTGGTACACTTTGAATTACTGGAGGGAGATCTTTTAAAGAAGGAGGAGTTGCACCCATGGAACAGGTCCTCCATATCATGCTTGGCCTTTCATGCTTGGCCTTTCATGCTTGGCCTTTCATTCCTCCACTGGCAGCAACCCAATCAATGCATAATCAATGGAGAGTATTTCCAAAGCACCTTCTGAAACAGCTGTTTGTGTTTTTCATGCCCTTAGCTGTCTGGACCAACTGATTACAGCTACTTTGACAGCTATCCACCTGAAGAGGGAACTCCTCCAGATGAACTTTCAGGCTGGGACAAGGATTTCTGAGCACTATGTATTTTTTTCCCCCCCCTCCCAGGACATTTATAGAGACTCTCAGGCATCAGTTCTAAACCTGCTGTCTTGTTAATTGCTTAAAAATCAGCTCACTCAAGGTTTGTGACAAACACAATGGTTCCCTGAAGGACAGAAGACGCTACAGCAACCAGAACTGGTTGGGATAATGCACCAAAACCTCTGTCCATCTCCTGATAACAAGGGCATGCATTCAGTCAGCAGATGGAACCTGAAGGATGTTCATACACAGTGTCTCTATGAACCTTTGCAGACAGTCTGGATCAGAGGTATTGTTTTGCCATTCAATACAATAGAATTAACCAGGTTGGAAGAGACCTTCAAGATCATTGTGTCCAACCCATCATCCAACACCACCTAATCAACTAAACCATGGCACCAAGCACCCCATCAAGACTCCTCCTAAACACCTCCCATGATGGCAACTCCACCACCTCCCTGGGCAGCTCATTCCAGAAGCTAATCCCTCTCTCTGTGAAGAACTTTCTCCTCACCTCCAGCCTAAACCAACCCTGGTGCAGCCTGAGACTGTGTCCTCTTGTTCTGGTGCTGCTTGTCTGGGAGAAGAGACCAACCCCCACCTGGATACAACCTCCCTGCAGGTAGTTGTAGAGAGCAAGAAGGTGTCCCCTGAGCCTCCTCTTCTCCAGGATAAGCAACCCCAGCTCCCTCAGCCTCTCCTCACAGGGATGTGCCCCAGACCCCTCCCCAGCCTTGTGCCCCAGATCCCTCCCCAGCTTTGTTGCCCTTCTCTGGACACCTTCCAGCATCTCAACATCTTTCCTAACCGGAGGGGCCCAGAACTGGACATGGGACTCAAGGTGTGGCCTAACCAATGCTGAGCACAGGGCACAAGGACTTCTCTGCTCCTGCTGGCCACACTCTTCCTGATGCAGGCCAGGATGTCATTGGCCTTCTTGGCCACCTGGGCACACTGCTGGCTCATGTTCAGCTGCTCTTCCCCAGCGCCCCCAGGTCCCTCTCTGCCTGATCTCCTTCTATGATCAGGTGACTGCCTGGTGGATGTGGGGCAGGCTGTGGATGGAGTCTGTCTAGACTTCAGCAAGGCCTTTGACACTGTCCCCCACAGCAAACTCCTGGCCAAGCTGTCAGCCCCTGGCTGGGACAGCAGCACTCTGAGCTGGGTTAGGAACTGGCTGCAGGCTGAGCCCAGAGAGTGGTGGGGAATGGTGCCGCAGCCAGGCACCAGTGGTGTCTCCCAGGGATCAGTGCTGGGCCCCAGCCTGTTCAATATCTTTATTTCTTTATTGATGATCTGGAGGAGGGGATGGAGTCCATCATCAGTAAATGTGCAGCTGACAGCAAGCTGGGGGCAGGAGTTGATCTGTTAGAGGGTAGAAGAGCTCTACAGAGGGACCTTGCCAGGCTGGACAGATGGGCAGAGGCCAAGGGCAGGAGATTGAACACAGCCAAGTGCCAGGTGCTGCACATTGGCCACAGTAACCCCAGGCAGTGCTACAGGCTGGGGTCAGAGTGGCTGGAGAGTGGCCAGGCAGAGAGGGACCTGGGGGTGCTGGTGGACAGCAGCTGAACATGAGCCTGCAGTGTGCCCAGGCAGCCAAGAGGGCCAATGGCATCCTGGCCTGGGTCAGGAAGAGTGTGGCCAGCAGGAGCAGGGAGGTCATTCTGCCCCTGTACACTGCACTGGTTAGGCCACAGCTTGAGTCCTGTGCACAGCTCTGGGCCCCTCAGTTTAGGAAAGATGTTGAGTTGCTGGAAGGTGTCCAGAGAAGGGCAACAGAGCTGGGGAGGGGTTTGGAGCACAGCCCTGTGAGGAGAGGCTGAGGGAGCTGGGGTTGCTCAGCCTGGAGAAGAGGAGGCTCAGGGGAGACCTTCTTGCTCTCTCCAACTCCCTGAAGGGAGGTTGTAGCCAGATGGGGGTTGGTCTCTTCTCCCAGGCAAGCAGCACCAGAACAAGAGGACAAAGTCTCAAGCTGTGCCAGGGGAGGTTTAGGCTGGATGTTAGGAAGAAATTCTTCATAGAAAGAGAGATTGGCCATTGGGATGTGCTGCCTGTGGAGGTGGTGGAGTCACCCTCACTGGAGGTGTTTAGGAGGAGACTTGATAGGATGCTTGGTGCCATGGTTTAGTTGATTAGATGGTGTTGGATGCTAGGTTGGACACGATGATCTTGAAGGTCTCTTCCAACCTGGTCTTATTCTTTTTCCCATCCTATCCTATCCTATCCTATCCTATCCTATCCTATCCTATCCTATCCTATCCTATCCTATCCTATCCTATCCTATCCTATCCTAACACAGTGAAGCTGCCACAGCATGCTGCCTTTCACATACTGCTTGGACAAACCTCCCAGGCAACGTGAAATGCATGCTCAGGGTTTAGCTGCCCAAGACTGCTGCCTAGGCTTTCTACCCGCTGCCCCTGAATTATCCCAGGAGCAGAGGGAGGGGCTGCCCCAGAGGCAGGTCCATGCTTTCTTCCATGGTCACAATTACTCTGTACTGCTGGGTGGCCATCATTTGGACAACAAATCAATTGAGTAACATTCAGTCCAAAGCAAGGCAGTAGAGTATTTTCCACTGAATTTCGTGAAGGTTGGACTGAGCCCCTGGGGGAAGACCCTGTGTGGCTTTTAGGTGGTTTTATTTCCCTGCCTGCTTGTAACCTAGTGTGAAACTTGGCAGGCAGCAAAGCCTGTGCAAAATGGTGAGTCAGAGAGAATCATAGAATCATGGAATTGTCAGGGTTGGAAGGGACCTCAAGGACCATCCTGCTCCAACCCCCCTGCGATGGGCAGGGACACCTCACCCCACAGCAGGTTTCTCACAGCCACCTCCAGCCTGGCTGCCAACACCTCCAGGGATGAGGGTGGAGCAGAGGCTGTGAGTGGGGGCCATAGGTGCTTTAGACACTTGCAACCAACTCTCTTTAGCAATACCAAAGACCAGGTTTTCTTTTCAGGATGTAGAGAAGCACTGGACATTATGTCTGTCTGTCTGTCTGTCTTTCTCTCAGAAGCATTCTTACCACAGTACAACTAATGCTGTGCCAAGGTTTATAAAAAGCTTTAGGATGCATTTTTGTTGTGTTTCCAGATGGTTTCACACACACACACATATATAAATGTGTATATATGGGGTTTTGAAGTGAGGAAATAGCTGTGTCCTAAGTTTAGTGTGGCTAACATGAAGTCTGTGCAGCAGTAGGATGTGGCCCCCTCACAAAGGCTGCTGCTTCATTTCAGGGTGTGCAAATAAAGTCAGCTAACAGAGCAATGGGCAGGATGTCAGTTTTTCACAGTCACATTCCACACAACAGGTTCACAGCCCTGCATTAGCCTTCCCTACCTGGTGCAGAAGAGACTGAGGCACAAAAGCCTACCCTGGAGAGACAGCCACTGATAGAAGAGGATAGAATAGAAGAGGATAGAATAGACTAGACCAGGTTGGAAGAGACCTTCGAGATCATCAAGTCCAACCTATCACCCAACACCATCTAATCAATTAAACCATGGCACCAAGCACCCCATCCATTCTCTTCCTAAACACCTCCAGGGATGGTGACTCCACCACCTCCCTGGGCAGCACATTCCAATGGCAAATCTCTCTTTCTATGAAGAACTTCTTCCTAATATCCAGCCTAAACCTCCCCTAGAGCAGCTTGAAACTGTGTCCTCTTGTTCTGGTGCTGCTTGCCTGGGAGAAGAGACCAACCCCCACCTGGCTACAGCCTCCCTTCAGGTAGTTGTAGACAGCAACAACCCCATGCAGAGCTACAGGCTGGGGTTGGTGTGGCTGGAGAGCTCCCAGACAGAGAGGGAC
>CM037645.1:2064084-2101974 GCA_015227895.2 Colaptes auratus
AGTGTTGGTAGTCAGCAGAAGTAAAACAAAAGAATCACAGGATGTTAGGGGGTTGGCAAGGATCTCTGGAGATCATCGAGTCCAAAACCTCCTGCCAGAGCAGAATCCAGGGCAGGTCACACAGGAACAGATCTAGACAGGGCTGGAAAGTCTCCAGAGGAGGAGACTCCACAACCTCTCTGGGCAGTCTGTGACCAATGCTCTGTGACCCTCACAGTGAAGAAGTTTCTCTTCATGTTGAGGTGGAACATCCTGTGCTGGAGTTTATATCCATTGCCCCTGGTCTTATCCCAGGGGGCAACTGAGCAGAGCCTGTCCCCTCCCTCTTGACCCCCAGCCCTCAGATAATGACAGACATATTAAATCCCCTCTCAGTCTTCTCCAGACTAACCAGCCCCAGGTCTCTCAGCCTCTCCTCACAGGGCAGTGCTCAGTCCCTTCATCATCCTCTTAGCCCTCCCTAAAGCTGCACCAGGGGAAGTTTAGGCTGGAGGTGAGGAGAAAGTTCTTCACTGAGAGAGTGATTCACCATTGGGATGTGCTGCCCAGGGAGGTGGTGGAGTCACCGTCCCTGGAGGTGTTCAAGAGGGGATTGGATGTGGCACTTGGTGCCATGGTCTAGTCATGAGGTCTGTGGTGACAGGTTGGACTCGATGATCTTTGAGGTCCCTTCCAACCTTGGTGATACTGTGACACTGTAACAGACCCCCAGGCATCTGCAGGTACTTGGCAGCTGACCACGTGCTTTGTTTCTTAGAATCACAGAATTGTCAGGGTTGGATGGGACCTCAAGGCTCAGCCAGTTCCAACCCCACTGCCATGGGCAGGGACAGCTCACACCACAGCAGGTTGATCACAGCCACTTCCAGCCTGGCCTTCAACACCTCCAGGCATGAGGCTTCCACCACCCCTGGGCAACCTGTGCCAGTCTCTCACCACCCTCATGGGCAACAACTTCTTCCTCGCAGCCAATCTCAATCTCCCCACTTCTAGTTTTGAATCCAAGCTTAACCTACCCATTTCTGGTTTTGCCCATTTCCACTGTCCTTGTAACCATCAGGATGGGCTTCAGAGACGAAGCAGCTGGCTACTTCCACAAAGCAGTGAAGCTGAACCCTGACTTTGCCGACGCGAGGGAGAATTTCTACCGCGTGGCGAACTGGCTGGTGGAGCGCTGGCATTTCATCATGCTCAACGACTCCAAGAGGAACCTCACCTACCTGAAAGCCATCCAGAACGCTGTCCACTCGGGCTGCAACTCTGTCCTTGATATTGGGACAGGGACAGGAATTCTGAGGTGGGTCCTAAGTGCATATTTAAGCTGAGCTTCACAGAATCGCAGCGTGTTAGGCGTTGGAAGGGACCTTGAAAGATCAGCCAGAGCAGGGTCACCCCAGAGCAGATCACACAGGAGCACATCCAGGCAGGTTTTGAGTATCTTGAGAGAGGGAGACTCCACAACCCCTCTGGGCAGCCTGTTCCAGTGTTCTGTCACCTCACAGGGAAAAAGCTTTTCCTCCTGTTTCCATGGCACTTCCTCTGCCTCAGCTTCCACCACTGCCCCTTTTGCTGGCATTGGGCATCCCCCAGCAGAGCCTGGCTCCAGCCTCTGGGCACTCACTCTGCACATCTTTATGAACATGAATGAGGTCACCTCTTGGGGTCCTCCTCTCCAAGCTACTGAGCCCTCAGCTCCCTCAGTCTCTCCTTATAATGAAGATGTTCCACACACTTCATTTTTGTGTCTCTGTGCTGGACTGTCTCAAGCAGTTCCCTGAAGTTCTTGAACTGAGAGGCCCAGAACTGGATACAATACTCCAGATGAGGCCTCACCAGGGCAGAGTAGAAGGGCAGGAGAACCCCTCTCAACCTCCTAGCCACATGTGTTCTAATGCACCCCAGAATGGCAGTGGCCTTATTGGCCCCAAGAGCACATTGCATGGCTTCATGGACATGTTTGGTGTCTAACAACATTTGGTTGCTAGTGAAAATACTTACTGGCATTTACTGGGACAAAACCTAAGGACAGGACTTTCAGCTTTCAGAGGTCAGTGAGTTGGGATGTTGGTGTCTAAGTGGTGGCTTTGAATGCTTTGTTGCAGATGCTTTTTGTGCCAGTAGCTGCTGTGGAGTTGAGTTACTCATGTTAGTTTTGGGGCTGTAATGTTGTGTGTCCTCTCTTTCATTATTGAGTCTAATCCAGAGTGGATGTAGCATAGCTGGGGGAGTATCCTCATGCTGCCTGCATGGTAACCTATCAAGAGGACATCAGTTTGTGCACAGTGTCCACGTGATAGATACTACTTAACTTCATAATGATTTTTACACTTGGAAGTGTCTTAAAGTGTGGAACAGATGAAGGAGAAAGAACTTGAGAGCAGTTGGTAGCTTGTCATGCTTTAACCTAAAGTGATTTTTAACTGCAGGGGAAAAAACCATGATTCATGTTTTTGCAGTATGTTTGCCAAAAAGGCAGGAGCATCTTCTGTCTATGCCTGTGAGCTCTCAAAAACCATGTATGAACTTGCCCGGGATGTGGTGGCAGCAAATAACATGGAGAGGGAGATCAAACTTCTGCATCTGAAGTCACTTGATCTGGAAATTCCACGGCACATGCCTGCAAGGTAGGTTGTTGCATGCTGTTGGGATGTCATCTTTGAGTGGCTCACAGAATCAACAAGGTTGGAAAAGACCTCAAAGGTCATCAAGTCCAACCTGTCACCCAACACCTCAGGACTACTAGACCTTGGCACCCAAGTGCTCTTCATTTCAGGAAAACAGAAAATGCTCTCTGGGTTAAACAGGAAGTAAATTAGAATCACAGAGTTGTCAGGGTTGGAAGGGACCTCAAGGATCAGCTAGTTCCAACCCCCCTGCCATGGGCAGGGACACCTCACACTACAGCAGGCTGCTCACAGCCACCTCCAGCCTGGCCTTCAACACCTCCAGGGATGAGGCTTCCACCACCTCCCTGGGCAACCTGTGCCAGTGTCTCACCACCCTCATGGGCAACAACTTCTCCCTAGCATCTAATCTGAATCTCCCCTCTAGCTTGGATCTATCCCCCAGTCCTATCACTCCCTCACACCCTAAGAAGTCCCTCCCCAGCTTTCTTGTAGCCCCCTTCAGATATTGAAAGGCCACAATAAGGTCTCCACTAGGGATGGGGGCAAAGCTTTGTGGTAAACTCTTGCTCAGTATTTATTCTTTTACCTGCATCTTGGGTAACTTGTAACAAGAGTTCAAAACACTTCATTTGTTGGAATTAAACTGCCCACCTGTACTGAAACTTCAGAGCAGTGGCAGCAGTTTTGCTTTGAGCTCACACTGGTGTGGTGCTTTTGTTCTTTAAATGGCTTGTGTGTGTTACACATGATATTTCATGGTGGTCTTTTTCGTGTCCAGAGTGTCCCTGGTCGTCACAGAAACAGTTGATGCTGGTTTGTTTGGGGAAGGCATTGTAGAGAGCTTGATACATGCTTGGGAGCATCTCCTTCTCCAGCCAAAGGTGGGTGCTGTGGATATCTGTGTGTACATGAGATTGATTCTGTACCAAACAAAGCAGCACAGAATCAGTCAGGTTGAAAGAGACCTCCAAGATCATTAAGTCCAACTGATTACCCAAGCCTAACTAATTAACTAGGCCATGGCACTAAGTGACTCATCCAGGCTTTTCTTAAACACCTCCAGGGATATCCACCCCACCACCTCCCTGGGCAGCCCATTCCAAGGGCAATCTCTCTTTCTGTGAAGAACTTCTTTCTAAGATCAAGCCTAAACTTCCCCCTGCACAGCTTGAGACTGTGTCCTCTTGTTGTGTTGCTGCTTGCCTGGGAGAAGCAACACATTTGCACACATTCACAGACTGGCTGAGGAGCAACTGACTGTGAATATTACCTGTTGGTGTTGCTCAAATAGGGTATCTGGATTGGTGTTTCTATCAGTTTGACTTTGGTGAAAGGCAGGGAGGCAGCTGCATGTGGTGGTGTAGTTTAAAGCAGGACAGATTGCTCTGTTGGCCCAAAAAGGGCAAAAGAGTAATAGTCACACAAATGGATTGGATAGTCATGGCAAGTTTGAATGGAAAAGCAATTCATGTACTGCAGAAACTACAAAGCAGAGTGGTGAGCATAGCCAAGCATATAAAGTTCAGAGAGATCCCCAATCTAAGCTTAATACACAAGTTCCTTTACACCAGACCAAAAAACACCAATACTCTCCTCCTCCCCACGTGGAGTTCACTAGAAACCCCAGGGCTCTTTCTTCCCCTCATGCTTCCCTGGAACTTCCTATGCCTCAACTTCCACCATGCCCCTTGTGCTGTCATTGGGCATTACCTAGCAGAGCCTGGCTCCATCCCCTGGGCACTCAACCCTGCACATCTTTATCAGCATGAATGAGGTCACCCTCAGGCTCTGCTTCTCTAAGCTACAGAGCCCTCAGCTCCCTCAGCCTCTCCTGATAAGGAAGATGTTCCACTTCATCTTTGTGGCTGTGTGCTGAACACTTTCAAGCTGAACTGGACACAATATTCCAGATGTGGCCTCCCCAGGGCAGAGTAGAGGGACAGGAGAACCTCTCTCACCCTACTAACCATACTCCTCCTAATCCACCCCAGAATGGCCTTGGCCACCAGAGCACATTGCTGGCTCATGGTCAACCTCCCATCCACCAGGCCCTTCAGGTCCTTTTCCCCTTCACTGCTCTCCAGCAGGTCAGTCCCCAACCTGTACTGCTGCATGGGGTTGTTCTTTCCCAGGTGCAAGACTCTACAGGTGCCCTTCTTGAACTTCATTCAATTTCTCCTTGCCCAACTCTCCAGCCTAAGTCTGGCTGCCTGGCAGCACAGCCCTCCTGTGTCAGCCACTCCACCCAGTTTTGTGTCATCAGCAAACTTGCTGCATGTACACTCTGTGCCCTCATCCAGGTCACTGATGAAGGTATTGAATAGTCCTGGGCCAGTACTGACCTCTGAGGGTCCACTAGATAGAGGCCTCCAACTAGACTCCATCCCATTGACCACAACTCTGTGACTTCTCTCTTTCAACCACCTCACTCCCTGATCATTCAGACCACACTGCCTCCCTTTAGTTGTGAGGATTGCTGTGGGAGACAGAAGTCTTACCTGTCTGGAAGCTTTTGTCTTGAATTGAAACTGATGACCTCAGGTGTGGGAGTGATGCATAAAGGATCATTGAGTCCAACCTAAGACCACCATGGCTGTTACAGAATTAACCAGGTTGGAAAAGACCTTTGAGATCATCGAGTCCAACCCAGCACCCAGCACCATCTCATCAATTAAACCATGGCACTGGGTAAAGGAAAGATCCTGGATGTTTCAGTGTGTTCTAACAGAATCCAAACATAAAAAACACTGTCAGAATTACACAGAGGAAGTAGGAGACAGATGATCAGTGCTGGGCCCCATCCTATTCAATATCTTTATTGATGGTCTGGATGAGGGGATGGAGTCCGTCAGCAGTAAATGTGCAGCTGACAGCAAGCTGGGGGCAGGAGTTGATCTGTTAGAGGGTAGGAGAGCTCTGCCAGGCTGGACAGATGGTCAGAGTCCAAGGGCAGGAGATGGAACACATGCAAGTGCCAGGGGCTGCACATTGGCCACAGCAACCCCAGGCAGTGCCACAGGCTGGGGACAGTGACTGAGAGCAGCCAGGCAGAGAGGGACCTGGGGGTACTGGTTGAATAAAAGCCAGTAGTGTGCCCAGGTGGTCAAGAAGGCCAATGGCATCTTGGCCTGGATCAGCAATAGTGTGGCCAGCAGGAGCAGGGAAGTCATTCTGGCCTGTGCTCAGCACTGGTTAGGCCACACCTTGAGTCCTGTGTCCAGTTCTGGGCTCCTCAGATTAGGAAAGATGTTGAGATGCTGGAAGGTGTCCAGAGAAGGGCAACAAAGCTGGGGAGGGGTTTGGAGCACAGCCCTGTGAGGAGAGGACTGAGGGAGCTGGGGTTGCTTAGCCTGGAGAAGAGGAGGCTCAGGGGAGACTTCTGCTCTCTACAACTTCCTGAAGGGAGGTTGTAGCCAGAGGGGATTGGTCTCTTCTCCCAGGCACCCAGCACTGAACAAGAGGACACAGTCTCAAGCTGTATCTAGGCTGGATGTGAGGAAGAAATTCTTCCCAGCAAGAGAGATTGGCCACTGGAATGAGCTGCCCAGGGAGGTGGTGGAGTCACCATCACTGGAAGTGTTTAAGAAGAGCCTGGATGAGGCACTTGGTGCCATGGTTTAGTTGATTAGATGGTGTTGAGTGATAGGTTGGACTTGATGATCTCAAAGGTCTTTTCCTGTTCTATTCAGGCTGATGTGTGGATATATTGATACACAGGGTTTCAGAAACTCCTGTGAAGGTTAGCTGGAATGCCAAAGACCTCAACCTTTACCAGTCATGAAGAACTGATTGCTGTTTTGGCTTTGATCTTGAGTGCTCCTGAACGCCTACCCCCGGGCTTTGCAGCGATAGCAGAAGCAGGTCCTGCCTCATGGCACGTCCTTGTTCATGTTTTCACAGCCTAAAAATCAAGATGCCAGTGCTGGAGACTATGGCAGAGTTATTCCTGCAAGTGCTACAGTGTTTGGGATGGCAGTAGAATGCAAAGAGATACGTAAGCATCACAGGTATGTTCCAACTCCAGCACACTTTGAACCTATCCTTGTTAGCTAGGAAGAGAGGCTCTGATGACCTCTTGCACCAAACAAGTTCTGCTCTCACCCTCCCCACACATTTTTCCAGGTTCTCTCTTGTGGTTTTATTCCCCCCCCCCCCCTCTTGTGTTTTATTTTCCCCCTCTTTGTGGTTCAGACTTTCTGGATCACTTCATCAGAAACTGCTGATGATCAGCTCTGCTGAAGAGAGGCCTTTACACATACTGTAGGCATTGACTAAAGACACACACTTCAGGGGGGGTGGAAAATCCTTAGCAGTAGAATTCTTAGTTCTGTATTGGAGGTTCTGGGGTTAACACTTGGCTCTTATTCTCATTTTGTCCTCTTTATGGTTGGCTCCATACCTCACCCTTTCAGAAGATGAGGGCAGGAGTAAAGCCTGAGTGGGTTTTTAAACCCCACCTTAGTGTTATCTCTCTGAATTTGTGCCTGGCCTGATTCTGAACTAGCAAGCAGCCTGATTTCCTTGAGGCCAGGTGTGACAGTACTGTGTCAGTTAGAATCAGAGAATGATTCTGAACTAGCAAGCAGCCTGATTTCCTTGAGGCCAGGTGTGACAGTACTGTGTCAGTTAGAATCAGAGAATGATTCTGAACTAGCAAGCAGCCTGATTTCCTTGAGGCCAGGTGTGACAGTACTGTGTCAGTTAGAATCAGAGAATGATTCTGAACTAGCAAGCAGCCTGATTTCCTTGAGGCCAGGTGTGACAGTACTGTGTCAGTTAGAATCAGAGAATGATTCTGAACTAGCAAGCAGCCTGATTTCCTTGAGGCCAGGTGTGACAGTACTGTGTCAGTTAGAATCAGAGAATGATTCTGAACTAGCAAGCAGCCGTGTCAGTTAGAATCAGAGAATGATTCTGAACTAGCAAGCAGCCTGATTTCCTTGAGGCCAGATTTGACAGTACTGTGTCAGTTAGAATCAGAGAATGATTCTGAACTAGCAAGCAGCCTGATTTCCTTGAGGCCAGGTTTGACAGTACTGTATCAGTTAGAATCAGAGAATGATTCTGAACTAGCATGCAGCCTGATTTCCTTGAGGCCAGGTTTGACAGTACTGTATCAGTTAGAATCAGAGAATGATTCTGAACTAGCATGCAGCCTGATTTCCTTGAGGCCAGGTGTGACAGTACTGTGTCAGTTAGAATCAGAGAATGATTCTGAACTAGCATGCAGCCTGATTTCTTTGAGGCCAGGTTTGACAGTACTGTGTCAGTTACAATCAGAGAATGGTCCAGGCTAGAAGGGACCTCCAAAGCTCATCCAGTCTCACCTCCCCACAGTCAGCAGGGACATCCCCAACTAGATCAGGCTGCCCAGGGCCTTGTTGAGCCTCACCTTGAGGATCTCCAAAATGGGGCCTCAATGACCTCCCTGGGCAACCTGTTCCAGTGTTCCCCCACTCTCATAGTAAAGAACTTCTTCCTGACATCCAATCTAAGTCTGCTCTTCACCAGCCTAAAGCCATTGCCCCTGGTCCTGTCCCTGCAGGCCTTTGCAAACAGTCTCTCTCCATCCTTCTGTGGGCCTCCTTCAGGTACTGGCAGGCTTCTATTAGGTCTCCTCAGAGCCTTCTCTTCTCCAGGCTGAACACCCCCAGCTCCCTCAGCCTGTCCTTGTAGCAGAGCTGTGCCAACCCCCTGATCATTTTTGTGGCCCTCCTCTGGACCCTCTCCATCAGGTCCATGTCCTTCCTACACTGAGGGCTCCAGATCTGGATGCAGTACTCCAGGTGAGGTCTCCCCAGAGCAGAGTAAAGTGGCAGAATCACCTCTCTGAATGTGCTGGCAACACATCTCTTGATGCAGCCCAGGTTATTAATTTTCCTTCCAGCCTTCTAGAGCAGTATCACTGTATGGTAATGGTCTCTGCCTTAACTTCATGTGTATTTTGGTTAGGATTAATCTTGTTGCAGACTGAAGAAAACACTTAACTTATCCATGAGCTTCAGTGTGCTGGGTGGAAAGGATTCAGGCTGCATCAGTGCTTTTGTACTGCAGTAGATGTGGACAGTCCAGAGAGAGAGAGAGAATTTCCTGTAGTAGATGGTCATAGAAGAGCTTTCTTGTAGGAGAAGTTAGTTTGTCATCAATTGGAAGATAGACTTTTAGCCTCAAAACGTGGCTGGGGGAGGGTTGCATTTTGAACAGAACATTTTTGCCTTTCCCAGGTATTCCTTTGCAGAACATAGACAGGAGGACAGTTAATAGTCCCTGACTTTGGGCTCCTGAATTAACAGCAGAGGTCTCTTCTGGGGAGGGGCAGTTCTTGAGAATTAAATGTAATTCTAGCCAAGTCTCTGGCCTTGACAAAGGATTCAGTTTCTAGGGGCAGCATTCAGTTGTGCCTCTTGAAAGTGAAGCTCATTCTCTGTGCTTTAGGGCTGCTCTGGACATGACAAAAACCTCACAGAGCTGGTTCATTATTCTTTAGTTTTTCTAGTCTTGCATTCTGCCTTTGAAAGCAGTGGTTAGGCCACACATTGAGTCCTGTGTCCAGTTCTGGACTCCTCAATTTAAGGAGGACATTGAGACACTTGAATGTGTCCAGAGAAGGGCAGTGAGGCTGGGGAGAGGTCTGCAGCACAGCCCTGTGAGGAGAGGCTGAGGGAGCTGGGGTTGCTTAGCCTGGAGAAGAGGAGGCTCAGGGGAGACCTTCTTGCTCTCTACAACTCCCTGAAAGGAGGCTGTAGCCAGGTGGGGGTTGGTCTCTTCTCCCAGGCACCCAGCACCAGAACAAGAGGACACAGTCTCAAGCTGTGCCAGGGGAGGTGCAGGCTGGAGCTGAGGAGAAAGTTCTTCCCAGCAAGAGGAATTTGTCACTGGAATGAGCTGCCCAGGGAGGTGGTGGAGTCACCATCCCTGGAGGTGTTCAAAAAAGGCTTGGATGTGGCACTTGGAGCCATGGTTTAGTTGTCAGGAGGTGTTAGGTATTGGGTAAGGGGTTGGACTTGATGATCTCAGAGGCCTTTCCATCCTGGTTGATTCAGTGATTCTATTCCTGGGAGGAATCTCCTTTGGGCCTCCCTGGCTTTTTTCCCCTTTCTTTTTGGTCAATTTATGTGAATTGTTATTTTTCTTTCCCTTTTATTCCCAGAGTGGAAGCACTGGAAGTTGCTGGTGTGTGCTTGTCAGGTGCAGTGCAGTTCTTCAGTCCAACTTACGCTTGTGCCGGCTCAGAGGAAACTGTTGAACCTTACACCACTGAGAAGCTCAGTCGTGTTCCTGGAGGCTACATCCCCCTGACAGAGCCCTGCCAAGTCATGACAATAGATTTCAATGATCTACAGGTAGTGACTTCTTTGACATCTTTTATAAGGTGTTGATCAGTTAGAGGGTAGAAGGGCTCTGCAGAGGGAACCTTGCCAGGCTGGACACATGGGCAGGGTCCAACAGGATGGCATTCAACAAGTCCAAGTGCCAGGTGCTGCACTTTGGCCACAACAACCCCATGCAGAGCTACAGGCTGGGGTTGGAGTGGCTGAGAGCTGTCAAACAGCAAGGGACCTGGGGGTGCTGATTAACATCAGATGGACATGAGCCTGCAGTGTGCCCAGGTGGCCAAGAAGGCCAATGGCATCCCTGGCCTGCATCAGGAATAGTGTGGCCAGCAGGAGCAGGGAAGTCATTGTGCCCCTGTACTCTGCATTGGTTAGGCCACACCTTGAGTCCTGTGTCCAGTTCTGGGCTTCTCAATTTAAGAAGGACATTGAGATTCTTGAACATGTCCAGAGAAGGGCAACGAGGCTGGGGAGGAGTCTGGGGCACAGCCCTGTGAGGAGAGGCTGAGGGAGCTGGGGTTGCTTAGCCTGGAGAAGAGGAGGCTCAGGGGAGACCTCCTTGCTCTCTCCAACTCCCTGAAGGGAGGTTGTAGCCAGGTGGGGGTTGGTCTCTTCTCCCAGGCAACCAGCACCAGAACAAGAGGACACAGTCTCAAGCTGCACCAGGGGAGGATTAGGCTGGAGGTGAGAAAATTCCTCACAGAGAGACTCGTTAGCCATTGGGATGTGCTGCCTGGGGAGGTGGTGGAGTCACCATCCCTGGAGGTGTTCAAGAGGGGATTGGACATGACACTTGGTGCCATGGTTTAGTAGTCATGAGGTCTGTGGTGACAGGTTGGACTTGATGATCCTTTGAGGTCTTTTCCAACCTTGTTGATTCTAGATGTTATGATTCTGAATAACCCATTTGCTGATCCAGAGAGCTCCATATCTTATTTGCTCTCTGGGTTCAGTTTCAGAACACTTCCCAAGTGCAGGGCTGCACTGAAGTCCTCTGCTGGTTTTTATAGCTGTCTGGTTGTGTGGTGAAGTGATTCTTCAGGTGGCAGCCTGTGAGGTTTAGAAGCTGGAGTTTCTTGTTTGTTTGGCAGAGTTTAGGGGACTAAACTGACTCAGCATGGGGCCAAACAGCTGCCAGCCTCAGTACAGGGAGAGAGAGGTAAAATGTAACCAACTCAAATAATTTACACAGTTGTAGAGCTGACTGAAGTTCACAGGCTCACAGGATGTTAGGGCTTGAAAGAGACCCCCAGAGATCATCAAGTCCACACACCACACTCCCCCCAACCCCCCAGCCAGAACAGGACTATAGAATCCAGTGCAGGTCACACAGGAATGCATCCAGATGGGTCTTGAAAGTCTCTAGAGAAGGAGACTCCACGACCTCTCTGGGCAGCCTGTGACCAGTGCTCTGTAACCCTCACAGTAAAGAAGTTCTTCCTCCTATTGAGGTGGAACCTCTTGTGCTGCAGTTCATATCCATTGCCCCTTGTCCCATCCCAGGGTGCAGGTGAGCAGAGCCTGTGCCCTAACTCTTCACCACTAGCCCTCAGATATTTATAGACTTTGATCAGATCCCCTCTCAGTCTTCTCCAACCTAAACAGCCCCAGGGCGCTCAGCCTCTCCTCACCAGGCAGTGCTTCAGTCCCTTCAGCATCCTTGTAGCCCTCTACTGGACTCTCTTCAGCAGATCTCTGTCCCTCTTGAAGTGGGGAGCCCAGAACTGGATGCAATATTCTAGGTGAGGTCTGACCAGAGCAGAGTAGAGGGGGAGGAGTCCCCCTCTATGAGGACAGACTGAAGGAGTTGGGGCTGTTCAGGCTGGAGAAGAGAAGGCTCCGAGGTGACCTCATTGTGGCCTTCCAGGATCTGAAGGGGGCCTACAAGAAGGCTGGGGAGGGACTTTTCAGGCTATCAGGGAGTGATAGGACTAGGGGGAATGGGATGAAGCTGGAGGTGGGGAGATTCAGGCTGGACATGAGGAGGAAGTTCTTCACCGTGAGGGTGGTGAAGGCCTGGAATGGGTTGTCCAGGGAGGTGGTTGAGGCCCCATCCCCTTGAGGTGTTTAAGCCCAGGCTGGATGAGGCTCTGGCCAGCCTGATCTAGTGTGGAGTGTCCCTGCCCATGGCAAGGGGGCTGGAACTGGATGATCCTTGTGGTCCCTTCCAACCCTGACTGAAACTATGAAACCTCCCTGGATCTGCTGGACACACTCCTACTAATACACCCCAGTCTTTCAGAAGCTCTTGAAGACAAGAGAGAAAGGATGTGTTAAACAAAACATCTGTAAGGGTAAAAGAAAGGAGATGAAGGAATGATTTTATCCTGTGCAGTCAGTTTGATTCCAGGCTTCAGCTCCTGTGGTCTCTTGCAGCGTTTGTGCCTTGGCACACTGCAATGTGCAGCATTATTCCCTGTGTTTTGCACAGGAGACATCTGTATGCTGAGACTGAATAAGGCAGGGACCTCAGTAACTCACAGCTGAGCTTGCTAAAAGGATGATACATCTGATCTCTGGTGTGTTTCTTGCTCATTGACCCGTGGTAAGGAGTTAGCATTGAGTCAGAGCTCAAAATGGATTCTGTTACATAAAATGAAATTATCCTTGGCTCCTGCTTGACCAGGATTTGCAACGTTTCTGAATCAATAGCTGCTCCTAGCTGGCTTGTCTGACATCACAAATGAAGTCAGACAAGGCTCTTCAGTGTGCTACTGGGAGCCATCTCTCTGTTGACCTAATGTTGCTTCTGCTTCCAGCATCAATAAGAAACTATTACTCATCTGAGAGATGGCAGCTCTTGAGCATCTGCCTGCTGGCAGACCTGTCAAGGTAACTTTAAAGGAAGGACAGTGTAACTCTTTAAACCATGATTCACAACTCCTGCTTTGAAGTTTCAGTAGAACTAATAGAGTGTTCCTGACCTTACTAAGGCTTTTGACACTCTCTCCCATAACATCCTTGTGAGCAAGCTCAGGAAATGTGGGATGGGAGAACAGACAGTGAAATGGGTTAGGAACTGGTTGCAGCGTAGAGTCCAAAGAGTGGTGGTCAACAGTGCCAAGTCCAGCTGGAGAGCTTTGGCTAGTGGAGTCCCCCAGGGATCAGTGTGGGGTCCAGCCTGTTCAACATCTTCATCAATGACTTGATGACAGAGTCTGCTCATCAAGTGTGCTGCAAATACTGAGCTAGGAAGCTTGGCTGATTTGCCTGAAGGCTGTGAGGCCTTTCAGAGACTTGGACGGACCGAGAGCTGGGCAGAGGGGAACCTGATGAGGTTCAAGCAGGATAAGTGCAGAGTCCTGCACCTGGGCAGGAAGACTAAACTGCAGCAGTACAGGTTAGGAGGTGATCTGCTGGAGAGCAGCCCTGTGGAGAAGGAGCTGGGAGTGCTGGTGGATAACAAGTTCTGCATGGGAGAGCAATGTGCCCTGGGGGCCAAGAAGGCCAATGGGATCCTGGGAGGCATTAAGAGGAGCGAGTCCAGCAGATCCAGGGAAGTTCTCCTCCTCCTCTAGTCTGCCTTGGTGAGACCTCACCTGGAATACTGCATCCAGTTCTGGGCTCTCCAGTTCAGGAGGGACAGGGATCTGCTGAAGAGAGTCCAAGGGAGGGCTACCAGGATGCTGAAGGGACTGGAGCAGTGTCTGGGGAGGAGAGGCTGAGTATCCTGGGGCTGTTTAGTCTGGAGAAGACTGAGAGGGGATCTGATCAAAGTCTGTAAACATCTGAGGGCTAGTGGTGAAGAGGGAGGGCACAGGCTCTGCTCATTTGCACCCTGGGACAGGACAAGGGGCAATGGATATAAACTCCAGCATAGGAGGTTCCACCTCAACATGAGGAGGAACTTCTTTATTGTGGGCTCACAGAGCCCTGGAGCAGGCTGCCCAGAGTGGTTGTGGAGTCTCCTTCTCTGGAGACTTTCAAGCCCCATCTGGATGCGTTCCTGTGTGACCTGCCCTGGATTCTATGGTCCTGCTCTGGCAGGGGGTTTGAACTCGGTGATCTCCAGAGGTCCCTTCCAACCCCCAACATCCTGTGATCCTGTGATGAAATGATAAGATATTATAAGTAAAAGGGGTGGGGGGGAAACAGTTGTAGATGAAGCTCAACCTGTGGGTTGTTATTTTTGCTTTGTTTTTGTTTTGTCATGGCCACTGGTGCCTGGATGTTCAGAAAAACGATCTGTGTTCCTTTGTTTGGAATAAACCCCCCCCTGCTGTGCTTACAAACAACAGCAGGATTACCTGCTGAAGGTTGAAATTCAGAGCAGAAATCCCTTTGGCCTTAGTGAAGCCATTTCAAAGACCTGCTTTCTGAACCTGGATCTCAAAGACTGAGGAGGTTGGTGTACTTATTCTGTGTGTGCTATCAACACCTAACATTGACAGAACAGAGAAAAAGGCTTCCAAGAGGCTTCAACAGTTTCACAGAGGGAGTTGCAGGGGGATTCAAAGACATCAGCCCAGGTCAGAGAAATAAGAAGTCAAAAAGGAAATAAGTATCTGAGTTATGCTGATGACTTTATGACTGCTAATACTATTAGCAGCAGCTCAGTTTCTCCTGTAATTACAGGCTACAGGACTTGCACCTTGCCAAGTGCTGCCTGTGTGCCTGTTTGCTTGGCAGCAGCTCAGTGCCACTGGGAGTGGAAGTGAGTGTTTACCTCAGCAGCCAGTGATTAAAGCTCAGTCTCCCTTTCAGGCCCTAAAGGAATTGTGCTCTTGCCAACAATTAGAGATATTTGCTCTACTTTCATAGTTTCATAGTTTCAGTTAGGGTTGGAAGGGACCACAAGGATCATCTAGTTCCAACCCCCCTGCCATGGCCAGGGACACTCTACACTAGATCAGGCTGGCCAGAGCCTCATCCAGCCTGGGCTTAAACACCTCCAGGGACAGGGCCTCAACCACCTCCCTGGACAACCCATTCCAGGGCCTCACCACCCTCACGGTGAAGAACTTCCTCCTTACATCCAGCCTGAATCTCCCCACCTCCAGCTTCATTCCATTCCCCTAGTCCTATCACTCCCTGATAGCCTGAGAAGTCCCTCCCCAGCCTTCTTGTAGCCCCCTTCAGATACTGGAAGGCCACAATGAGGTCACCTCGGAGCCTTCTCCAGACTGAACAGCCCCAACTCCCTCAGTCTGTCCTCACAGCAGAGGTGCTCCAGCCCTCTGCTCCTCCTCCTGGCCCTGCTCTGGACACCTTCCAGCACCTCCAGATCCCTCTTGTCATAGGGGCTCCAGAACTGGAGGCAGTCCTCCAGCTGGGGTCTCACCAGAGCTGAGTAGAGGGGGAGAATCCCCTCCCTTGCCCTGCTGGCCACACTTCTCCTGCTGCAGCCCAGGCTCTGATTGGCTTTCCGGGCTGCAAGTGCACCCTGAGAGCTCCTGTGAGCTTCTCCTCCCCCAGCACCCCCAAGGCTCTCTCCTCAGGGCTGCTCCCCAGGAGTTACTGTTGGGGGGAGTAGTTGAGAAGTTCTGGAGTATTTAGATCAAATATGTATATGTATCAAATACACCAGCCTGAATGCTTCTGTGATTCTGTTGGTGCCATCATGGATCAGTGCAGAAATATGGATGGGTTAGGGTAATAAAAGCTTCTTTTTTCCCTCCTTATGGAGCAAAACTCTCACACTTTTTATCTCTTTCCATTTTGGGCAGGAGCTGAAAAGCCTTGCTGCCAGAAAGCCATGGAAGCTCAGCCTGCCAGTCACTGAAGGAGGAATACTAGATGCTGTTGTGGTGTGGTTTGTGCTACAGCTTGATGATGAGCATGCTCTGTCTACAAGTCCTAGTGAGGAAACTTGCTGGGAGCAGGCAGTCTACCCTGTGCAGGGCTGCCTTGGTATGTCCTCTGCATTTTCTTCTTGTCATTATCTTGCTTTCCTTTTGTGTTTGAGCTACTTAAGTTATAACCTCAGCCCCTGTGCTCAGCACTGGTTAGGCCACACCTTGTGTCCCGTGTCCTGTTCTGGGCTCCTCAATTTAAGAAGGACATTGAGACACTTGGAACATGTCCAGAGAAGGGCAACGAGGCTGGGGAGGGGTCTGGAGCACAGCCCTGTGAGGAGAGGCTGAGGGAGCTGGGGTTGCTTAGCCTGGAGAAGAGGAGGCTCAGGGGAGACCTTCTTGCTCTCTCCAACTCCCTGAAGGGAGGTTGTGGCCAGGTGGGGTTGGTCTCTTCTCCCAGGCAGCCAGCACCAGAACAAGAGGACACAGTCTCAAGCTGCACTAGGGGAAGTTTAGGCTGGAGGTGAGGAGAAAGTTTTGCACAGAAAGAGTAATTGGCCACTTGAATGAGCTGCCTAGGGAGGTGGTGGAATCCCTGTCCCTGCAGGTGTTCAAGAGGGGATTGGATGTGGCACTTGGAGCCATGGTTTAGTTCTCAGGAGGTTTTAGGTATTAGGTCATAGGTTGGACTTGATGATCTCTGAGGTCTTTTCCAACGTGGTTGATTCTATTCTCTGATTCCTGATCATGTGTCTGGGCTGTAGTGCCCAGTCCCTGCATCTGGGGTTGTCCATGGACCTCTGCTCTGCAGCAGACAAGGGACCTGCTGAAGGGCTGGGGGAACATTTTTCATTCAGAGTTTCCTTTTCATTTTTCTCCACTGAACTAAATGCATTGTGGAGCAAATCCAAACAGTGGGGCTGCTGGCTGGCCTGACTTAGCCAAAATGTGACTGAGGAAAGGTGGGGGAGGCAAAGTAGGAACTGCTGACTGCTACAGAAACCAAACTAAATGTTCCTGCTCTGCCCTCACCCCCGGTTTGGACTTGGCTTAAACGCTGTTGCCCACTGACACGTGGTGGCAGTGTCCTTCCCAGCAGCCTCCACTCTCCATTCACCTGTTTTCTCCTCTTCCATAGAACCTTGGGAGTCTCTTGAGTTGGAAAGGATCCATAAGGGGTCTGACTCCCTGCTCCTCACAGGACTACCTCAAACTGATCATGAGACTCAGAGCATTGTCCAGATGCTCCTTGAACTCTGGCAGGCTTGGTGCTGTCACCACTTCCCTGGGGAGCCTGGGCCTGTGGCTGACCACTCTCAGTGAAGAACCTTTTCCTGATGTCCAGTCTGACCTTCCCCTGATGCAGCTTCATTCCATTTCCCTGTGTGCTGTTGCTGGCCACCAGAGAGATCAGCACCTGCCTCTCTGCTGCCCACCTTGAGGAAGGTGTAGACTGCAATGATGTCTCCCTCAGCCTTGTCATCTCCATACTGAACAAACCAAGTGACCATGGCTGCTCCTCATAAATGTTCTCCTTGATATCTCTTACTGTCTTAGTCACTCTCCTCTGAACTCTCTAGTACTCTGCTCTGGTGAGACCTCAGCTGGAGTACTGCATCCAGGTCTGGAGCCCTCAATGTAGGAAGGACATGGACATGATGGAGCAGGTTCAGAGAAGGGCCATGAGAATCATCAAGGTGTTGGAACACCTGTGCTGTGAGGACAGGCTGAGGGAGCTGGGGTTGTTCAGTCTGGAGAAGAGAAGGCTCCAGGGAGACCTTAGAGGATGCTCCCAGTACCTGAAGAGGCTACAAGAAGGATGGAGAGAGACTATTGGCAAAGGCCTGCAGGGACAGGACGAGGGGCAATGGCTTCAGACTGGAGAAGGGCAAACTTAGATTGGATATCAGGAAAGAAGCTCTTTGCTGTGAGGGTGGTGGAACACTGGAGCAGCTTGCCTGGGGAGGTGATTGAGGCCTCTTCCCTGGAGGTACTCAGGGTGAGGCTTGATAAGGCTCTGGGCAGCCTGATCTAGTTGGGGATGTTCCTGCTGGCTGTGGGGAAGTTGGACTGGATGACCTTTGGAGGTCCTTTCCAGCCCAGCCCATTCGAGTTTGATATCCTTCTTATATTGTGGTGCCCAGCAGGGGCAGCTGTGCCCTAGGCTGACTCAACTGAAGAGCATAGGGGAGGGAAGAGCCTCTTGTAGCCTATGTGGCCATTGAAAGCTGTGTTTGTCAAACCCCACAGCAGTTCTGTTCTGCAATTCTGGTCTGTGTCAGTGGATTCACCTCCACAGAACATACACAGAGAGCATCCAAAGACTAGCATAGATGTGCCAGTGAACTGGAGCTGTTGTTTTCCATGCAGCTGCAAATCTGTCTCTAGGAGGTCCTAAAATCTCAATCTTGAGTGTTTAGCATTTTAAAGCACACCCAATTTCTTTCCCAGTGTGGTTCTGTCTGCTCTGCTGTTGAGAGAGCACTTAAAGTACTACCTCTTTATCACAAAAAGGCATAGTTGGAGGAGAAATGGATTCACTGGGTGTGGGGCAGTTTAAGGCAAATGTTAGTGTGAATCACAGGTTTCAGCTTCTGGGTTCCAGGCTAGAGGAATTCTTTCATCCACAGCAGTAAAAACTCAGGAAGTGAGGCAGTGTTGGGGTGTTTTGAAGCACTGTGTGGCTGCCTCTCTGTCAAGTAACTGATGTGACTTGTTTGTGCTGTTTGGCCAAGATTATTCTGTGAAGGCTGGAGATACTGTGGTGATGGAGGTGTGCTGCCAAGACTGCTACCTGAAGATCCAGAAGATTTCTTCTTTGCCTCCAGAGTGTGGGATGGACTTCGGTGACAGAGACGACCTGCTGAGTTTGGGCAATGAGGCTGAGTTGTGTAATGCCCTGGCTGGGCTACAGACAACCAGCAAACAGGATGGCAGCAGTCAAGTGTGTGTGTTGGAATCTACAGAAATAGCCCTGCTGAATGATATCCCCTACCATGAATGCTTTAAAGCTGCCATGGGCAAAGTGCTGCTGTCACTGAGTCCGGGTAAGGACTTGCAGTCCATGGACGTTGATGGGCATGGCAGCCAGGTGAACTTCCCAGAGAGTCAAAGCAAGGGCTCTCCAGATGAGATTCCTGATCCTCTGTACATTCTGGATGTATCTGAAGGCTTCTCCATCCTGCCAATTATAGCTGGCAAACTTGGACCAGTTAGAGCCTACAGTTCTGTGGAGAAGGAACAGCATCAGGCAGCACTTAATGCCATTGCAGAAGCTAACCAGTTCCCTAAGGAAACCTTAGAGTTTTGGCTCAGCCACTTAGAAGATGAAAGTGTTGTGCTACAGAGACCCAAATCAGACAAACTGTGGAGTATCATCATTCTGGATGTTATAGAGACATCAGGCTTGATCCAGCAGGAGGTGATGGAAAAAGCTGCAATATCCAGGTGCAGTATAAATGGACAAAAAGTATTCCTAGGAACCTATAATTAATCTGAGAGCTTTTGCAAGCTGCCCAGGGAGGTGGTGGAAGCCTCATGCCTGGAGGTTTTCAAGTCCAGGCTGGATGTGGCTCTGAACAACCTGATCTTGTGTGAGGTGTCCCTGTCTATGGCAGGGGAGTTGGAACTGGATTGATCCTTGAAGTCCTTTCCAACCCTAACAATTCTATGATTCTGCACATTTTTTTTCCTTCCAGCTCCCAAAATCCTGCTCTGTTGGTTCTATAGAGCAGCAGGAGTTCACTTTCTGAGGGGGTTGAACCCACAGAGTGCTTGTGGTGTCACCACTGTATATGTGTGTACATATATGTATCTTACTGTCAAGACTCTGCTTTTGTGGGCTTGTTTGTCTTTTGTAGGTGAGGATATTGCTTGGTCTGGAGCAGGGTTAGGAAAACCCAGATCCAAAGTGTTGTTGGAACTTACTGGTTCTACAGGAGAAACACAAGGTGTTGGAACAGCTGAGGAGGCAGCAACAAAGCTCCCACTTACCCCTGGCAGGGTGGGTGGGAAGGAATGCAAAGCAGGAGAAATAAAGTAAGGGAAATAGGTAACAAAGTAAATGTGAAAGGGATTTGTGCCCTTCTGTGGTGCTAGGGAACCTTCTCTGTTGGTCCTCATGCTTAGTGATGGCAGTGTGTTGGAGGTGATGTCTGTTCCTTGCCTTTCTTGAGTTCTGAGTGAATCCTTGGATGACTTCAGAGATGTTTTTTTTTGCTGTAAGAACAAATGGGAGATGACTTTTTGTCATAAGCAGACTCAAATCTGTTGGCACAGAAGTGCATCCAGTAATGCACCACTCAGCTACCCCATTCCAGTGAGAAGAGGCCTGCTGTGGGAAAAGGAAACCTAAAGCAGTCTGTGGTGAAAGGGAGGTGTTTGTGCCAAGTGCAAGCTTCTCTGCTGTTGCTGCTCTCAGCAGTGAGATGTTCTGTAGCAAGAGACCAAGCAAAGCTCAGATGTTTATTCAGGACAAATGCTGCCTCCTGGATTGCATCAGCTTTAGGTAAACACTTCAAGAAGGGTGACTTAACCCCAGCAGGTTTTGTTTCCCTATGGATATGCTGCCCCCTTAACCAGTGCCCCTCACAGCATGACCTTCCTGCCTGCCACTCTTGTTAAGCATTTCTGCCACTCCTTCAGCATTACATGCTGGTGCTAGGAATAAATCCCATTGGCTTCACCTTGAACTAGCTCTGTTTCCAGAGTAAAGATGAGTTGGTTCCATAGGTCCAGTATCATTTGAGTGTTCCTGGTTTGCCTGGCAGATAGGATCCACCCCAAACCCTTGTGAGGCACTGGGCTTCAGAGGGTGAGAGGGAGTGTGCCTTCCTCACATGGACTCAATGTCCCTTCCCTACTCTTGAAGGGCTTGCTCCAGAGGTGAAATCTCTCTCCCTTTACAGATGTCTGCTTCACAGTGGAGGGAAGATTTTCCCACAGTATGTGTTGGTCTATGGGATGCTTGTAGAGTCTGAGTCTCTGCTACTGGAGAGTGCTGTCCAAGGATCAGAACCAACTCTGGGCTTTAATGTAGCCCCTTTCATCAACCAGTTCAAGGTAGGAGGGCACTGGGTCTCTTCCAGGCACTCTGCAGCTGTCTAGATGTTTCCTTTTGGTGTGAACTGCAACAAAATCCTGAAGAGGTGAAACTTCTTCATATTGATAAAGTATCTTAAGGGGCCCTACAAGAAAGCTGGGGAGGGACTTTTTAGGGTGTCGGGGAGTGACAGGACTGGGGGGAGATGGGAAAAAAAAAGGGGTAGATTCAGATTGGATGTTAGGAAGAAGCTCTTCCCCATGAGGGTGGTGAGATACTGGCAAAGGTTGCCCAGGGAGGTGGTGGAAGTCTCATCCCTGGAGGTGTTGAAGGCCAGGCTGCATGTGGCTGTGAGTAACCTGCTCTAGTGTGAGGTGTCCCTGCCCATGGTAGGGGGGGTTGGAACTAGATGATCTGTGGGGTCCCTTCCAACCCTGACAATTCTATGATTCTATTGAGAAGTTTATGTGACCAGAGAGGAAACTTAAGCTAAGCTTAAATGGGTTCCATTTATTAGAGAACTGGTGTGGGAGTTTTGTCTGAGTGATGGAAGATAGCTGCAGTGGTCCTGTGCTGTCCTTCATCACCTTGTATCCCAACAGCCACCCTTCTGAAGGCTGTATTTTGCATTTGGGCTGCCTCTGGCAGGCATTGCAGTTGTTCCTCAAAACTTTGGCATTATGCTGAAGCCTGTTTTAACTTTGCTCTAGCTGCTGCTGCCTAAAGGTGTGGTTTACACCCTCAGGTACCTGTTCGTGTGTATTTGGATCTCTCCACCTTACCCTGTCTACCCTTGAGTGAGCCAGCAGAGCTTTTAAGGCTGGATCTCATGAACCCCCCTGCTGAACAGCTCCAGCAGGGAAGTGAAGGTGAGTTGGTCATACATGAAGTTCCAAGGGAGCTCAGCTACTGCTCTCCAGAGCTGCTCCCTAACTGCTTACCTTGGCTGGAAACTTCCATACAGAATTCACTTGTCTGTATCTTACATAGGCAGGGGCTTGAGTGCTGGATCAGGCCCTTGAGTCACAACCCTGTGACTGCTCCAGGCTTGGGGCAGGGTGGCTGGAAAGCTGCCCAGCAGGGAGAGACCCGGGGGTGGTGGCAGCAGCCAGCTGAACGTGAGCCAATGCGTGCTCAGGTGACCAAGAAGGTCACCAGCATCCTGGCCTGGGTCAGGGAGAGTGGTCCCAGCAGGACCAGGGCAGTCCTCCTGTACTTGGCACTGGTGAGGCCACACCTTGAGTACTGGAGTCAGTTTGGGGGGCCTTCACTAGAAGAGCAGCAGGGTCCAGAGAATGACAGTGAAGCTGGTGAAAGGTCTGGAGGAGCAGCTGAGGGAACTAGAGTTGGAAGAGGCTGCTGGGTGACCTTGCTCCCTCCAACTACCTAATAGGAGGCCAAAGCCATTCTCCCTACTATCAATTGACAGGAGGAGAGGAAATGGCCTCAAGTTGCCCCAAAGTTGGACAGTGAGAACCCTTTCAGTCAAGGAGTTTCTGCTACAGCCTGGCACAGGTGGACCAGGGAGGTGGTTGAATGCCCATCCCTGGAGCTGTTTCCAAGAGGCAGAGATGTGCTGAGAGCCATGGTTTAGTCCCAGCCTTGGTAGAGTTAATAGAATGGTTGGACTGGGTGATCCTGAAGGCCTTTTATTTGCCTCTAGGATTCTGTGTTGTTATGGAAGGGGTTAAAATGTCTTGAACTCTTTTGGTATACTGCTTTGCAAAGGGTGGCACTGATCACTGTTTCAAATGGTTTTAGGTACAAATTTGTAAGTCTGGCCGAGTCACTGCCATTCCCTTCTGGTATCACATCCACCTAGATGAAGACCACAGCTTGAATACATCTGAGGAGTCATCCCACTGGAAACAAGCTGCAGTTGTTCTGGATGAGCCCATCCCCGTGGAGGTTGGAGAGGAGCTGGTGCTGGAGGTTCAGCACCACAAAAGCAATCTCAGCATCACAGTCAAGCGGTGACCCCTGAGGTGGTGCAGCCCCTGTGCAGGACCTGACTCTTCCTACCAGCACTGCTGCTCATTTGTATTAAAAGCCTACATTTTATCTATGGATCCAAGAGGCTGTTTTGTGGCTTTGAGAGTAGAGACTTGGGTTCCACTGCTGGCCTGTAAATTGTCAGGGGAGCAAGGAGGTGATTGGTAGCTATTGGAGTGACCACAGCAGTGGGACAGACTTCTGCTCCTGTCACAATTCCATTTTCAGTACAAGCCTTGAAACACTGCAAGGCCAAGCTCTGGTACCAGTTCCACTTAAGCTCCCTCTCTGCCATGAAGAGGGCAGTGGTTGTTCCCCATGGCGCTTGCCCTCCATGACGCTTGCCCTCCACTTCCTGCAGCGGTAAAATCGAACCAAGAGAAGGTGAACAGTTTAAATAAAATCTTTAATGGCTTATTTACAACAAAGGCAATGAGTTGGCATATTGAAAAATCTCTGTTTGTTTGTTTGTTTTTCCACTTTCCCCACTAACTTCAGGTACAGCCAGGCCAGAGTCAGCTCTCACCTCTGCAGCCTAGTGAGTAAGGCGCCGTATTTACATCACACTAGTACTGCCAAAGAAGCACTTCAGATGACAGCCAGAGGGTTAAAACAGTGATCCTGCACATGCTGACAATGCTGCAGCTTCAAATGTCACTTAAAAGTCAGTGCTCTACAGGTTGGGGGTCTGCTGCTGCCAGATTGCACACATGCAAGAGGAGTTAATCAGGTAATGGGCTAAAACAACATCCCTCTGAGTCTTGTCAGGCTTTGCAAAGTAACATTGACACAAGTTTCCTCCTTCTTGGACTGAAATCTAAATGATTAACTCCAGGATTAGACTAGCTACTTGCTTTTACCTTTGTAAAGGTCTTCTCTGGGGCGGGGGGGGGGGGGGGGGGGTCAGGAAAGTAATCATCAACCATCACATTTGCCTCCAGCCTCTACTAGAAGCATACCACAATAACCACACAAACACAGCTGTATGAAGACAGTACTACAGACAAGATGTTAAGATCTTCTGCTTTAACAGCTTAAAAATAACTTAAGTGTTAAAGAATTTACTTGCAGCCCAAAATAAAGAAATCCAGTTTGTTTCCCACTCCCTCTCTGTCCTTCAGTCTCCTCCTTCACCACCTCTTTGAAGGCAGTAACTGTTGCTCCTCTTTTAGAAGGATAGGAAGAAGGTCAAGTGTAGTGTATCAATCCAAAACTTAATGTCCTGGCTGTCTTCTCAGAGAGTAAAAGACTTAAAGATGATGAGCTACAAGGACAAGAGCTACACCAACTGTTTGCTCTGGGCATGGAATTGTACAGCAAGGCCTGCAGGGAATGCTTTCGTTGTAGGGATTCTTTGCTGAGGCTCTGTAAGAATTAGCTTGGTCAAGGGAGCTTGTTTAGCTGTGCAGGGAAGGGTAGAAGATGGCATCTGTACAGAAGTTAACCATTTCAGCACTACATTAGGGAAGTCACCATCATAAAGAGGACAGCTGAAGCTGGTACAAACACCTTTTGCTCCTGCCCTCCTTAAATTACATTCTTCAAATTAAGTGTTCCCATTGCTAGTAGTACTTACACTTCAGTTTCTGGAGAGCAGAGCACTTCTGTGTTCATACAAGCCAGTGTAACTCTGAGGTGATGTCCAAGTGTTGAGCAGTTGGAGTTGACTCCCCTGTCAGCAGAACCCTTTACAGTGTGCGTGGTTTATACTCCTGGGCTACTGAGACACATCCCTTAGAGAGTCAGAATACAGCTGTTGGGCACAGCCACGTCCTCAGGTTCCTGTCTCTGCCTTCCCAAGCTTTCCAACTTCCATCACCAGCAGTTAACAGAACACCTGTAGCAAGGAAAAACCAGACTGCTGGACACATCCAAAGGCCAGATGAATCTAGCTGTGATCCAGAGCTTTCCCTGATGACTTGTGCTCCAGCCTGGGTGACTCCTCAGCATCCCCAACAGCAGAGGCGTTGTAGATGCCATCGACTGCAGGGGCTGTCGTCGGTGTGGTCAGAGGTGTTACAGTGTGTCCAAACCCCTGATAGTGACCCATGGGTGAAGATGGCATTGAAGAAGCATCAGAAATTGGGTCTTGGGTAGATGAGGACAGTAAACTTGTATGCTCATTTTGTTCATGATCCTCTGCAAAAAACATTTTCCTTGGCTGGCCCAGGACTGTCCTTCCTAGAAGGATGTCAAAGGAAAAGACTTCTTACTACTTCCAGCACTACACCAAGGTCTTTGAAACACACAACTCAAACAGTCATGTCCCTGAGGATAAGTTTTGTTTGTTTTAATAGATAAAAGGATATCTTTCCATTAAAAAACCCAACCAAACATCCAACCCAACAACAAACCCAACCCATCACTCTCTTGATCTGAAACCTACCCTGAGATGTAGCTGTTTAAAAGAAGTGTAAAACAGAGTCTAATAAATCAGTCAGGAGTTCTGGAAAGAGAGCATAGTGCCAGATAAACCATGAAATCCTACAGGGATGCAGCAGCCAATAATTTGGTCTGGAATGCTCTTGAGAGGGGGCTGACTGCAAAATGAAGCTGGAAATGCAGAGGCTGTTAGAAGATGACACAAATCTGTCTGTTCCTTACCCACGTTCCGAACCTGCTCGGATATGTCTGCCCTTAGATCAGAGACGTCCCACATGGCAAGGAAGGAGTCGAAGCAGGACCCTTCTTCAGCTTCCTGAACATAAGGTTTGTAGGAAAAGCTGTAGTGATGTGCAATAGCAGCCAGGAACATCTCAACACAAATAATAAAATCCTGCAAGGAGAGAGACACACTGACTCAGTACTTAACCCTTCTGAGCTGGAGAAAATTAGCTTCTGGGTTTCTCCTACAGCTGACAGACTGTGCCTTGGGATACTGCCATCAGCTGCTTTTTCCACCAGAGGCAGAATATTCTTGGCAGGCTTCAGAGAGCACAAACACATGGGAATCAGTCCTTCCCTGATGGGCTGGCATGCTGGAAGCTCAACAAGCAGTAACTGTGCAAGAAGGAAGGCAAGGACACCCAACTGCTGCGTTCACCTCAGGCACCTTCTGCCTCAGATGCAGAAGCCTTGAGCAGGAAACTTGGGGCTACTGGCTGAAACTTAGCCCAACTTACAATAAACTCAGTGCTTATCAGCCTGTCTCAATTCAAGAGACTATGACAGCATTTGCTTGAGATCAGCTACGTCACCTTACATAGAGCCACTGCTCCTAGGAAGTGATTCTCTGCTCCTACCTGTAGGCCTGTAGCCACGGCTTCCACACTCTGCCACTCCCAGGTGTGCTTCTCAGAAATGACACCAACTTTCACCAGCAATGCAATGAGCACAGCTTGCCTGGAAAGATTGTTAGTGGTATTACTAGAGCAGCAAGCAAACCTGGTACACAAGAGCTGTTCCTCTGTGTGTGTGTGTACAGATGTACACAGGAGAGTTGCAGAGGAACTTTTGACAAAGGGAGGGAGAGACAAGAGGAGGGGTGATGGCTTCCAGCTGGAAGAAGCTGGCTTTAGATTAGACATTAGGAGGAAATTCTTGCCTGTGAGGGTGGTGAGGCACTGGAACCCAGAGAAGCTGCAAGCCTGGAAGTGTTGAAAGCCAGGCTGGATGGGGCCTTGAGCAGCCTGGGCTAGTAAGAGGTGTCCCTGCCCACAACAGGGTGGTTGGAAGTGGATGATCTTTAAGGTCCCTTCCAACCCAACCATTCTAAGAATCTTACCAAGACTTCTTGATAAGAAGTCTAAGAATCTTATCAAGGCCTTACTGTTTATATATTCACATTTGAAAAGGAGGAACACAGACTCAAAGAGAGATGTAATTGATTCATGGCCCTAGAGAGCAGCTTCTTGTTCCAGTTACTAGAACAAGTTGCTTCTCTCTCAGGGCATCCGGGCAGCCCACAGTGATGTTCAGCCAGTCAAATGCCCTTGCTCATAAGCAGTCAAGTGTGAGCAATGCATTTAAACAGCTCTTTATAGAGAAGTAGAGCAAGTTACTTTGAAAAATAAAGTGGTGGTTTGTCCTTTTTTTTTTTAAAAACTTTAAAAATCTAAATATTTTTGATTTTAAAGTAACTGCAAGTGAAGATAGCAATCCCACCTTACAAAACAGCAAGCCTAAAAATCACAGAATCAACCAGGTTGGAAAAGGCCTCAGAGATCATCAAGTCCAACCTATTACCCAATACCTAACACCTCCTGACAACTAAACCATGGCTTCGAGTGCCACATCCAAGCCTTTCTTCAACACCTCCAGGGACAGGGAGTCCACCACCTCCCTGGGCAGCTCATTCCCATGGCAAATTACTCTTTCTGCACCTTGAGCCCAAACTTCCCCTGGTGCAGCTTGAGACTTGTGTCCTCTTGTTCTGCCACTGGTTGCCTGGGAGAAGAGACCAGCCCCTACCTGGCTACAGCCTCCTTCAGGTAGTTGTAGAGAGCAAGAAGGTCTCCCCTGAGCATCCTCTTCTCCAGGCTGGTGTTTAACCCCCAGCTCCCTCAGCCTCTCCTCATAGGGCTTGTGCTCAAGACCCCTCCCCAGCCTCATTGCCCTTCTCTGGACATGTTTCAGTATTACAATGTCTTTAGATCAAGGGGCCCAAAACTGGACACAGGACTCAAGGTGTGGCCTAACCAGTGCTGAGTACAGGGCAGAATGACCTCCCTGCTCCTGCTGGCCACACTATTCCTGCCATTGGCCTTCTTGGTCAGCTGGGCACACTGCTGGCTCATGTTCAGCTGCTGTTAACCAGTACCCCCAAGTCCCTGTCTGCTTCTGCTCTCCAGCTACTCTGACCCCAGCCTGTAGCACTGCCTGGAGTTGTTGTGGCCGAAGTGCAGCACCTGGCACTTGGACTTGTTGAATGCCATCCTGTTGGACTCTGCCCATCTGTCCAGCCTGGCAAGGTCCCTCTGCAGAGCCTCTAACAGATCAACACCTGCCCCTAGCTTGGTGTCATCTGCAAACTTACCAATGGTAGACTATCTCCCCATCCAGATCATCAATAAGAACCCATCTCAAGGGAAGATGCCTGCTGTGTGCTACATATCAGTGCCCTTTTCCTCGCCCAGCGCTTCACTAAGCTTATGGGGTCAGCATTTTGAGGCTTCTAACCTCCTGAACAAATCTAGCCTTTTTAGTTCCTTTATGATCTACCCTGAGAACAAGCAGCAGGGAGGAAATAATTAACTTACCAGAAAGAAACAAAAACGACCATCTTCACACAAAGGAACTTGCCAACAGGTTGGATGGGGTTCAGCTCCTCACGCAGCACTTTGTAAAACAGCACCAGACAATACATGGCAAACTAAAAGGGAAAAAATAAAGGAGGAAGACAAGCTTTCAAAGCCTTGGTTGTGAGGGAGCTGTTCTGCAGCATCTCTTCAGTTAAAAGAAGGTGTTACAGAACCACAGAAACAGTCAGGTTGGAAAAGACCCTCGGGATCGCCAAGTCCAACCATTAACCCTACTCTACATGGCTCACCCCTAAACCATATCCCCAAGCACCACATCCAAACCACCCTTAAATACATCCAAGGTTGGTGAATCCACCACTTCCCTGGGCAGCACACTCCAATTCCTGACCACTCTTTCCCTAAAAATATGTTTCCTTATGCCCAGTCTAAACCTACCTATGGCTTGAGGCCATTCCCTCTTGTTCAGTCACTAATTACCTGTGAGAAGAGACCAGCACCAGCCTCTCCACAATGTCAGGTAGTTGTGGACAGCAATGAAGTCTCCCCTCAGCCTCCTCTTTTTCAAACTAGCCATCCCCAGCTCCTTAAGTTGCTCTTCATCAGATTTATTCTCCAGGCCCTTCCTCAGCTTCCCTGCCCTCCTCTGCACTGGCTCCAGCACCTCCACATCTCTTTGGTATTGAGGTGCCCAAAACTGGACACAATACTCCAGGTGTGGCCTCCCCAGAGCTGAGTACAAAAGGACAATCACCTTCCCTGCTCCTGCTGGACACAGCATTTCTAATCCCAACCAGGATGCCATTGGCTTTCTTGGCCACCAGGGCACACTGCTGGCTCTTATTCAGCTGCTTGTTGATTACAGTACCAGACAAAAAGGCTCTGCATTTATGGAACCTTTGCCTTACTGGTTTTATTTTTGCCTGAAACTGTGCTTCTGAAATGCATGGCATCAGCAGACATTTGCTGAGGTCATCTGGATACACTAAAAGCAAAGCACAGGGAGGTCCCATAAAAATCTTTTCATTGCCAGGCACATCTCTAGAGAAAATAGCATCAAAAGCACTTTGTGTTCTTTCAGGCTTCTATTAAGAACACCTCAGATGTTCCCTCTGTATGAGATGAAGCAATGAATGCAATCTTCACTGCAAATCTGAACCACCTCCCTATGAAGGACAACTGCCAGCAGCTGAACTAATGTGCAGTCAAGCCCAAGGACTTCTCTCCCCTTTCCTGACATTCTCCTAGCTTCTTATCAGGTCTCTTTAATCAGTCACAAACCAGGACATGCAGAAGTATGTGCTGCTGCTAGGACTGCTGCTCCAGCTCCTTCCCCAGCAGTTACCCTTTCCAAATCTGTTCTGACTCCTGCTGTTACCATGAGAAGGAAGAAGCTTGGATGCTGCAAGGCTGAGCAGCAAGGAGCTGCTGCTTTCTCCCCTTCCAGTAGCTTCTGTGTAATGTGGGTGAAGCAGAAAATGCTTCCCCTGCATTCCCTGCAAGCCACTAAATGCAATCCCTGACCTCCCAAGTGGAGCTTTCAGGTGTGGGTGCCGACATCATCTGGCTGCTGAACCAACACCACAAGGTGTTGGGCACTCCACTGTATGCACCACTTCCATTTTCTCCTGTGTTACAGTTTGAAGGGAGAACTTTAGCCTAGTCCCTGACTGCAAAGACTGAAACTAAACTAAATGACCATTGGATGCAAAAGGAAAACAATGATAAGGTCAATAGAATTCATTGCCTTGCTAATGGGGACATAGAGGAGGCATAAACAGTTCTTGCTCTTTCTTCTTCTGTCACTTCTGCTAGCAGCTTCTCTCTCTCCCCCACAGCCTTGCCAGGGGATCTCTGCTTTGACTACTGTGTGAGGTAGCAGGAAGGAGGGAGGAGGGGAAGAGGTGGTGAACAGGTCCCCTGGATCCATCCAGAGGGCTCTGAGGTGTTTCTGTCTTTAGAAATTGTATCTCTATATTGTACACATATTGTGTATCTTCTACATATTCATTGCACTCCACATTTCTAGGTTTTAGTTTGCTTGTAGGTAGAGCTTCATTTGCTTCCATCCCAAACTGAGCTAAGTCTGGCAGTTTTATTTTGGGGCTAGTTTTCTCCAAATGAGCCGGGGGGGGGTAATTTCAACCCACCACATCCTGTCAATGCTGTTACCACCCAGCTTTCTACCAGCATTTTTAAGACAGCCACTATTGTGAGGAAGCTGCCAGGGTGGGTGAAATCATCTTTTCCACAGAGGGGCACAGCTCTGGCTGTGGAGGAGCACAGCTGTGGCTCTTAAAATGCCTGGGCCATGCCACCTCCCCCATCAAACAGTTTGGGATAGAGAGGTGAGGCACTCCACTGCTCTGTGGAGCTTTGTAGTAAAAACAATGAAGTTTTAGAGGATCATTTTCAAGTACATTTTCAAAGGAATGAAGCTGGAGGTGGGGAGATTCAGGCTAGATGTGAGGAGGAAGTTCTTCACCATGAGAGTGGTGAAGCCCTGGAATGGGTTGTCCAGGGAGGTGGTTGAGGCCCCGTCCCTTGAGGTCTTTAAGCCCCAGGCTGGATGAGGCTCTGGCCAGCCTGATCTAGTGTAGAGTGTCCCTGCCCATGGCAGGGGGGTTGGAACTAGATGATCCTTGTGGTCCCTTCCAACCCTCACTGAAACTATGAAACTACTTAACAGCTACCAACTTTGGCTTACAGGGGGAACTATTCTACCCATAAGAGTGACCAGACATCAAGACAATTATTGCCTGAAGGTCACACAGAAGATGCACAAAATACTAAGTGAGATGCCTTAGGGCAGCCAGAAGTACTCTGGATACTCACCAGCTGTGACATGTTGTTGAGGATAACCAAGTAAGTCCAAGCATTGTTGAAGCTGAAGTTGCCTTCATCATACACTCCCACCAGCTCACAGATTCTGGAAGAATAGAGAGTTAAGTCACCATAGAGTAAAAAAAGATGGCTACTCAGAGTGCTCAATCAGCTTTACATCAACCAACTGTTAGAATCAGAAAATCCCTTCAGTTACTCCCAGCTGGGCATTGGAGGTCTTGCACAAGAATCCAGCTTCCCAACTGCATATGGCATAGGAGGTTTGTCTTGTATTCCCCACAGAAGAAACGAGTTTGAATGCAGGGCTGCTCAATTCCATCCAATCCAACATCAATTACACAAGCTGTTTAGCTTTGAACTATTAGAACCCACACAGCTAACACAAATCTTTAGAGGGATATTACTGGTGAGCAGCAACATTTTTGCACAGTCCCACAGAATTAAGAGCAATGGCCATCAACACAAAGCTCATGAAATGAAGCTCTCAACCTGCTGCTGCTTTCCAGCAGGTTGTATTGTACATATGAAGACACAGGGGCAGGTTTGTCATATGCAGAGTTTAAGAACACTTGAAGAGTCAAATGGAAGTTGACTTTAAAAATACCTAATTGTTGAAAGCCATGAGAAAAGGGAAAAGGAGAGGGGGGGTGGGGGTGGGAAATGACTCTAAAAACTAGAGAGATGAGAAAAATATCTTTCCCACATAGGAGTGCTTTATGTTCTCTCACACTGCTTGCAGTAGCAGGAGTTCAAGATTTCATCTACCTGCTCTGGTGAGACCACAACTGCAACACTGTGTCCAGTTTTGGCTTCCCCAGCTCAAGGGAGACAGTGATCTGCTGGAGCCAGTCTGAGGGAGAGCCAGGAGGATGATTAGGGGACTTGAGCATCTCCCCTGTGAAGAGAGACTGGGAGCCCTGGGGCTGTTTAGTCTGGAGAAGACAGAGGGGATCTCATTATCCTATGTGGACTACCTTGGGTGCTCCTGCTTTGGCAGGGGGCTTGGACCCAACGATCTCTGTGATCATTTCAATTCTGCAAAGAGTCACTGGCTACAGAAGTCACATAACTCAGCACTTGGGGAGGCCACACCTGGAGTATTGGGGTCACCACTAAGACAGACATTGAGATGCTGAGGCTGGTCCAGAGAAGGACAACAAAGCTGGCAGAGGGGCTGGAGAACAGGTCTGGTGAAGAGCACCTGAGAGAATAGCTGAGGTTGTTTACTTTGGAGGAATGGAGGCTGAGAGGAGACCAGCTCACACTCTGCAGCTCCCTGAAGAGAAGTTGAAGCCAGGTGGGTGTTTGTCTCTTCTCCCTAGTAGCAAGTCACAAGATGAGAGGAAATGGCCTCAAGTTGCCACAGGGGAGGTTTAGGTTGGACGTCAGAAGAAACTTCTTGACTGAAAGGGTTCTCAAACACTGGCACAAGCTGCCCAGGGAGGTGGTTGAAACTCCATCCCTGAAGATGCTTAAAAGAGGCAGAGCTGTGGTGCTGAGAGCCATGGTTTAGCCCCAGCCTTGGCAGAGTTACAGAAGGGTTGGACTTGATCTTGAAGGTCTTTTCCAACCAGAACAAATCCAGGTTTCTCTACAGAGATCAGTGGTTGATTCAACTTGCTGGCATCCATTTAGCATGCACCACAATCAGCCTGCTCACACACTGCCTCCATTCAATACAAAGAGCATGAAAAGTCCTTCCAGTGCAACTCAAACATCCATCCTGAAGATCACTATTGATAATTGCTGAGTGTACTTACAGAGCAATAATGGTGGTGAAGGGTCTGACCACGGTGTACTGCAAAACACCCAGCTTACATCTAAACAATAAAACTCTGCAAGAGAAACACAAAACTCATTGTCTAAGGATTTAAAGACAGCTCCTTTATGCAAGATTCCTCTGCTCAGTAAATCATAGAATGGTTAGGGCTGGAAGGGATCAACTTCCCCCTGCCATGGGCAGGGACACCTCACACCACAGCAGGTTGCTCACAGCCACATCCAGCCTGGCCTTGAAAACCTCCAGGGAATGAGGTTTCCACCACCTCCCTGGACAACCTGTTCCAGGGTCGCACCACCCTCATGGGGAAGAACTTCCTCCTAACATCCAATCTGAATCTACCCATTTATATTTTGAATCCAACCTGTTAACTGAACTGAGTTTCTGCTTCATGGCAGTTTCAACTTTGTGCCCAGGACTCTTTTCAAACATAAACAATGCTGTTTCCACTGTGTTTGGGTATGTTCAGGAATGACTTACACAGTTTGCCTTTAACACTGTAAACAGCTTTGTCAAGATCTCTTAATTCCCTTAAGAAATGCTTATCAGATTAAGTTCTGGGTCCAGAGGTGAGCCACAAAGATATCCAAGGGTTGAAGCACTTCTGCCATGAGGACAGGCTGAAAGAGTTGGGGTTGTTCAGCCTGGGGAGGAGAAGGCTCCAGCGAGACCTTTGAGCAGCCTTCCATGATTTGAAAGGGGTCCCCAGGAAAGCTGGAGAGAGACTGTTTACCAAGGCATGGAATGACAGGGCAAGGGGTAGAGTGGCTTCAAACTGGAAGCTGCTGGATCAGACATTAGGAGGAAATTTTTGCCTATGAAGGTGGTGAGGCACTAGAAGAGGTGGACCAGAGAAGCTGTGGAGGCTCCAAGCCTGCAAGTGGTGAAAGCCAGGTTGGGTGGGGCCTTGAGCAAGCTGGCCTAGTAGGACATGTCCCTGCCCATGGCAGGGGGTTGGAACTAGACAATCTTTAAGATCCCTTCCAACCCAAAGCATTCTGGATTCAAGCCTTTTGTCCTTCACCAATGCAAGTAAAGACAACAGGCTACATGGTGCAGCACTGATTCTCCCATGAGCTTTGGGCAAACACTGTAGGAGAGCAAAAGGAAACCAAGTCAAGGGAACTTTTTTCCAGCATTTTTGAAAAATAAGGAAGGCCTGACAGCAGCCTGCCAGTACCTGAAGGGGGTCTACAGGAAGGATGGGGAAAGACTCTTTACAAAGGCCTGCAGTGACAGGACAAGGGGCAATGGCTTCAGGCTAGAGAAGGGCAGCTTTAGACTGGATATCAGAAAGAAGCTCTTTACCGGGAGGGTGGTGGAACACTGGAACAGGTTGCCCAGGGAGGTGATTGAGGCCCTGTCCCTGGAGACATTCAAAGTGAGGCTCAACAAGGGCCTGGGCAGCCTGATCTAGTTGGGGGATGTCCCTGCTGACTGCAGGGAGGTTGGACTGGATGACCTTGGAGGTCCTTTCCAGCCTGGACCATTCTATCATTCTAAGTTGCATTCAACACCACCTGAGTCACCGCAGGTCAGTAACTCCACCTAGAGCAAGCTCAGGGCAAACCCACTGTCAGCTGTGTTTGGCAATGGTTCGTAGCTGATGAACAAGAGGAGCACAAACCATAAACCGACTCTGCCAGGCAGCAACAATCCTACTGCTAAATGTCCAAACACAATGCTGGCCTCTGATGAGGCAAGCTTCAAAGTGTGAAGATCTCAAGGCATACTCACTCTCCCATAGCCCATGATGGACAGCAGCACAGAGGAGGCAGATGTCTCTGCTGATCTTTCGCTTCTATTATTAATACGAGGTTTGGATACCGGTTGGTTAGATAATTTGAAAGAAAAACCATAAAATTATAGATGACATAAGCTTCATAGCATTCTCGACATGTATCCACATATATTGCAATGTTGGGGTATTTCAAAGCTATCCACTGTAAGGAGAGAGGTATACACACAAAGGTTACGTGCAAGAAAGGCAAAGCGACCGCAATGACAACGCTGCTGGCTCGGTTCAGCGAGCCACACTGCCTCAGCCAGCAGGCACTGCTTAAACCGGGCTTGAAGCACTTGGCTGAGCAGTGGGATGCTACAGCTAGAAACCAAGGAGCTGCAGAAACACAAACAGAACTTCTGGTTGCATCTCTGCTGCTTCGAATGACCTGAGCAGGCTGGATCAAAGGGCCGAGGCCACTGCCATCAGGTCCTGCGCGTTGGTCACGACCACCCCACAAATGCTCTGCGCTTGGGGCAGAGTGGCTGCTAACTGCCCAGTGTTTGAATCTGGGAAGAGGGTCACAGAATCAATAAGGTTGGAAAAGACCTCAAAGATCATCAAGTCCAACCTGTCACCCAACACCTCATGACTACTAAACCATGGCACCACGTGCCACGTCCAATCCTTTTTGAACACCTCCAGGGATGGTGACTCCACCACCTCCCTGGGCAGCACATTCCAGTGGCCAATTACTCTTTCTGGGAAGAACTTTCTCCTCACCTCCAGCCTAAACCTCCCCTGATGCAGCTTGAGACTGTGTCCTCTTGTTCTGGTGCTGCTTGCCTGGGAGAAGAGACAAACCCCCACCTGGATACAACCACCCCTCGGGTAGTTGTAGAGAGCAGTAAGGTCTCCTCTGAGCCTCCTCTTCTCCAGGCTAAACAACCCCAGCTGCCTCAGCCTCTCCTCACAGGGCTGTGCTCGAGGCCTCTCCCCAGCCTTGTTGTCCTTCTCTGGACACATTCAAGAGTCTCAATGTCCTTCTTAAATTGAGGGGCCCAGAACTGGACATAGTACTCAAGGCATGGCCTGACCAGTGCTGAGTACAGGGGCACGACGACTTCCCTGTTCCTGCTGGCCACACTATTCTTGATGCAGGCCAGGAAGCCATTGGACTTTCTATTCAGCTCAGATTAAGCATGCCAGGAGGACACAGGAACCAGGAGTCTGGGCAAAGCTTCTAGTATGTCAGAAATGCTTCTCAATATCTGGCTAGAGCTCTTTTCATCAGCAGGTAATTTTCTTCCAAAGGAGAATTCTGTACTTGAAATGAATATCAACCTGAGGCAGTCGATATCCCTCACACTCTCCCTCTCATACTCTAAACCCCAGTCTTTACACAACAACAAAACCCCACCACAAAACCCAAACCCAAATCAAACAAACAAAACCTAACCAAGCAACCAAAAACCAGGAGGAAAATAGAACATACATAAGGGTGACACCAAAGACTCAAGAGAAAAGAAAAAAAATCAATGGAAAAGTTCTTGGAAATCTTGTTTTTCCATGAGGGAAACAGAACTATCTGCAAGGACCAGCAGCTGATGACAACCTGTCGAGACACATCCTGTACAGCCCACAGACTTAGCAATGTTGCTTAGGTCTGGCCAAAACCATCTCCGCAGGTGATGCGTTTACATGCACCACATCTGGCTCGTGGCCAGGAGAATCTGTCACATAAAAGTATTCAGAGGTGGAGGGGTTTTTTTGGCAGGATCCTACCCCTTGCTCCCTGAAGCAAAAAAAAATAAATAAAGAAAAGGAAGAATTTTAGCACTAAACATAACTCAGGAATGAATTTCAGCACTAATCCTAACTCAGAAAAGAAAGGTAAGGGGTAAAGCACCCAGTTTGGAGACAGTACTTGGTTCAGTCTGGTTTCCAGTTCAGCTATTACTGAAGGTGGAAGGACCAGGTGCAGGCTTGGTAGTACCCCTTTGCACATGTCACAAAGGACATTCAAGGACAGGATTAAGAAGGGTTAAGAAAAGCAATCCCAGGAGCTCCACAGGAAGAATGTACTACCACTATGCTTCTGACATCCCTGGGTCAAGGGTTGGACTGGATGATCTTTGAGGTCTCTTCCAGCCAGCTATGTTCTGTGAATGGCCAGAAGTTCCTGGGACTGTGACTCTCCATCCTGTGACACTGTTTTCCCTCGCTCCCACAGCAAACAGAATCTATTGAGCTGTTACCAGGAAGAAAATACTCACACTGTCTAAACTGTAAATTGGCACCATCCACAGAATCCTGTTGCAAGAACAAAAGAACAGTTAATATTGCTAGAAGGATTTTCAGCTTCAATTGAAGTCAGCACTCGTAGCACAGGCAAAATGTGAACTGTTACCTTATTATTGGTTTCTGTAACTCAGGTTGAGTGTAATGGACTAAGTGTTGTAGTATTCCCCAGAGAGAGATGGGAATAGTCATTAGGAGGAATATCCCAGCGATAAACCATGCTTTGGTGTGGATGCCAACCTTGCAAAGGAAGAAGAGCCAAGTTTTAGTATTAACACTAACTAGTAACTACTGGAGTCCCCCAGGGATCAGTGCTGGCTCCAGTCCTGTTCAACATCATCAATTACACTGATGAGGGAACAGACAGAGTCTGCCCAGCAAGTTTGCTGACGATACTGAACTGGGAGGCTTGGCTGAGACACCTGAAGGCTGTGAGGCCATTCAGAGACTTGGACAGACTGAGAGCTGGGCAGAGAGGAACGTAATGAGGTTCAACAAGGAGAGGTGCAGAGTCCTGCACCTGGGCAGGAAGAATAAACTGCAGCAGTACAGGTTAGGAGGTGATCTGCTGGAGAGCAGCCCTGTGGAGAAGGAGCTGGGAGTCCTGGTGGACAACAAGTTCTGCAAGGGACAGCATGTGCCCTTGTGGCCAAGGCGGCCAGTGGGTCCTGGGATGCATTAAGAGGAGTGTGTCCAGAAGATCCAGGGAGGTTCTCCTGCCCCTCCACTCTGCCCTGGTGAGACCTCACCTGGAATATTGCATCCAGTTCTGGGCTCACCCCACCACATTCCCCAGAGAGGATTGTTCCTGCTGTACATCAACATCCCTCATCTTCCGTTGCCTTCTAGCTCAAAGATCACTTCTGAGTAGTTCCTCTACTGGCACCAGATGTAAGAAGTTTGAGATTTCAAACACCACTATGACACAAACACCAATTACACTGAATGTGTGAAAGGCAGCAGAACAAAGTTTCAAATCCAGAAATTTGGAGTACAGCCAGGATTGATTTTACCACAACAGCTTAAACTTAAGCCATGAAAAAGCTTACTTCCAACTGAATACAAGCTTGTGTTAGATTCAGTGGACAATGCATATTTTAAGGTTAAATTTTCACTTCATGCTAGAAAAATAATGCTGGTACATGTGTGCAATTCACAGGCTGCTTTAACAGCATACCAGGGTGCCAGCAGAAGGAAAGAGAAGCTTCTCCATGTTGATTCTCCCTGACCTGACAGAGTTACCTGAAATAGAATCATAGAATAAACCAGGTGGAAAAGACCTTTGAGATCAAGTCCAACCTATTACCTAACAAAC